>JASCYN010000150.1:8909906-8944450 GCA_030408155.1 Lophura swinhoii | reverse complement strand
TCTTAGACTCTCCACAGAACGTTAATGGAGTGACATTGTTCTTAAGGTAAATTTTGTTACAGATGGTACTTATTAGAATTTATTCACAAGTTCCTTGCCCCTCGATTAAAGACCAATTCGTGTAAATTTCTTTCCTGTAGCTTTCTCTCACTGTTGTATTTGCTTGATTTCTAAAATCCAGTAAGTCACAGGATAACAAGGATAAAGAAAAAAATACACACCTACTTGAGATTCTTTAATCTCAAGAATCAAGCCTTCGATCTTTTTTTCCCTTTCAGGTCTCAATTTCATGGCATCTTTACTCAAATGCCAACTACTGAAGTTTCCTAATGAAATGTTCACTTACTGCACCTTCTAGCAGCACATTACCCAGCTCAGAACATGCTACCTTTTCAAAACTGATCCAAAACTCCTATTTCAACTTGTAAATATCTCAAAAGCTCTTTCACCCTTTCTTCCTTGCTTACGATAGCAATCCCAAGATTCATCACCAGAGATGCACTACTTTTCGTCTTTCACATTTCTGCTTTTTAAAAATGCATTCATCTCCTAAGCTTTTTAAAAAACGCTTCATCATTCTTGAGTGAAATACGTTTTACCTCTCTAGACACTTAAACCAGCCTAAGTTTTCAGATTTTTAAAGAATTATTATTTATCATTATAGCAGTAGAAGTTTTAACTGACTATTTATCCCTTCTACTCCTCAGCCCCCAATTCCTGCTTTTAAGTGTCAGGAAAAAAAAAAATCACCACTGTTATTAGAACAAATGGTGCATAACAACCCTGGAAGCTTGCTCTTACAAAACTAGTACCGAACTACAATGCTTTAAAACTAAATGCTGTTTAAAATTATTTCTAAGTAGTATTTTTATGACGTTTCCAACACAGTTCTCGTCTTTGTGCAAAAAAAACCCCAAACATATATATATATATATATATACTTCTATTTGTTTCGTGGACACAGTGACACTTGGAGACAGAATTTCACATTTTTGCATGATCTTTAGATATACAAGCATGGCTGTATGCTAACTGTTAGTTTTTGTTAGTCTCTGTTCAAATAACATTATTAAGGTGTCAGGGCATTAAGAATGACATACAGAGAACAGATTTCTTCAATTCAACTTCTCATGCCCACTACTACTATGTTTTAGTACAATACCTGTTGAAATGAGTCTTCAAATAATGTTTTTCTGTCAGATGGGCTCTAGGGAGACAAGAAGAGCAGTAAGGTGACAAAGTTGAAGGGACAGGCTACTTGGGGAGATTGCAAGGAAGTTGCTGAGGTATGCAGGGAGGAAGTTAGGAAGGCAAAAGCCCAACTTGAACTCAGACTGCCCACCGCAGTAAGAGAGTAAGAAATCCTCTTATAAATATATCAGTGGTAAGAGAAGGACCAAGCAGAATTTCCATCCTTTACTTGATGCAGTGGGGAATGTGACCACTGAGGATAAGCAGAAGGCTGAGGTCCTCAATGCCTTCTTTACACCTGCCTTTAAAAGGCAGATCAGTTATCATCAGGGCACTTTGTGCCCCGATCCCGAAGTCTGGGATGCCACGCAGAGTACACCCCTGGTGATTCAGGTGGAGACAGTCAGAGAGCTCCTCCTCCATCTGGACTGTCACAAGCCCATGGGACCGGACGGGCTCCATCCTAGGGCGCTGAGGGAGCTGGTGAGGGTGATTGCTGAGCCACTCTCCACTATCTACCAGTGCACCTGGTTAACTGGAGAGGTGCCAGTACTTCTTGTGATTCCCATCTACAAGAAGGGCTGTAAGGAGGATCTGGGGAACTACAAGCCAGTCCCCAGTCAGGGGAAGGTTATGGAGCAAATCATCTTGGGTGAGATCACATGGTATGTGTGTGGCATCCAGGGGATCAGGCCCAACCAGCACAGGTTCATGAAAGGCAGGTCATACTTGTCAAAGCTCATCTCCTTCTATGACTGGGTGACCAGCCTGGTAGATGAGGGAAAGGCTATTTATTGATGTAGTCTGCCTAGACTTCAGCAAAGCCTTTGACATGGTCTCCCACAGTATTCTCCTGGGGAAACTGGCTGCCCATGGCCTGGACAGGTATAACCTTCTTTGGCTAAGGAACTGCTAGAGGGCTGCACCCAACGGGTAGTGGTTAATGGAGCTAAGTCCAGCTGGCAACCCCAGGGGGCGGTACTGGGGCCCATCTTGTTTAATATCTTTCCTGATGACCTAGATGACGGGATTGAGTGTACTCTCAGTATGTTTGCAGATGACTCCAAGTTGGGAGGTGGTGCTGACCTGCCTGAGGGCAGAAGGCACTTCAGAGGGATCTAGATAAGCTGGATCGCTGGGCTGCGGTTCAACAAGGCCAAGTGCCAGGTCCTGCACTTTGGCCGCAACAACCCTATGCAGTGCTATAGGCTTGGGGCTGAGCAGCTGGATGACTGTGAAGAGGAAGGGACCTGGGAGTACTGGTTGATGTTTGGCTGAACATGAGCCAACAGTGTGCCCAGGTGGCCAAGAGGGCTAACAGCATCCTGGCCTGCATTAGAAATAGTGTGGCCAGCAGCAGCAGGGAGGGAATCATCCCCCTGTACTCAGCTCTGGTGAGACTGCACCTCAAGCACTGTGTCCAGTTTTGGGCCCCTCACTACAAGAAAGACATTGAGGCCTCAATGTCCAAAAAAGGGCAACAGAAATGATGAGGGGTCTGGAGCACAAACCTTATGTGGAGCGGCTCAGGGAGCTGGGATTGTTCAGTCTGGAGAAGAGGCGGCTCAGAGGAGACCTTACTGCACTCTACAATTTCCTGAAGGGAGGTTGTGATGATGAGGAGGGGTTTGGCCTCTTCTCCCAGGTAACAAACAGGACCCAAGGAAACGGCCACAAGTTGTACCAGAGGAGGTTTAGGTTAGACCTCTCTGAGGTTTTTCTCTCAGAGAGTGGTCAGGCACTGGAATGGCTGCCCAGGGAGGTGGTGGAGTCGCCTACCTACAGAAAGACTTCTGGAAGACTCAGAAAGGCTCTGGGGTAGCTGTTAGCTCATCAGCAATAATAACATCATCAGATGGTGGATCGTCTGATGGCGCAGTCATCATCACAGCTTTGGACAGAAATTGAGCAAAACATGAAGACTGAATTACTCCAGAACAACAGCAACATTAACCCCACAATGCCCTTATTACTGAGCTAATTAATTCCCAGGTAGTTAGAAACAGATTTGGAGTCTACGCACTTTCTCCTTGCCCACAGAAAAAAAATAGTCCAAGTTACAGAATGCCGGGGCAGAAATTACAGACCGTGTTGCAATGTAACAAGCTCCAATCTCCATGCACAATTACGTCTTATACTATTGCCTTTGAAATTCAAGGCTCAGATCAGGAACAAGCCTGCATCTTCATACTGTCACAAGGGTTAGTTATATCCTCACTTCAAACAATACAGGATTACGGAGAAGAGCCATAGAGGTGTCGTCTACAGAGGTGGAGTAGCAAAATTCAGGCAGGACTGAGAAAAAAAAAAGCTGTTTGCAGCAACGTGTACTACTGCATAACTTTGAGTGTTTGAAATTACAGAAGACGTTGAATAGCAACTGAAGAGGACTTGTTCCAAATCACTCATGGGAGATCTGTGCTTTTTACTAACTAATCTCAACCTATTACCATGGTAGCTGTTACTGAAACAACTTCTGTTCAAGAAGTCATCTTTTAGTTCCATGCTCCTGAGATCACCAGAATACTGCTCTCAGTCTTTGAAATTTAACAGACAGTTATATAAATATTATAAATATTACATATTTATTATGTATATAATAATCCACCTGAACAACAGATAGTAGCGCACTAGGTTGACTTTGCGAGTTCGGATTCTTACAGGAACAACAGTTTTCATCACTTGCTTCGTTTTGGCATACAGAACAGCTAAAGAAAAAGCAGTTCTCAAGTAATTCTGATGCTTGGAGCATCCGCTTCTTCAAGTTTAAAGGAAAATCGTTGAAGAGATGCTTTTGTATTAGTTTTGCTTGGATTCTGAAAGGCAACATGCTAGGAGGCAGTGGGTTCGTTTCTCACCAAACAGATGTTATAGTCCCACTGACCTTCCTTTTTAGCAAAGCCAGATCCAAATTTCCCTTGTGCATTATTATGTCTGGCTTTGAAACTCGCAGTACATTCAGTGAATGGGGAGCCACGTGTTTCCCACGGAGCTGGATTTGGGCTCTGGCATGAAATATAATTCTTTGCAGTTGTTTTCTTTGGGAGAGCAACAACTTACCTGTTAAGGGAGCTTCACGAAGATTTTGTGCTCTCTGAGAACTGTTTGACATAGCATCTGTTCCATAGCTTTTAGCAGACCACCAATGACATGATACACTCACACTGGAGTTACTACATTTCATTTCTTGAATTTCATTCTGTTAAAGACAGTGTTCCAATTAAGAGAACATAAAGGTATTCCACAGGTATTTGAAGAAAACCTAAGGAATAATCCCTACTCTCTTGCTGTTTAAAAGCATGTTTAAGGTCTGAGAAAAAAATCAAGAGTTAACTGCTGGAATAATTCAAGATCTGCCCGTAATGTACAAAACTGTGAGAGTGTTCTTCAAAGCCAGAAAAAGACCAGAACCAAGACGATGATAGCCAAGCTGATGAAAGCAGGACTCTTTCTGTTCACACAGTCCTTAGAAAGGTTCCCTCTGCATCTTGAGTCCCCAGTTAGAGTTTATAGGCATCAAGTTTTACTCTCGCACTCAATTAAGAGATGTTTAGAGCAGATGTTTTCGCTGAGTTATGCAGTAGTCCAGTCAGAATGTCTGTCCAATGCTAGGATCACCAAGTACCTACCGTAACAAAAAGGACAACTGTTCTTCACTGAGTGCCATCAGTTTTGCCTTCAGCTGCATCCATCACTGCAAATGCTACATGAGCCTCTTCTTCATAGGCTGCAACCTGAAAGACCTACAACCAAAGCCAAAGACAATTCATACCTAACATGTAGATGGATACTTGAACAGCTAGTGCATGCCAACATCCAGGAAGTAATCAGGTTGGAGGAGGTTAATGACATTACTCATTTTCCTCTAAGACAAGAGAACACTTTTTCAAGAAAGTTGGTGTTAAGGGAGTTCAGTGTTGTCCAAGCAGATGTAGTTTTACAACTAAGAAAAGTTCTCAAAAAATATTTTTCCCCCTTTATTAGATGCATTCTAATACTACCAAGCGTCACTGTTAGCACAATGCAAAAACAAACAAACAAACAAACAAACAAAAAAAAACACCCAACTACTACTACAATAAATAAATAAATTAATTAAACAAAAACCCCAATGTAAATGTAAGTGTCTTATTTTCAGCTGGGAACTGTTTCCTTCAGCGTGTCTGGTATGATGCGATGTTTTGGTTCTAGGAGAAAAGCAATGTTGAGAACACACCAATGCTTATAGTTCCTGCTAAGCATGTTGTACAGAACCAAGCCATTCTCAGCAAATAATCCAAGCAGCTGGGAGGGAACAGAATTAGGACAGCTGACTTAAACTGGCCAAAGGGGTGTTCCGTGCAGTATGACATCATGCTTAGCCATCTTCCAGGTTAAACCACAACCATAAGCTAGTAGAAAGACATATAACCTTACTCCAATCTTTGATTGGTCAATCTGCACCTGAATGTCCACATTATGGAAACATTTGAAGAGAGGATCAGTTGGTTCAGGAATATTTTTGTTCTTCTTGATGGTTTCCAAACTCATCAGGATTTTCTTCCAGTAGTAGACACTTCTTCCAATGTATTCCTTCTGATCACAGAAAATTTTCAGGCTGGTGCCCTGTTGAGAAGAAATAGAAGCTACCTCAACAAATTCAAATCAAGTCTTACTAACACTTATTCTTTCCTGGTGTAGTTGTTTTCTTGAAAAATTCAAGAATTGTTCTCTGACACTTGTGATAAATTTCAGGAGGTCTCTCTCGAGAGTTATCTGAAGTAACGTAAAGACAGAAAACAACACTACAGTTCACTGTAATGTTAAGAGGTAGTGAGGAAGAGTGTACTTGATTGGTTGACTAGAGAAACTAACTTACCCAACAAAGTTAACAGCAGTTCTCAATAGTACCTTCTCATCTGATTTTGTTTACTTTGTGTGTTCAGTTTACACAAGGAGAGAAAAAATGGATTGTACACCTTTAAAAATAATCTTCGCTTGCTATATTTTGCAGGCTTCTTGCCCAGTGTATAATTAAGGCGGGCCGAAGGCTTGCAGAGTACTTAATCCATGCTGTGCAAGAAACTTTAGTTTTGTCTCTGATTCTGGTTTGAGTATCAAAGGAAACAGTCCTCAGTTAGTATTTTCTCTTTTTCTTCTATTCACGTGACTTGTTTGACGAAAACAAATAGCTAGTAGGTTCTAAACTAGCTCTAGTTTAGAAATGCTGTACTTGAAACATTAAGCCCATTTACAAAAAGCTCGTATGCAGTAGGTCTCAAAACCCTACTGCAACAAAACATTCATGTCCAAAACAGCCCAGCAAAGCAAACTAGTTTTACACAATCTATGGGAATCAATTCAGAAGCTGTCTAAAGGCTTGTTTCAAGTATTTCCAAACTAAAGAATTCTTACATTGTTTTTTTTCTGCATAAGAATATGAACAGCATCCCACCAGGATGCTTGCTTCTCAGTATAGCACTGTTTGCACAGCAGCAACAGTAAGAAAGGAGGCTGATGTGTTTCATTACGAGTATTCAATTTCTCTTGCAATTCTAAGTTGCTAGTTGCATAATCAATGAAAATTATATAAAGGAATATTATATAATTTAATAATATTAAGATGTTATAATAATAAAAGAAGCAAGAGAGTAGGCACAGCGAGACAAAGAGAATAAATAGGAGGCTTACCCGTGTCGTGGGCTCGCTCAGGAAACTCCAGTGGAGTGGATCTTCTGAAGAGAGAGAGAGAGAGAGAGAGAGATCCTTCCCCACTGGTAGTCAGCTCTTCAATGGGTCTAGGAGAGGTGGAGCCAGGCTCCACCCCTTCCTGCAGCACAGGTGAATTGCTTTCACCTGTGCTCCCAGGGCTGACTCATTGCTCGCCTCAGGTGACTAATCAGAGGTTCAGGCCGTGACTCAGCAGTTCCCATACACTCCACCCCTTCATGGCGTGAACCAATGATCAGGTTGACTAATGGGTAAGCTTTTCCTAATACAGAGACCACTATATCACGACGCTTACACAATTTCCATCGCGACGCATGTTGGTACAATTCAAGACAAGTGACGATTGGTGAACACTGATATTCTTGTATGGGCCAGTGCTCGACGAAGTTACTAGAGGCATGCGGTCGTCAGGTGCAGGTCCGTCTTCTGTTCCATCAGTCCCATATAGGCCATCACTGGGTGTCACACGTGATCTGACTGTAACACTGGAACGCTTTGATGGCATTTCGTTCCTTCCGGTGATCCTGAAGGCTCGAAGACTCACGGGGAGTAATACAGATGTTTCAAAGGTACCAGGAGGGGAAGGTCTGCTCTCCAGGGCAAGATACAGGCCGTATTTCTATCTTGGGTCAACACTTCCGCTTGTACTGGGGCGCGTCCCGGCCGCCTGTACCACACCTTCTGGCCAGATATCTGTGGCTGCATAACTATATCAGGCACCAAAGGAGGTGTCCTGATCTGCCATAGGGACATGATGGGGGTCCCTTTAGCAATGAAGATCGGAGCGTTGACCACAATATCAGTAGGCCATGTACCTATTACTGGAGGGACTACTGAGCCTCCCACCTCCAACAATCTCCCCCAAGGTGCAAGTAGGCCACACCACTTGGGTCCTACCTGCACCTTCCAAGGCCATTTTCTTCTATGGGTGCCTGGTTCTAAATTCTCAGGGGCAGGGAGCAGAAGATTATTTTCATTACCAATCTGGGGTCTTACCTGATAATCAGTGCCCATAATTTGGATCCTAAGCGGGGTGGCCCATGTTGTCTGCAGCATTCTCAGGGCACTGGGTCTGCCGTCTCGGGGTCTTTCATTCAGGTCCCGCAAGGTTTCATACAGTCTTTTCGTCCACCCCTGCAGGGACTGGGAGTCTGTCTTCAGGGCAGCCTTAAGAATACCATTATAACGTTCAATGAGACCTGCCCCCGTTGTATTATATGGCAGGTGGAATCGCCATTCGATGTTGTTTTCTTCTGCCCAGCGCTGTATCGTTGCACCAGTAAAATGAGTCCCTTGGTCGCTCTCGATGACTTGAGGTGTCCCGTAGGCAGACATCAGTTTAGTCAGTGCCTTGATGGTATATGCCTGGTTTGCTTTTGGTACTGGATAGGCCTGCAGTAGCCCACTTGCAGTGTCGACGCAGGTCAGGGCATATCTCGCCCCCTCAGACCGAGGAAGGGGCCCAATGTAATCGACCTGCCATCGTTGGAAAGGATTGTGTCCTCTAGCAAGATGGGCTGTCGTTTCGGGCAATGATCTCGGTCTCATCTTAGAGCAAGCGTCGCAATCCTGGCATGCCTGGACGATGTCAGGTAGCTGTATGGGCAGCCCTCATGCTTTAGCAGCTGCCCACATTGTCTTTTGTCCCGCATGCCGTAGCTTCTGATGTAACCAACGGGCGATGTTCTCAGATGGTGAATTCTCAATCCATCGAACTCGGGCCAGCGTGTCAGCTTCATCATTTCCCGGTGACTGTAGGGGCCGATGACCAGAAACATGGTAGACACATATAGTCCTGTGTTTGACTGTATTCCATATGTCTAACCACATGTCTTTGCCCCAGATTGGTCGGACGTGGATAGTCCATTCCTGGGTGGCCCACTGTGCAATCCAAAGAGTGAGCCCCCAGTACACAGCCCAACTGTCCATACAGATATTCAGGATACCATCACCGGGTTCCTTGGTTATAACCATCCACACGGCTCGCAGTTCCGCCCATTGGCTGCTCTGACCATCCCCCTCGTCAAACCAGATTGTCTCGGTCGAAGGATGGTATGCTATCGCTCTCCACTTGCTCGGGTTGCCCTTGCTGGACCCATCTGTGTACCAGGCATCTTCAGGGATAGGATATTTCCCCTCCTGAACGGGACTCTTCTCTGGTGGAGCGACCAGTGTTTCTTTTGGTGCATCACAATGATAGGTCACTGGGCCTAGGATCTTCTGAAGCTCTTCTTTTAAGGGTGATGAAGACAGACTGCTCCTTTGGCTGAGGTAAGCGACCCATCGTGCCACTGTTTGTGCTTGGGCCACCCCTGTCTTAGAAAGGTGGGTCAGATCGTTCACCCACCCCTGAATCAGCAGAATGGTTTTAACTATAACTTCAGCCGTCTGGGTTATTGGCTCTACTGCCTGGAATGCTGAATAGGCAGCCAAGAACTGTTTTTCAATCATACTATATCTTTCTTCTGCTCCATGCCAGACCTGAGACCAAAAACCAGTGGGGGTCCGAACAGAACTCTGGCGTTGCCACAGGCCCCAACCAAAGCCATCTTGAGTAACGTGAACATCCAATTCAGCTGGGAGGGTAGGATCGAATATACCCAATGCCTGGGCTCGTTTAACTGCCAGTTTTGCCTGTTGGAAAGCATCCTGTTCTGTTTTCCCCCAGTCCCATAGCTGCCCCTTTTTTGTGAGTCTATATAGTGGCCTTAGCAGCTGCGCTAGGTGAGGTATAAAGGAACGCCAGTAACCCAGTATACCTAGAAACTCTTGCAGCTGTTTCAATGTTGGAGGGATTGGGAACGCCTGAACCTTATCTATGACAGCACCGGGTAGTACTTTGGTACTGACCAAAACCACCCCCAGGAATTTTACAGACAGGCCCGGACCTTGCACCTTTTGGGGATTTATAGCCCATCCCCTCTGTTGTAAATAGGCGGTTAAGGAATCTGCCGCCTGCCCTACTGCCTCCAGTGAGTCGGATGTCAGCAGGAGATCATCAATATAATGATACAAGTTAACATCATCAGGTTTTTTCCAATCAGCCAGGTCACGCGCCACTAGATTGTGACAATACGTTGGTGAATGCACGTACCCCTGTGGCAGGACCTGAAAGGTCCACTGCCTGCCTCCCCACGTAAACGCAAATTGATCTTGCGATTCCTCAGCAATTGGGATACTGAAGAACGCATTTGCTAAATCTAGGACACAATGATAGGTTTTTATCTCCCTACTCAACGTATCCATTAGGAAGGCAATATTGGGTACGGCCGCATGAATAGGCGGTGTGACCTTACTTAATTCTCTGTAATCCACCGTCATTCTCCACGTGCCATCCAACTTCCGCACTGGCCATATGGGGGAATTATATGGGCTGTGTGCAGGTCTGATAATGCCCACTTTTTCTAATTCCTGCACCGTTCTCAATATTTCATCTTGCCCACCCGGGAGTCTGTACTGTCTTACATTAGTAATCCTGCGCGGTTTTGGCAGGCAAATAGGCCCACGTTTCGCATGGCCTCTTAGTATTGCCTGCACCGCCCGGATACTGATACATCTCTGTCCAAGTCTGAACTCTCCCACAGTTGTCTGGAGAGTCAGATCCCATAGAATATCTATGCCCAAGATGTACTCCTGGACTGAGGCAATAGATACCTTATACTCCCGGGGTGGGAGACGCCCAACCCCCAGTTTTAACCATGTTTGGGTGACAGGAATGGTCTGTCCCCCAAAGCTACCAATCATCATTCTGTCTCCATCAAATTTGGTTGGATCTCCATAAACAATTGATGTTTCCGCCCCAGTGTCTACTAATGCCATAACTCTTTGAATGTTTTTTCGGGACCAATAAATTGTTAATTCTACACAGGGCCTCCGGTCCCATCTGGAGGCCCTAGGGGGACTAACATCCCTCGTCACGCCATAAATTGAGCTATGTCCAATTCTTTTGCTTCCGGTGGCTCAGGCATTGTAGCCCGAGACACCTGAGGCGGCTTTTTTTTCCTATTAGGAACAAGGAAATCCTCTAAGTTCCATGTCATTGTTGGCGTTCTTTCATTTATAACCCTTACCCTTGGTTTCTTAGGGTAGGTCTGAAATTTTTGGTTGTCCTTTAATTGTTTCCACAGTTGGAGAAGGATATGGTTGGGCTGGCCATCAATCAGCAAATTGGACCCCAGCCCAAATTAAATCATTAAACATTTGTTTTCGGGAGACCCTTATGGGTCCCGATTGGGCAGCTCAAGTAGCCGGCATTTTGGTTTTAGTCACCGGCAAGACCTCGGCTTCTTCTAGTGTCCTAACGTTGCGGCTATTCCGCAGGCGTTCTGTTTCTCCTAGGTCAGCCACTAACTGCGCAGCCTGCTGGACAACTGCTTCTGAGGCCACTAGGGGATTTAATATAGAGACCAGAGTACCATACAGATGGGAGGGGGCTTGTTGTAGAATTAGGTCTCTCATCCCCGCTGAGAATTTGACCAGATCAGGGCCATCAAAGGTATCTTCATAAATTGCTTCCCTTACACCTAGTTCACGGATGTAATTTTGAAGATCCTCCATGGAGGACCACATCCCTGTATGTAAAGGAATATCAGATTTATTGGGCCATACCATACGGCAGGCCACCATTAACCATTCTATTATAGAATGGTTTTCATCATTATATTGATTACCTGCATATAATCTCTGTCTAAGAGCAGGATGGATGGTCATTGTGGCCAATTTGGCTATTTCGGGGCCATTCACCAGAACACTTTCTGCCCCAGAATCCCATAGTCTTAATAACCAAGCCGGCACACTTTCTCTAGGTTTCTGCTGGAATCGTTGGACTAAGTCTATCGGTTCTGTTGCCGTGTATGGTCGGGCTGTTACGTGCAAGTGGGTTTGAGCAGGGGGCCACTGATCACAGAATCACCAAGGCTGGAAAAGACCTATAAGATCATCTAGTCCAACCATCCACCTATCACCCATGGTTCCCACTAAACTATATCCCTCAACACAACATCCAAACGTTCCTTGAACACCTCCAGGGTCGGTGACTCCACCACCTCCCCGGGCAGCCCATTCCAGTGCCCGACCACTCTTTCAGAGAAGTAGTATTTCCTAATGTCCAGCCTGAATCTTCCCTGGCGCAGCTTGAAACCATTCCCCCTAGTCCTATCACCAGTTACACGAGAGAAGAGGCCGACCCCTAGCTCGCTACAACCTCCCTTCAGGTAGTTCTAGAGAGCAAGAAGGTCTCCCCTGAGCCTCCTCTTCTCCAGACTGAACAATCCCAGCTCCCTCAGCCGCTCCTCATAAGGCCTGTGCTCCAGACCCTTCACCAGCTTTGTTGCCCTTCTTTGAACACGCTCCAGGGCCTCAATGTCTTTCTTGTAGTGAGGGGCCCAGAACTGGACACAGTACTCAAGGTGCGGCCTCACCAGAGCTGAGTACAGGGGGACAATTACTTCCCTACTCCTGCTGGTCACACTACTTCTGATACAAGCCAGGATGCCATTGGCCTTCTTGGCCACCCGGGCACATTGCTGGCTCATGTTTAGCCGAGCGTCAACCAACACCCCCAGGTCCATGTCCTCTACACAGTCTTCCAGCCACTCCGCCCCAAGCCTGTAGCGTTGCTTGGGGTTGCCGTGGCCAAAGTGTAGGACCCGGCATTTGGTCTTATTAAACCTCATCCCATTGGCTTCAGCCCAGCTATCCAGCCTGTCCAGATCCCTCTGTAGGGCCTCGCTACCCTCAGGCAGATCGACACTTCCAGCCAACTTAGTGTCATCTGCAAACTTACTGAGGGTGCACTCAATGCCCTCATCCAGGTCATCAATAAAGATCTTGAAGAGGACAGGCCCCAGCACCGACCCCTGGGGAACCCCACTCGTGACCGGTCGCCAGCCGGATTTGGCTCCATTGACCACCACTCTCTGGGCCCGGCCCTCCAGCCACTTCCTTACCCAGCCAAGAGTGTACCTGTCCAAGCCACGAACTGCCAGCTTCTGCAGGAGAATACTTGGGAGACAGTGTCAAAGGCTTTGCTGAAGTCTAGGTAGACTACATCAACAGCCTTTCCCTCATCCACCAGGCGGCTCACTAGATCATAGAAGGAGATCAGGTTGGTCAAGCAGGACCTGCCCTTCGTGAACCCATGCTGGCTAGGCCTGATCCCCCGGTAGTCCCGCACTTGCCGCGTGATCTCCCTCAAGACAATCTGTTCCATAACCTTCCCCGGCACCGAGGTCAGGCTAACAGGCCTGTAGTTCCCCAGGTCCTCCTTACAGCCCTTCTTGTAGATGGGAGTCACATTGGCAAGCTTCCAGTCTTCTGGTACTTCACCAGTCAACAAGGAGCGCTGAGAGATGATGGAAAGCGGCTCGGCTATCACCTCCGCCAGTTCCCTCAGCATTCTCGGGTGAATCTCATCCGGCCCCATGGACTTGTGACAGTCCAGTTGGAGTAGCAGGTCTCTGACTGTTTCCTCCTGAATCGTGGGTGGTTTAGCTTGCTCCCCAGCCGAGACTACCAGGTCAAAAAGCGGAGTACCCTGAGGATAACTGGTCTGACCTTTAAAGACAGACGTAAAGAAGACGTTCAGGACCTCTGCCTTTTCCTTATCCTCAGTAGTCACATTCCCAGCCTCATCCAGTAAAGAGTGGAGATTCTCCTTAGTTCTCCTCTTACTGTTGATATATTTGTAAAAGGGTTTCTTGTTTCTTTTTATCCCAGCGGCCAGATTGAGTTCGAGCTGGGCTTTCGCCTTTCTGATTTTCTCCCTGCGCATCTTCACAACTTCTCTGTACTCTTTCTGAGTCGCCCGTCCCTTCTTCCACAGGAGGTAGATTCTCTTTTTCTCCCGGAGCCTCAAGAATAGATCCCTATTCATCCACGCCGGTCTCCTTCCCCGCCGGCTCATTTTGCAGCTCAGGGGGACAGCCCGCTCCTGCGCCTGTAAGACTACCTTCTTGAAGAGCAACCAGTTGTCTTGGACCCCTTGACCCTCTAAGACCGAAACCCAGGGGACTCCCCCTACTAGTCTTCTAAACAATTCAAAGTCCGCCCTCCGGAAGTCCAAGGTAACAGTTTGGCTGTTCTTCCTCCTGGCTCCACCAAGAATCGAGAACTCTACCATCTCATGGTCACTCTGTCCAAGACAGCCCCCGACCTCCACATCTTCCACCAGACCTTCTCTGTTTGTGAACAGCAGGTCTAGCGGGGCAGCTCCTCTCGTAGGCTCTCTCACCAGCTGCATCAGAAAGTTATCCTCCATACACTCCAGAAACCTCCTAGACTGCTTCTTCTGCGCTGCGTTGTATTCCCAGCATATGTCAGGGAAGTTGAAGTCCCCCATGAGGACAAGGGCCGGCGATCTCGCAGCTTCTGCCAGCTGCTCATAGAACACCTCATCCGTCTCTTCATCCTGGTTCGGCGGTTTATAGCAGACGCCCACCAATATGTCTGCCTTGTCAGCCCTTCCCCTGATCTTTACCCATAGGGATTCAACCTTATCATCCCCAGCCACAAGCTCAGTAACATCAAAGCACTCTCTAACATACAGAGCCACACCACCACCCCTTCTTCCTTGCCTATCCTTCATGAAGAGCTTGGAGCCATCCATTGCAGCACTCCAGTCATGGGAGCAGTCCCACCATGTTTCCGTAATGGCGACTAGGTCATAGCTTGCCAGCCGCACCATGGCTTCCAACTCTTCCTGTTTGTTACCCATGCTGCGTGCATTGGTGTAGATGCACTTCAGCCGAGCCCCTCGCCTCATCCCTGATCCCATTGCCGCTCCCCCAGGCTCATCTCTAGCAGGCCTGGTTTTATCCCCTACCCCCTTCATATCTAGTTTAAAGCCCTCTCCACAAGTCCTGCCAGCTCCTGGGCAAGGATCCGTTTCCCCCTTCGAGACAGGTGAGACCCATCAGCAGACCCCATGCCAGGTGCCGAGTAGACCGCCCCATGATCAAAGAACCCCAAATTCTTGCTTTTGCACCAGCCTTTCAGCCACGCGTTTATAAGGTGTGTTCTTCTGGTGGTCTCAGCATCCTTCCCTGCCACTGTAGGAATACAGGCAAATACTACCTGTACGCCTGCTCCTTCAACTAGCCTCCCCAGTCTCCTAAAGTCATTTTTCATAGTCCTCAGGCTTCCATCAGTGACCTCATCACTGCCAGCCTGAACTATCAATAAGGGATAATAATCAGAGGAGCGGATCAACCTAGGAAGTTTCCTAGAAATATCCCTGAGCCGGGCCCCAGGGAGGCAGCACACCTTCCTACGGGTGGGGGCAGGCCAACATATTGGGCCTTCAGTTCCTCCTAGAAGGGAGTCTCCTACGACTATCACCCTCCTTTCTTTACCGGAGGAGGCAGTCTTTAAGCGTGGAGTTGGACGCCTCTCCTTGGGAACACTTGGAGGCAGTTCTCCCACTTCATCCTCAGCCACCACACCCTCCAGTTGCAGGGCTTCAACCCTATTCCATAGAGGCACCTGGGGAACCGAGGTAGGTCGGGATGGGGGTCGCCCGCATCGCCGAGCTGGGACCTGCTGCCATTCCTCCTCCACCCTCAAGTTAGCTCTCTCAGTTCGACCGCGGCAAGGGAGAGGGTCCACTACCATTTGGGGGTTGCAATCTCTGCGTCTTTCTCGCAGAGAGTCACACCACCAGTCAATCTCCCGCTTGCACTCTCTGATGGCTCTTAATCTCCCTACCTCCTCCCTAAGCTCCACCACCAGGCTGAGCAGCTCCTCCACCTGCTCGCACCTTGCACAAGTGGCATCCTTCCCATTCTCCCCCGGCAGCAGCAGGCTCAGGCACTCCCTACAGCCAGAGACCTGAACCGCTACGTTTCTCGGCAGGCCCTCTGTCTGGGTCGCCACAGTCCTCTTGGGGCAAGCCCGCCGCCTGGTAGAGACCATGTTTGAACCTGCGCTCTCGAGGTCTGTCAGTAGGAGAGCTGATCTCCTGGACAAAGACAAGGACAAAGCACTGACGTGCCCTGCCACAAGACACACCGCCCACACCTGCTCCTGCGGTAATGTATGAGCAGCGCGGGCTGTGTTCACACTCTGACCTCCCTCCCCGGTGTCAGAGGAGGGTAACGCTCCGTTCTCACCTGGAATGGTAAGTGGGCCGAAGCTAGCTTTGGCCCTCCCAAGATCTGGTTTTGATTCCCCAATGAGCAGTCAAGGTCAGGCGCAAGAGATAAGAGCCAGCTCCGCCCCTGCAGCCTCAGCAGCCCGCCCACAAGCTGCCAGCCCCTGGCGCCGGCAGCATGCTAGTGCTGCCTTCAAAAACAGCCCTGCTCTGAAGCTGGTCTCCTCAGCAATGACCGTTACACACGGCAGGAAGCTGTTTAAACTATCCCGTGATTGGGCTAGCTCCCCCCCCTGCTGCCCCTGCAGCCTCAGCAGCCCGCCCACAAGCTGCCAGCCCCTGGCGCTGGCAGCGTGCTAGTGCTGCCTTCAAAAACAGCTCTGCTCTGAAGCTGGTCTCCTCAGCGGCATCCCTGCTGGTCTGTCCTGTACCTTTTTCGTTTATTGAGTTATAACAGGACGGACTTCTAGTGCATCCATCAAAATTGGAGATTCAAGATCCGATTTAGATTGTTTATTTTCCTGATCAACACAGTCCGTTGATTCAGGAGTCTGGTCATTGTTTATTGAAATACTACGAACTTGACCTATTGGAAGATGTAGAATTGGTTTTTTTCCTGTTAGTATGCCAAGTTCCTGTTCTAACTTTTCAATACGATCTTTTAGAAGTTCGTTTTTGTTCACTAAAGTATTATTCCTTATTTCGGCATTGTTTAAAGCATTTAATAGCGGCCATGCCACTGTAGAAGCAGCTAATTGTCTTTCTCTAGTGACTAATATATCTTTGCCTAGTCCCTGGAAGTAATCCGCTAGGCGATATGGGGAAACATTTCCCACAACACGTAGTTGTGATAGTAGCCAATTCATAATAAGGGGATCCCACAAATCCTGGGATCTGCCCTGGAATTATTTTATCTAGGGGGGTAGTGTTCTCCCCCTTGAACCATTTACAGAAATTCCAAAGAAAGGACATAGTGCAAGTTTTAGTATATTCGGCTTGCCTGGCTGGCTCACCAAGTGTATAATCAATGAAAATTATATAAAGGAATATTATATAATTTAATAATATTAAGATGTTATAGTAATGAAAGAAGCAAGAGAGTTAGGCACAGCGAGACAAAGAGAATAAATAGGAGGCTTACCCGTGTCGTGGGCTCGCTCAGGAAACTCCAGTGGAGTGGATCTTCTGAAGAGAGAGAGAGAGATCCTTCCCCACTGGTAGTCAGCTCTTCAATGGGTCTAGGAGAGGTGGAGCCAGGCTCCACCTCTTCCTGCAGCACAGGTGAATTGCTTTCACCTGTGCTCCCAGGGCTGACTCATTGCTCGCCTCAGGTGACTAATCAGAGGTTCAGGCCGTGACTCAGCAGTTCCCATACACACCCCTAAAATATACCATTTCTACATCTAAAAATATCACCTTTCCTTCCTTTGTGTATGCTATTTTGCACCCCAAAAGTACCCAATTCCCTTTCTTGAAATACACCACTTTCCACCCCAAAAATACCACCCTTCCTCCCTCAAAACAGGCCATTTTCCACCCTCAAAAATACTGCCTTTCCTACCCAAAAATATGCTTTTCTCTTTTTTGCAGCCCAGAAATACCACCTTTCCTCCCCAATAATACGACATTTCCTGCACGTGAAAGGGAAGCACATACTTTTCTCTGCAGCAAACCAAGTGAGAGAGAGTCAGCAAGAGGAAGAGTGGCTAGTGTCCTACCTACAGCTCCATCCTTCTTCCTTTATGCACCATGTATTCGGGGAATGCTCCTCTTCTCTATAAGCCCCAAATACCCAAAAAGGGCTGTCAGCAGAACCGGATCTATTGCTTTACATGATGTTCTGATGTGGACCACTGACAACAAAAATCACAGCACCACAGCAGAGACCCTTCCCTGGTGGCAGTCAGCCCTTAAATGGGGTCTAGGAGAGGTGCAGCCAGGCTCCACCCTTCCATTCACACAGCTGAATCACCTTCACCTGTGCTCCTACAGCTGACTCAGTGCTTGCCTCAGGTGATCAATCAGTGGTTCAAGCCGTGACTCAACAGCTCCCATTCACAGGGCCGTTAAATGACAGATGTGTGTCACTGGGAGCTGTGGGTGTGCAAACAGCAGTCTGCATTGCCAGCAGTGATTTCAGCCCTTTGCTGTCTGGGCTGCTCACACAGATCTCAGCATCTGCTGTGTCAGCACTGAGATCTGTGCTCCCCAGTGCGTTAGAAGAGTCACCAACCAGCACCGAGGACAGACTGGGATCAAAGTGTGTGGACTATCACAGGTCATCCATTAGCCTCCCTTGGCAGACATTCACGTTATTCATTCCCTTTGCTCTGTGGCTGTATCAGCACTTAAAGGGCACAGCCTGAAGCTGTGATGCAGCACGTGGGGGGGGATGCAGCCCTGCAAGCACAGCTGGGGGCAGTTTGGCTGTGGGGTGGGGCAGAACCAGTCTCCACCCATCCCTGATCCTATTTAAGGGCTGGGAAGGGTAGGGGCAGCATCTGGGCCTGGGGAGTGCTTCTTTTAGAGTGTAGGTGTGTGCCTTGCTATTTGCTTGCTGTTTGGGATGGAGCAGGTGATTCCTTTTCTATTGCAGGGCTGCAGTCTCTCTTTTTTCTGGGGAATCCTGACTGTATTTAAGGGCTGATAGCTGTTTATACCTGGAAGCTGCTTCCTTCACTTCAGAGTGTAGTTAAGTATTGTTCCTTGAAATGGGGTAAGTGGTTTCTTTTTTATTTCAGGGCTGTGATCTCTCTTTTTTGGGAGTTTCTAACTGCATTTAAGGGCTGGTAGCTGTAAGGGTAGTATCTGGACCTGGAGACTGCTTCCTGTGGGGTGAGCCCTTAGAATGGGGTGAGCAATTCCTGCTTTATTTCAGAGCTGTGAGCTTTACCTTTCTGCTGGGGTATCTCAAGCTGGATTAGAGCAGCTATTATCTTCTATGTGTGTTGTTCCTTCTTCAATGGTTCTCACCTCATAATCTCCAATCTGGGGCTCCAAACGTGGTTTGTCTGCTCCCACATCATCCTATTTCATGGCTGTAATTAATAGTGCCATGTGTTAATTTCACCCATGCAGAGTTGTTCAAGAGCATTCTGTAAATTGTTACTGTATATTAAATGATGTTCTGCATCTCTTCTGATTTCATTTTGCAGCTTAGTGGGGTCTAAGGATTGCCTGGGCTCCTCCAATCGGTGGTGTGAGATCTGTGCAGCAGGTAATAGAACATCATGAGCCCCATGTTGGTCTATTGTTTGTACGTAGGTAGGTTTGCCACGTGGTCTAACTCCCCCACAATGAACATCCACAGCTAGATCAAGTTGCTCGGAGCCTGACCCAGTTTCACCTTGAAAAGGATAGCGCATTCACCACGTCTCTGGCAACCTGTTCCACTGCCTCACCACCCTCACTGTGGAAGACATTTTTTGTATATCTAACCTCAATTTTCCCTTCTTCTTTCCTTAAGGCATTGAAAGGCTGTTACCAGGTCACCTTGGAGCCTTCACTTCTCCAGGCTGAACAGCCCAGCTCTCTCTTCTTATAGGAGAGGTGTTCCATCCCTCGGTTCATCTTTGTGGCTGTACTCTGGATGTGCTCCCACAGCTCCATGTTTCTCCTGCACTGAGGACTCCACATCCAGATGCAGCACTCGAGGTGAGGCCTCACCAGCGCGGAGCAGAGGGGCGGGGATCGCCTCCCTTCACCTGCTGACTGCGCATCTTTGGATGCAACTAAGGATACGGTTGGCTTTCTGGGCTGGAAGGGCACACTGCTGATTTGTGTCCAGCTCCCACCCACCAGTACCCCCAGGCCTTATGGGGCAGGACTACGCTCAGTCCTTTCATCCCCCAGCATGTTTTGGTGGTGAGTGTTCCCTCATCCCAGCTGCTGACCCTGCACTTGGATTTGTGCCCCTACTCAGCCTGTTGAGGTCCTTCTGGATGGCATCTCGTCCCTCCGGTGTGTCGCTGCGCTCCACAGCTTGGTGTCATTAGGGTGCACTTGATCCTACTGTTGATGTCACTGATGAAGGGGCAATCCCAGATGTTTGTAGAAGCTGAGTGTAGAATCCCTTGAGAGCAGCCCTGCGGAGAAGGACTTGGGGATCCTGGTGGATGAGAAGCTGGAGATGAGCCAGCAGAGTGTGCTTGCAGCCTGGAAGGCCAACTATATCCTTGGCTGCATTAAAAGAGGGGTGGCCAGCAGGGAGAGGGAGGTGATCGTCCCCCTCTACTCAGCTCTTGTAAGGCCCCATCTGCAGTACTGCGTCCAGGCCTGGAGCCCCAGCACAGGAAGGACATGGAGCTTTTGCTTTCGGAGCGGGTCCAGAGGAGGGCACTAAGATGATCAGAGGGCTGGAGCACCTTTCTCCTATGAAGAAAGGTTGAGGGAACTGGGATTGTTTCTCTTGGAGAAGAGAAGGCTCCGGAGAGACCTCATCACAGCCTTCTAATACTCAAAGGGAGTGCATAAGCAGGAGGGGGAATGGCTGTTTACGAGGGTGGCTAGTGATAGGAGAAGGGGAAATGGTTTTAAACTGAGCCAGGGGTGGCCTAGGTTGGTTATTAGGAGGAAGTTTTTCACGCAGAGGGTGGTGACGCCCTGGAACAAGTGCTTTAGGGTCACTTCCAGGAGGATCTGCTCTGCGATCTTTCCCAGCACAGAGGTAAGACTGACATGGTGGTAGTTCCCTATCCTTAATAACAGGTGTGCTGTTGCTTTTTTCTACTCACCAGGGACTTCACCTGACTGCTTTGACTTCTCAAATACCATTGAGAGTGGCTCGGTGACTGCAGCGGTGAATTTCCTCAGAACTCTGGGACTCATCTCTCCAGGACCCAAAGGCTCCTGGATGCCTGGATGTTTGGATCCTCAGGTGGTCCAGAACCTGATGTCCCATCACAGTGTGGGATGGGGAGAGGTCTGTGGGACTGGCATTGCTTCCTCAATCCCCACCTAGCAAACCAAAGGTGAGGGCTGTGTCTAACGAGCAGTTATCAGAGAAGAGGGAAGCAAAAATGGTGTTGGGTATTTGAGCTTTTTCCTAGGTGTTGTTCCCAGCTGCAGTGCTGCCGGTAAGCAGCATCAGGCACAGTGTGCAGCCACGCTCCTCTGAGAAAGGAGCACTACAGCGCATGTTTGTGAAAAGGCGCTACCCTACGTATGTGTGGCAATGCCTTCATTACTGTCTTGTGTCCAACAGGTGGCAGCAGAGAGCTGTGGTGCTCCAGAGTGCTGTAATGACTGCACAGAGAGATGAGTGGCTCTTTGTGAGAGCAGCCAGGAACTGAAATCTGCATTTCCTGGAATGCCCTGGAACCTCACTTTGCTGACTGGTAATTGTCTGCCCAACAGGTAAGGGCAATGCACACCCACCAGTGTTTATCCATTCCATAGCATGGCACAACATGGTGCTCTCAGAGCTCTTAATTGCACTTTATGGTGCCCAGAAGGCTGCCTGTCCTTTTCTTTCTGTGTTCTCCTTGTCTCTGGCCTTTCACTGCAGTGTTCTCCTTCCCTTTGCCCTTGCTGTTCCTATTACATTCTCTTGCCCTCCTGTTTTTGCGTTCCATGCCACATTCTCTTGGCCATTGCCCTTGGCTTTCTTTGCCGCATTCTCTTCAGCATTCGGTTTTGGCATTCCCTGCCACGTTCTCTTGCCCTCCTGTTCTGGCATTTCCTTCTGTGTTCTCTTGGCCACTGCCCTTTGCATTTCTGTCCATGTTCTCTTGGCCTTTGCCTTTGCCTGGGCATTCCCTTGCCTTCCTGTTTTTGTGTTCCATGCCACATTCTCTTGGCCATCGCCCTTGGCTTTCTGTTGCCACATTCTCTTCAGCATTTGGTTTTGGCGTTCCCGGCAGCATTCTCTTGCCCTCCTATTTTGGCATTTCCTTCTGTGTTCTCTTGGCCCTTGCCTGGGCATTCCCTGCGGCATTCTCTTTGACCTCCTGTTTTGATGTTCCAGCCGCATTCTGCATTGGCCTTCTTTGCCGCGTTCTCTTTGGCCTCCTATTTTGGCACTTCCTGCCATGTTTTTTCTTAGTCCTTGCCTGGGCATTCCATGCCATGCTCCCTTCCATTTTGGCATTTCTTGTTTTGTTCTCTTGACCTTTGCCCTTGGCCTTTTCTGCTGTGGTCTCTTTGGCTGTATATTTTGGCCATTCCTGTTGCGTTCTCCTTGCCCTCACCTTGGCTTTCCATTGGGTGCTCTCTTTGCTTTTGCCCTTACCTTAACCTTGGCTGTTTGCTTTGCATTTACCTTGGCTTTCCATGGGAGTTCTGCTTCCCTTTGCCTTTGGCACTCTGGGAATAGCTGGGAGGCAGCGTTAATGTTAACCTTAACCTGAACCCATAACTGAATGGGAGTTCTAACGGTAATTTATGTTAATCTGCAGTGTATCTGTAAACCAAACCCTTAACCCAATATTAAAAATGTCTCTTACCCTAAATGCTGACAAATGTTTTCTGTCCAAGTCATCTTAATTGTAATTGTAGTGCAGAATACTATTGTTAAACTAACTGTAACTTCAAACCTTTATAGGTTTGCATTAATTATATTCCTAACGCTCCCTTGCATCATCATTAGAGCAACATGCGGAGGGTGCAGCCCTATATATGTGGGGCAGTGCCTTCATTACTGTCTTGTGTTCAACAGGTGGCAACAGAGAGCTGAGGTCTTTCCGAGTGCTGTAACAGCTGCACAGAGAGATGGGTGGGTCTTCACGGGAACGGCAAGGAACTGGAATCTGCATTTCCTGGAGTGCCCCGGAACTTCACTTTGCTGACTGGTAATTGTCTGCCCAGCAGGTAAGGGCAATGCACACCCACCAGTGTTTACGCTTTACTTACTGAGACACAAGGTAGGGTTTCCAGAGCTCATTTCTACATTTCACGGTGCACCAAATGCTGCCTGTCTTATTCTTCCTGCATTCTCCTTGCTTCTGGGCTTTCACTGCAGTGTTCTCCTTCCCTTTGCCCTGGCTTTCCCTGTTGTGTTCTCTTGCCCTTCCGTTTTGTTTTTCCTCATGGCATTCTCTTGGCCATTGCCTTTGGCCTTCTTTGCTGTGTTCTCTTTGGCTTTGGCCATCTGTGCCACACTCTCTTGGCCTTTGTCCTTGGCCTTCTTTGCCACGTTCTCTTTGGCCTCCTGTTTTAGCGTTCCCTGCGACGTTCTCTTTGGCCTTCGGTTTTGGCATTCCTGGCTGCATTCTCTTTGGCCATTGCCTTTGGCCTTCTTTGCCATGTTCTTTTTGGCCTCTTGTTTTTGCATTCCCTACAGCATTCTCTTTGGGCCCCTTGTTCCAGCATTCCCTGTGATGTTCTCTTTGGCCATTGCTCCTGACCTTCTTTGCCACATTCCCTTTGCCCTCTTGTTTTGGCATTCCTTACGGCGTTCTCTTTGGCCTTCAGTTTTGGCCTTCTGTGCCGTGTTCTCTTTGGCCATTGCCCTTGACCTTCTGCATTGGCCTTCTGTGCAGCATTCTCATGGACCTTGCCCTCCATTGCAGGCCATTCTGGCCTTCTCTGCGTTGTTCTCTTTGGTCTCTGTTTTGGCGTTTTCTGTGGCCTTTTCTTTGGGCCTGACCTCTGACGAGGTCTTCTCTTTGGTGTTCTCCATGCCTTTGCCATCCCTTTGCCTTTGCTGTTGCCTTCCACTGTGTTTCATCTATGCCTTTGCCCTCTGTTTTGGTGTTCTCTCAGGTGTTCTCCTTGCCTTTTGGTCTTGCCTTTGCCTTGGCCTTCCCTAACGGTCACTCTGAGCATAATCCTAATATACCTAACCCTAATACCTTCACCCTGACCCTAATGAGCTCTGAACCCCAAATGCAGTGCTAAGTGTAACCATGACTGTATAGATAACTGTACTACCTGTCCAAATTAACCCTGAACCTACCCTTCAATTGAGCACTAAACCCATCTGTAACCTTCTGTGTAATACTAACAAAAATCCTACACCTTCCCTGTTAAATACTCCTAACCTTAATCTTACTCCATTTCTTGGAGTAGTGTTTGGCTTCCATGTTTTGTGGGGGCAGACTTACGGTGAGCGTCATTTGTGTCTTGGCCTTCCTCTTTCTAAAGCGTGTCTCTCTGTATTACAGGTGAAGATGTCTTCAGCACTTCCAGTCGATGACTTCCCCCCTGGGATGCCATTAGCTTTCCAGGCCTCCCACACTGACCACCAGCTTGGTTCGGTTGAGCCGTTACCCATATCCCCCTGTCCGTTCCCTTTCCATAGTCTTCCTTTTACTCTGCCACAAGCCTCTACCACCGCCCAAGGTTGCCGCAGGCAATGTGGGGGATGCGGCACTCAGTCTCATTATAGTTCATCCCATTGGCCTCAGCCTAGCAATCCAACCCACCTGCACCCTTCCTTAGGACCCTTCTACTCCCAGGCCAATCAATACTTCCTTCTGATGTGATTTGTGTTCCTTCCCAGCCACTTTTAGCCTTGTGCCCCTTTGTGGACATTTTGAGAGTTGCACTGACTTCAGTGTGTGCATTCAATTTATGTAAACCAAATTGGCGTTAGCTTTACAATCAATTTACGTAAACCAAATTGGCTTTAGCTTTGTCTTGCTTACGGGGTTGGGTTAGCTTTGCTTAGTTTGTTTCTACCGCAGGGCTAACCCAACCCCGTAAACAACACCCAAGGGCCGTTGGAGGCGATTTGTGTTCCTTCCCGGCCAGTCTGAGACTCGTGCCCCATGGTGGCCTGTCTGAGAATTACATTTTCTTTTGGATGGGCTGAGATCTGCACAGCTTTTGAGGTGGATGGCAGTATACAATGTTTGTGAAAATGTAATGTCACTAATGGGGTATGGAGGCTTCGTGACCTTTCTCTGGTTAGTCTGACATATATGTAAACCATGTCTTGCAACTGTGCTGAGTATGTGTGTGCTGGACCTGTAAATTGCGTCAGGCCATGGACAGAATGTATGGATGCTGCGCCTATAAACTAAGTCTTGGAATTCAAATGAATAGAGGTTGCCATACGCAATCATTATCACCTCTTGCAGTGGTCAGCTCCTTCAAGCTGCCTCCTTTATTTCTGTCTCGTCTGTATGTGCTCTTCCCCTCTTCTGCTCTTCTAGTGCTCCCGTCAGCACCCAATTTCTGCACCACAGGTCTATGTCGGACTTTATTTTGGGGTGCAGGAAGGGACATAGAGCAGAGATTTGTACAAGAACAGCTATTGTGCTGTATTATTTTCCTTTGCTTTTTCGTGTTGTTGCTGCTGCTGTTGCTTCTGGATGGGTTGATGTTGGTTTCGTCTGTTTGTTTTCCCAGTTGTTCATCTGTTGTTTCTGCCTTGGTGTCCTGCTCCTTCTGCATTGCAGTGCACTGGTTTCTTTTCAGTTTTGTTGATTTTAATTCCCCATCTGTTTCTGTTCTTTGAACTACTTTTTCCTGCCCTAAGCGTATGCCCTTGTGTGTGTGAGGGTTTCAAGGGATTTAGCTTTGCTTTCCTTGGCTTTCTAGTACTTTGTCTTGCTTTGATTTTTCCCAGTTTTGCTTCTCCGAGGGTGTGGGGTGAGGGTGTGGGGTGAGGGTGTGGGGTGAGGGTGTGGGGTGAGGGTGAGGGTGAGGGTGTGGGGTGAGGGTGAGGGGTGAGGGTGAGGGGTGAGGGGTGAGGGGGAGGGTGAGGGGTGAGGGTGAGGGGTGAGGGGGAGGGTGAGGGGTGAGGGGGAGGGTGAGGGGTGAGGGTGAGGGTGAGGGGTGAGGGTGAGGGTGAGGGGTGAGGGGTGAGGGGTGAGGGGTGAGGGTGAGGGTGAGGGTGAGGGTGAGGGTGAGGGGTGAGGGTGAGGGGGAGGGTGAGGGGTGAGGGTGAGGGTGAGGGTGAGGGGTGAGGGGTGAGGGGTGAGGGGTGAGGGTGAGGGGGAGGGTGAGGGGTGAGGGTGAGGGTGAGGGTGAGGGGTGAGGGGTGAGGGGTGAGGGGTGAGGGGTGAGGGTGAGGGTGAGGGTGAGGGTGAGGGTGAGGGTGAGGGTAGGGTGAGGGTGAGGGTGAGGGTGAGGGTGAGGGTGAGGGTGAGGGTGAGGGTGAGGGTGAGGGTGAGGGTAGGGTGAGGGTGAGGGGGAGGGTGAGGGGTGAGGGTGAGGGTGAGGGTGAGGGGTGAGGGTGAGGGGGAGGGTGAGGGGTGAGGGTGAGGGTGAGGGGTGAGGGGTGAGGGGTGAGGGGTGAGGGGTGAGGGGTGAGGGTGAGGGTGAGGGTGAGGGTAGGGTGAGGGTGAGGGTGAGGGTGAGGGTGAGGGTGAGGGTGAGGGTGAGGGTGAGGGTGAGGGTGAGGGTGAGGGTGAGGGTGAGGGTGAGGGTGAGGGTGAGGGTGAGGGTGAGGGTGAGGGTGAGGGTGAGGGTGAGGGTGAGGGTGAGGGTGAGGGTGAGGGTGAGGGTGAGGGTGAGGGTGAGGGTGAGGGTGAGGGTGAGGGTGAGGGTTAGGGTTAGGGTTAGGGTTAGGGTTAGGGTTAGGGTTAGGGTTAGGGTTAGGGTTAGGGTTAGGGTTAGGGTTAGGGTTAGGGTTAGGGTTAGGGTTAGGGTTAGGGTTAGGGTTAGGGTTAGGGTTAGGGTTAGGGTTAGGGTTAGGGTTAGGGTTAGGGTTAGGGTTAGGGTTAGGGTTAGGGTTAGGGTTAGGGTTAGGGTTAGGGTTAGGGTTAGGGTTAGGGTTAGGGTTAGGGTTAGGGTTAGGGTTAGGGTTAGGGTTAGGGTTAGGGTTAGGGTTAGGGTTAGGGTTAGGGTTAGGGTTAGGGTTAGGGTTAGGGTTAGGGTTAGGGTTAGGGTTAGGGTTAGGGTTAGGGTTAGGGTTAGGGTTAGGGTTAGGGTTAGGGTTAGGGTTAGGGTTAGGGTTAGGGTTAGGGTTAGGGTTAGGGTTAGGGTTAGGGTTAGGGTTAGGGTTAGGGTTAGGGTTAGGGTTAGGGTTAGGGTTAGGGTTAGGGTTAGGGTTAGGGTTAGGGTTAGGGTTAGGGTTAGGGTTAGGGTTAGGGTTAGGGTTAGGGTTAGGGTTAGGGTTAGGGTTAGGGTTAGGGTTAGGGTTAGGGTTAGGGTTAGGGTTAGGGTTAGGGTTAGGGTTAGGGTTAGGGTTAGGGTTAGGGTTAGGGTTAGGGTTAGGGTTAGGGTTAGGGTTAGGGTTAGGGTTAGGGTTAGGGTTAGGGTTAGGGTTAGGGTTAGGGTTAGGGTTAGGGTTAGGGTTAGGGTTAGGGTTAGGGTTAGGGTTAGGGTTAGGGTTAGGGTTAGGGTTAGGGTTAGGGTTAGGGTTAGGGTTAGGGTTAGGGTTAGGGTTAGGGTTAGGGTTAGGGTTAGGGTTAGGGTTAGGGTTAGGGTTAGGGTTAGGGTTAGGGTTAGGGTTAGGGTTAGGGTTAGGGTTAGGGTTAGGGTTAGGGTTAGGGTTAGGGTTAGGGTTAGGGTTAGGGTTAGGGTTAGGGTTAGGGTTAGGGTTAGGGTTAGGGTTAGGGTTAGGGTTAGGGTTAGGGTTAGGGTTAGGGTTAGGGTTAGGGTTAGGGTTAGGGTTAGGGTTAGGGTTAGGGTTAGGGTTAGGGTTAGGGTTAGGGTTAGGGTTAGGGTTAGGGTTAGGGTTAGGGTTAGGGTTAGGGTTAGGGTTAGGGTTAGGGTTAGGGTTAGGGTTAGGGTTAGGGTTAGGGTTAGGGTTAGGGTTAGGGTTAGGGTTAGGGTTAGGGTTAGGGTTAGGGTTAGGGTTAGGGTTAGGGTTAGGGTTAGGGTTAGGGTTAGGGTTAGGGTTAGGGTTAGGGTTAGGGTTAGGGTTAGGGTTAGGGTTAGGGTTAGGGTTAGGGTTAGGGTTAGGGTTAGGGTTAGGGTTAGGGTTAGGGTTAGGGTTAGGGTTAGGGTTAGGGTTAGGGTTAGGGTTAGGGTTAGGGTTAGGGTTAGGGTTAGGGTTAGGGTTAGGGTTAGGGTTAGGGTTAGGGTTAGGGTTAGGGTTAGGGTTAGGGTTAGGGTTAGGGTTAGGGTTAGGGTTAGGGTTAGGGTTAGGGTTAGGGTTAGGGTTAGGGTTAGGGTTAGGGTTAGGGTTAGGGTTAGGGTTAGGGTTAGGGTTAGGGTTAGGGTTAGGGTTAGGGTTAGGGTTAGGGTTAGGGTTAGGGTTAGGGTTAGGGTTAGGGTTAGGGTTAGGGTTAGGGTTAGGGTTAGGGTTAGGGTTAGGGTTAGGGTTAGGGTTAGGGTTAGGGTTAGGGTTAGGGTTAGGGTTAGGGTTAGGGTTAGGGTTAGGGTTAGGGTTAGGGTTAGGGTTAGGGTTAGGGTTAGGGTTAGGGTTAGGGTTAGGGTTAGGGTTAGGGTTAGGGTTAGGGTTAGGGTTAGGGTTAGGGTTAGGGTTAGGGTTAGGGTTAGGGTTAGGGTTAGGGTTAGGGTTAGGGTTAGGGTTAGGGTTAGGGTTAGGGTTAGGGTTAGGGTTAGGGTTAGGGTTAGGGTTAGGGTTAGGGTTAGGGTTAGGGTTAGGGTTAGGGTTAGGGTTAGGGTTAGGGTTAGGGTTAGGGTTAGGGTTAGGGTTAGGGTTAGGGTTAGGGTTAGGGTTAGGGTTAGGGTTAGGGTTAGGGTTAGGGTTAGGGTTAGGGTTAGGGTTAGGGTTAGGGTTAGGGTTAGGGTTAGGGTTAGGGTTAGGGTTAGGGTTAGGGTTAGGGTTAGGGTTAGGGTTAGGGTTAGGGTTAGGGTTAGGGTTAGGGTTAGGGTTAGGGTTAGGGTTAGGGTTAGGGTTAGGGTTAGGGTTAGGGTTAGGGTTAGGGTTAGGGTTAGGGTTAGGGTTAGGGTTAGGGTTAGGGTTAGGGTTAGGGTTAGGGTTAGGGTTAGGGTTAGGGTTAGGGTTAGGGTTAGGGTTAGGGTTAGGGTTAGGGTTAGGGTTAGGGTTAGGGTTAGGGTTAGGGTTAGGGTTAGGGTTAGGGTTAGGGTTAGGGTTAGGGTTAGGGTTAGGGTTAGGGTTAGGGTTAGGGTTAGGGTTAGGGTTAGGGTTAGGGTTAGGGTTAGGGTTAGGGTTAGGGTTAGGGTTAGGGTTAGGGTTAGGGTTAGGGTTAGGGTTAGGGTTAGGGTTAGGGTTAGGGTTAGGGTTAGGGTTAGGGTTAGGGTTAGGGTTAGGGTTAGGGTTAGGGTTAGGGTTAGGGTTAGGGTTAGGGTTAGGGTTAGGGTTAGGGTTAGGGTTAGGGTTAGGGTTAGGGTTAGGGTTAGGGTTAGGGTTAGGGTTAGGGTTAGGGTTAGGGTTAGGGTTAGGGTTAGGGTTAGGGTTAGGGTTAGGGTTAGGGTTAGGGTTAGGGTTAGGGTTAGGGTTAGGGTTAGGGTTAGGGTTAGGGTTAGGGTTAGGGTTAGGGTTAGGGTTAGGGTTAGGGTTAGGGTTAGGGTTAGGGTTAGGGTTAGGGTTAGGGTTAGGGTTAGGGTTAGGGTTAGGGTTAGGGTTAGGGTTAGGGTTAGGGTTAGGGTTAGGGTTAGGGTTAGGGTTAGGGTTAGGGTTAGGGTTAGGGTTAGGGTTAGGGTTAGGGTTAGGGTTAGGGTTAGGGTTAGGGTTAGGGTTAGGGTTAGGGTTAGGGTTAGGGTTAGGGTTAGGGTTAGGGTTAGGGTTAGGGTTAGGGTTAGGGTTAGGGTTAGGGTTAGGGTTAGGGTTAGGGTTAGGGTTAGGGTTAGGGTTAGGGTTAGGGTTAGGGTTAGGGTTAGGGTTAGGGTTAGGGTTAGGGTTAGGGTTAGGGTTAGGGTTAGGGTTAGGGTTAGGGTTAGGGTTAGGGTTAGGGTTAGGGTTAGGGTTAGGGTTAGGGTTAGGGTTAGGGTTAGGGTTAGGGTTAGGGTTAGGGTTAGGGTTAGGGTTAGGGTTAGGGTTAGGGTTAGGGTTAGGGTTAGGGTTAGGGTTAGGGTTAGGGTTAGGGTTAGGGTTAGGGTTAGGGTTAGGGTTAGGGTTAGGGTTAGGGTTAGGGTTAGGGTTAGGGTTAGGGTTAGGGTTAGGGTTAGGGTTAGGGTTAGGGTTAGGGTTAGGGTTAGGGTTAGGGTTAGGGTTAGGGTTAGGGTTAGGGTTAGGGTTAGGGTTAGGGTTAGGGTTAGGGTTAGGGTTAGGGTTAGGGTTAGGGTTAGGGTTAGGGTTAGGGTTAGGGTTAGGGTTAGGGTTAGGGTTAGGGTTAGGGTTAGGGTTAGGGTTAGGGTTAGGGTTAGGGTTAGGGTTAGGGTTAGGGTTAGGGTTAGGGTTAGGGTTAGGGTTAGGGTTAGGGTTAGGGTTAGGGTTAGGGTTAGGGTTAGGGTTAGGGTTAGGGTTAGGGTTAGGGTTAGGGTTAGGGTTAGGGTTAGGGTTAGGGTTAGGGTTAGGGTTAGGGTTAGGGTTAGGGTTAGGGTTAGGGTTAGGGTTAGGGTTAGGGTTAGGGTTAGGGTTAGGGTTAGGGTTAGGGTTAGGGTTAGGGTTAGGGTTAGGGTTAGGGTTAGGGTTAGGGTTAGGGTTAGGGTTAGGGTTAGGGTTAGGGTTAGGGTTAGGGTTAGGGTTAGGGTTAGGGTTAGGGTTAGGGTTAGGGTTAGGGTTAGGGTTAGGGTTAGGGTTAGGGTTAGGGTTAGGGTTAGGGTTAGGGTTAGGGTTAGGGTTAGGGTTAGGGTTAGGGTTAGGGTTAGGGTTAGGGTTAGGGTTAGGGTTAGGGTTAGGGTTAGGGTTAGGGTTAGGGTTAGGGTTAGGGTTAGGGTTAGGGTTAGGGTTAGGGTTAGGGTTAGGGTTAGGGTTAGGGTTAGGGTTAGGGTTAGGGTTAGGGTTAGGGTTAGGGTTAGGGTTAGGGTTAGGGTTAGGGTTAGGGTTAGGGTTAGGGTTAGGGTTAGGGTTAGGGTTAGGGTTAGGGTTAGGGTTAGGGTTAGGGTTAGGGTTAGGGTTAGGGTTAGGGTTAGGGTTAGGGTTAGGGTTAGGGTTAGGGTTAGGGTTAGGGTTAGGGTTAGGGTTAGGGTTAGGGTTAGGGTTAGGGTTAGGGTTAGGGTTAGGGTTAGGGTTAGGGTTAGGGTTAGGGTTAGGGTTAGGGTTAGGGTTAGGGTTAGGGTTAGGGTTAGGGTTAGGGTTAGGGTTAGGGTTAGGGTTAGGGTTAGGGTTAGGGTTAGGGTTAGGGTTAGGGTTAGGGTTAGGGTTAGGGTTAGGGTTAGGGTTAGGGTTAGGGTTAGGGTTAGGGTTAGGGTTAGGGTTAGGGTTAGGGTTAGGGTTAGGGTTAGGGTTAGGGTTAGGGTTAGGGTTAGGGTTAGGGTTAGGGTTAGGGTTAGGGTTAGGGTTAGGGTTAGGGTTAGGGTTAGGGTTAGGGTTAGGGTTAGGGTTAGGGTTAGGGTTAGGGTTAGGGTTAGGGTTAGGGTTAGGGTTAGGGTTAGGGTTAGGGTTAGGGTTAGGGTTAGGGTTAGGGTTAGGGTTAGGGTTAGGGTTAGGGTTAGGGTTAGGGTTAGGGTTAGGGTTAGGGTTAGGGTTAGGGTTAGGGTTAGGGTTAGGGTTAGGGTTAGGGTTAGGGTTAGGGTTAGGGTTAGGGTTAGGGTTAGGGTTAGGGTTAGGGTTAGGGTTAGGGTTAGGGTTAGGGTTAGGGTTAGGGTTAGGGTTAGGGTTAGGGTTAGGGTTAGGGTTAGGGTTAGGGTTAGGGTTAGGGTTAGGGTTAGGGTTAGGGTTAGGGTTAGGGTTAGGGTTAGGGTTAGGGTTAGGGTTAGGGTTAGGGTTAGGGTTAGGGTTAGGGTTAGGGTTAGGGTTAGGGTTAGGGTTAGGGTTAGGGTTAGGGTTAGGGTTAGGGTTAGGGTTAGGGTTAGGGTTAGGGTTAGGGTTAGGGTTAGGGTTAGGGTTAGGGTTAGGGTTAGGGTTAGGGTTAGGGTTAGGGTTAGGGTTAGGGTTAGGGTTAGGGTTAGGGTTAGGGTTAGGGTTAGGGTTAGGGTTAGGGTTAGGGTTAGGGTTAGGGTTAGGGTTAGGGTTAGGGTTAGGGTTAGGGTTAGGGTTAGGGTTAGGGTTAGGGTTAGGGTTAGGGTTAGGGTTAGGGTTAGGGTTAGGGTTAGGGTTAGGGTTAGGGTTAGGGTTAGGGTTAGGGTTAGGGTTAGGGTTAGGGTTAGGGTTAGGGTTAGGGTTAGGGTTAGGGTTAGGGTTAGGGTTAGGGTTAGGGTTAGGGTTAGGGTTAGGGTTAGGGTTAGGGTTAGGGTTAGGGTTAGGGTTAGGGTTAGGGTTAGGGTTAGGGTTAGGGTTAGGGTTAGGGTTAGGGTTAGGGTTAGGGTTAGGGTTAGGGTTAGGGTTAGGGTTAGGGTTAGGGTTAGGGTTAGGGTTAGGGTTAGGGTTAGGGTTAGGGTTAGGGTTAGGGTTAGGGTTAGGGTTAGGGTTAGGGTTAGGGTTAGGGTTAGGGTTAGGGTTAGGGTTAGGGTTAGGGTTAGGGTTAGGGTTAGGGTTAGGGTTAGGGTTAGGGTTAGGGTTAGGGTTAGGGTTAGGGTTAGGGTTAGGGTTAGGGTTAGGGTTAGGGTTAGGGTTAGGGTTAGGGTTAGGGTTAGGGTTAGGGTTAGGGTTAGGGTTAGGGTTAGGGTTAGGGTTAGGGTTAGGGTTAGGGTTAGGGTTAGGGTTAGGGTTAGGGTTAGGGTTAGGGTTAGGGTTAGGGTTAGGGTTAGGGTTAGGGTTAGGGTTAGGGTTAGGGTTAGGGTTAGGGTTAGGGTTAGGGTTAGGGTTAGGGTTAGGGTTAGGGTTAGGGTTAGGGTTAGGGTTAGGGTTAGGGTTAGGGTTAGGGTTAGGGTTAGGGTTAGGGTTAGGGTTAGGGTTAGGGTTAGGGTTAGGGTTAGGGTTAGGGTTAGGGTTAGGGTTAGGGTTAGGGTTAGGGTTAGGGTTAGGGTTAGGGTTAGGGTTAGGGTTAGGGTTAGGGTTAGGGTTAGGGTTAGGGTTAGGGTTAGGGTTAGGGTTAGGGTTAGGGTTAGGGTTAGGGTTAGGGTTAGGGTTAGGGTTAGGGTTAGGGTTAGGGTTAGGGTTAGGGTTAGGGTTAGGGTTAGGGTTAGGGTTAGGGTTAGGGTTAGGGTTAGGGTTAGGGTTAGGGTTAGGGTTAGGGTTAGGGTTAGGGTTAGGGTTAGGGTTAGGGTTAGGGTTAGGGTTAGGGTTAGGGTTAGGGTTAGGGTTAGGGTTAGGGTTAGGGTTAGGGTTAGGGTTAGGGTTAGGGTTAGGGTTAGGGTTAGGGTTAGGGTTAGGGTTAGGGTTAGGGTTAGGGTTAGGGTTAGGGTTAGGGTTAGGGTTAGGGTTAGGGTTAGGGTTAGGGTTAGGGTTAGGGTTAGGGTTAGGGTTAGGGTTAGGGTTAGGGTTAGGGTTAGGGTTAGGGTTAGGGTTAGGGTTAGGGTTAGGGTTAGGGTTAGGGTTAGGGTTAGGGTTAGGGTTAGGGTTAGGGTTAGGGTTAGGGTTAGGGTTAGGGTTAGGGTTAGGGTTAGGGTTAGGGTTAGGGTTAGGGTTAGGGTTAGGGTTAGGGTTAGGGTTAGGGTTAGGGTTAGGGTTAGGGTTAGGGTTAGGGTTAGGGTTAGGGTTAGGGTTAGGGTTAGGGTTAGGGTTAGGGTTAGGGTTAGGGTTAGGGTTAGGGTTAGGGTTAGGGTTAGGGTTAGGGTTAGGGTTAGGGTTAGGGTTAGGGTTAGGGTTAGGGTTAGGGTTAGGGTTAGGGTTAGGGTTAGGGTTAGGGTTAGGGTTAGGGTTAGGGTTAGGGTTAGGGTTAGGGTTAGGGTTAGGGTTAGGGTTAGGGTTAGGGTTAGGGTTAGGGTTAGGGTTAGGGTTAGGGTTAGGGTTAGGGTTAGGGTTAGGGTTAGGGTTAGGGTTAGGGTTAGGGTTAGGGTTAGGGTTAGGGTTAGGGTTAGGGTTAGGGTTAGGGTTAGGGTTAGGGTTAGGGTTAGGGTTAGGGTTAGGGTTAGGGTTAGGGTTAGGGTTAGGGTTAGGGTTAGGGTTAGGGTTAGGGTTAGGGTTAGGGTTAGGGTTAGGGTTAGGGTTAGGGTTAGGGTTAGGGTTAGGGTTAGGGTTAGGGTTAGGGTTAGGGTTAGGGTTAGGGTTAGGGTTAGGGTTAGGGTTAGGGTTAGGGTTAGGGTTAGGGTTAGGGTTAGGGTTAGGGTTAGGGTTAGGGTTAGGGTTAGGGTTAGGGTTAGGGTTAGGGTTAGGGTTAGGGTTAGGGTTAGGGTTAGGGTTAGGGTTAGGGTTAGGGTTAGGGTTAGGGTTAGGGTTAGGGTTAGGGTTAGGGTTAGGGTTAGGGTTAGGGTTAGGGTTAGGGTTAGGGTTAGGGTTAGGGTTAGGGTTAGGGTTAGGGTTAGGGTTAGGGTTAGGGTTAGGGTTAGGGTTAGGGTTAGGGTTAGGGTTAGGGTTAGGGTTAGGGTTAGGGTTAGGGTTAGGGTTAGGGTTAGGGTTAGGGTTAGGGTTAGGGTTAGGGTTAGGGTTAGGGTTAGGGTTAGGGTTAGGGTTAGGGTTAGGGTTAGGGTTAGGGTTAGGGTTAGGGTTAGGGTTAGGGTTAGGGTTAGGGTTAGGGTTAGGGTTAGGGTTAGGGTTAGGGTTAGGGTTAGGGTTAGGGTTAGGGTTAGGGTTAGGGTTAGGGTTAGGGTTAGGGTTAGGGTTAGGGTTAGGGTTAGGGTTAGGGTTAGGGTTAGGGTTAGGGTTAGGGTTAGG
>JASCYN010000150.1:8873806-8904806 GCA_030408155.1 Lophura swinhoii | reverse complement strand
CGATCCAAAATGAGGTGAGGCGAGGCGAGGTGAGGCGAGGCGATCCAAAATAAGGCGAAACGATCCAAGGTGAGGTGAGGCGAGGCGAGGCGATCGAAAATGAGGCGAGGCGAGGCGAGGCGAGGCGATCCAAAATGAGGCGAGGCGATTCAAAATGAGGCGAGGCGAGGCGATGCGAGGCAATCCAAAATGAGGCGAGGCGAGGCGCGGCGATCCAAAATGAGGCGAGGCAAGGTGAGGCGAGGCGAGGCGATGCGATCCAAAATGAGGTGAGGCGAACCAAAATGAGGCGAGGCGAGGCGAGGCGTGGCGATCCAAAAGGTGGCGACGCGAGGAGAGGCAAGGCGAGGCAATCCAAAATGAGGCGAGGCGTGGCGAGGCGAGGCGATCCAAAATGAGGCGATGCAAGGCGAGGCGAGGCGATCCAAAATGAGGCGAGGCGATCCAAAACGAGGCGAGGCGATCCAAAATGAGGCGAGGCGAGGCGAGGTGATCCAAAATGAGGGGAGGCGAGGCGATCAAAAACGAAGCGAGGTGATCCAAAATGAGGCGAGGCGAGGCGAGGTGAGGCGATCCAAAATGAGGCGAGGCGATACAAAATGAGGAGATGCGAGGCAAGGCGATCGAAAACGAGGCGAGGCGAGGCGAGGCGAGGCGAGGCGAGGCGATCCAAAATGAGGTGAAGCGAGGCGAGGTGAGGCGATCCAAAATAAGGCGAAATGATCCAAGGTGCGGCGAGGCGAGGCGAGGCGATCGAAAATGAGGCGAGGCGAGGCGAGGCGATCCAAAATGAGGTGAGGCGAGGCGAGCCGAGGCAATCTAAAATAAGGCGAAACGATCCAAGGTGAGGCGAGGCGAGGCGAGGTGAGGCGAGGCGATCCAAAATGAGGCGAGGCGATTCAAAATGAGGCGAGGCGAGGCGAGGCGAGGCGATCCAAAATGAGGCGAGGCGAGGCGCGGCGATCCAAAATGAGGCGAGGCGAGGTGAGTCGAGGCGAGGCGATGCGATCCAAAATGAGGCGAGGCGATCCAAAATGAGGCGAGGCGAGGTGAGGCGTGGCGATCCAAAAGGAGGCGAGGCGAGGAGAGGCGAGTCGAGGCGATCCAAAATGAGGCGAGGCGAGGCGAGGCGAGGCGATCCAAAATGAGGCGAGGCGAGGCGAGGCGAGGCGATCCAAAATGAGGCGAGGCAAGGCGAGGCGAGGCGATCCAAAAAGAGGCTAGGCGAGGCAAGGCGAGGCGAGGTGAGGCGAGGCGATCCAAAATGAGGCGAGGCGAGGCGAGGCGATCCAAAATGAGGCGAGGCAATCCAAAATGAGGAGAGGCGAGGCGAGGCGAGGTGATCCAAAACGAGGCGAGGCGAAGCGAGGCGAGGCGATCTAAAATGAGGTGAGGAGAAGTGAGGCGAGGCGAGGCGATCCAAAATAAGGCGAAACGATCCAAGGTGAGGCGAGGCGAGGCGAGGCGAGGCGACTCAAAATGAGGCGAGGCGAGGCGAGGCGATCCAAAATGAGGCGAGGCGTTCCAAAATGAGGCGAGGCGATTCAAAATGAGGTGAGGCGAGGCGAGGCGAACCAAACTGAGGCGAGGCGAGGCGAGGCGATCCAAAATGAGGCGAGGCGAGGCGAGGCGATACAAAATGAGGCGAGGCGAGGTGAGGCGAGGAGAGGCGATGCGATCCAAAATGAGGCGAGGTGATCCAAACTGAGGCGAGGCGAGGCGAGGCGACCCAAAAGGAGGTGAGGCAAGGCGAGGCGAGGCGATCCAAAATGAGGTGAGGCCAGGCGAGGCGAGGCGAGGCCATCCAAAATGAGGCGAGGCAAGGCGAGGAGAGGCGATCCAAAATGAGGCGAGGCGAGGCGAGGCGAGGCGATCCAAAATGAGGCGAGGCGAGGCGAGGCGTGGCGAGGCGAGGCGGGGCGATCCAAAATGAGGCGAGGCATGGCGTGTCGAGGCGATCCAAAATGAGGCGAGGCGAGGCATGGCGAGCCGAGGCGAGGCGATCCAAAATGAGGCGAGGCGAGGCGATCGAAAATGAGGCGAGGCAAGGCGAGGCGAGCCGATCCTAAGTGAGGCTAGGCGAGGCGAGGCGAGGCGAGGTGAGGCGAGGCGATCCATAATGAGACGAGGCAAGGCGAGGCGAGGCGATCCAAAAGAAGGCGAGGCGAGGCGAGGCGTGGCGAGGCGAGGCGAGGCGATCCAAAATGAGGCGAGGCGACGCGTGGCGAGGTGAGGCGTGGCGAGGCGAGGCGAGGCGATCCAAAATGAGGCGAGGTGAGGCGTGGCGAGGCATGGTGTGGCGAGGCGAGGCGAGGCGAGGCGATCCAAAATGAGGCGAGGCGAGGCGAGGCACGGCGATCCAAAATGAGGAGAGGCGAGGCGAGGCGAGGTGATCCAAAATGAGGCGAGGCGAGGCGAGGTGATCCAAAATGAGGTGTGGCAACGCGAGGCGAGGCGAGGCAAGGCGATCCAAAATGAGGCGAGGCGAGGTGAGGCGAGTCAAAGCGATCCAAAATGAGGCGAGGCGATCCAAAATGAGGCGAGGCGAGCCGAGGCGAGGCGATCCAAAATGAGGCGAGGCGAGGCAAGGTGAGGCGATCCATAATGAGGTGAGGCGAGGAGAGGCGAGGCGATCCAAAATGAGGCGAGGCGAGGCGAGGTATGGCGATCCAAAATGAGGCGAGGCGAGGAGAGGCGAGGCGATCAAAAATGAGGCGAGGCGAGGCGAGGCGACGTGAGGCGCGGCGATCCAAAATGAGGCGAGGCGAGGCGAGGCGAGGTGAGGCGAGGCGATCCAAAATGAGGCGAGGCGAGGCGAGGCGATCCAAAATGAGGTGAGGAGAGGCGTGGCGAGGCGAGGCGAGGCGAGGCGATCCAAAATGAGGCGAGGCGAGGCGAGGCGCAGCGATCCAAAATGAGGCGAGGCGAGGTGAGGCGAGGCAAGGCGAGGCGATCCAAAATGAGGTGAGGCGATCCAAAATGAGGCAAGGCGCGGCGATCCAAAATGAGGCGAGGCGTGGTGAGGCGAGGCGAGGCGATGCGATCCAAAATGAGGCGAGGCGATCCAAAATGAGGCGAGGCGAGGCGAGGCGATTCAAAATGAGGCGAGGCGAGGCGAGGCGAGGCGATCCAAAATGAGGCGAGGCGAGGCGTGGCGGGGTGAGGCGTGGCAAGGCGAGGCGAGGCGAGGCGAGGCGATCCAAAATGAGGCGAGGCGAGGCGAGGCGATCCAAAATGAGGCGAGGCGAGGAGAGGCGTTCCAAAATGTGGCGAGGCGAGGCGAGACGAGGCGATCCAAAATGTGGTGAGGCAAGGCGAGGCGAGGCGATCCAAAATGAGGCGTGGCGATCCAAAATGAGGCGTGGCGATCCAAAATGAGGCGAGGCGATCCAAAATGAGGCGAGGCGATCCAAAATGAGGCGAGGCGAGGCGAGGTGATCCAAAATGAGGCGATGCGAGGCGAGGTGAGGCGATCCAAAATGAGGCGAGGCGAGGCGAGGCGATCCAAAATGAGGCGAGGCGATCCAAAATGAGGAGAGGCGAGGCGAGGCGAGGTGATCCAAAACGAGGCGAGGCGAGGCGAGGCGAGGCGATCTAAAATGAGGTGAGGAGAAGCGAGGCGAGGCGAGGCGATCCAAAATAAGGCGAAACGATCCAAGGTGAGGCGAGGCGAGGCGAGGCGATTCAAAATGAGGCGAGGCGAGGCGAGGCGATCCAAAATGAGGCGAGGCGTTCCAAAATGAGGCGAGGCGATTCAAAATGAGGCGAGGCGAGGCGAGGCGATCCAAAATGAGGCGAGGCGAGGCGAGGCGATCCAAAATGAGGCGAGGCGAGGCGATCCAAAATGTGGCGAGGCGAGGCGAGGCGAGGCCATCCAAAATATGGTGAGGCAAAGCGAGGCGAGGCGATCCAAAATGAGGCGAGGCGAGGCGAGGCGATCCAAAATGAGCCGAGGCGATCCAAAACGAGGCGAGGCGAGGCGATCAAAAATGAGGCGAGGTGATCCAAAATGAGGTGAGGCGAGGCGAGCTGAGGCGATCCAAAATGAGGCGAGGCGATCCAAAATGAGGAGAGGCAAGGCGAGGCGAGGCGATCCAAAACGAGGCAAGGTGAGGCGAGGCGAGGCGATCCAAAATGAGGTGAGGCGAGGCGAGGTGAGGCGAGGCGATCCAAAATAAGGCGAAACGATCCAAGGTGAGGTGAGGCGAGGCGAGGCGAGGCGAGGCGATCGAAAATGAGGCGAGGCGAGGCGAGGCGAGGCGATCCAAAATGAGGCGAGGCGATTCAAAATGAGGCGAGGCGAGGCGATGCGAGGCAATCCAAAATGAGGCGAGGCGAGGCGCGGCGATCCAAAATGAGGCGAGGCAAGGTGAGGCGAGGCGAGGCGATGCGATCCAAAATGAGGTGAGGCAAACCAAAATGAGGCGAGGCGAGGCGAGGCGTGGCGATCCAAAAGGAGGCGACGCGAGGAGAGGCAAGGCGAGGCAATCCAAAATGAGGCGAGGCGTGGCGAGGCGAGGCGATCCAAAATGAGGTGAGGCGAGGTGAGGCGAGGTGATCCAAAATGAGGCGATGCAAGGCGAGGCGAGGCGATCCAAAATGAGGCGAGGCGATCCAAAACGAGGCGAGGCGATCCAAAATGAGGCGAGGCGAGGCGAGGTGATCCAAAATGAGGCGAGGCGAGGCGAGGCGATCAAAAACGAAGCGAGGTGATCCAAAATGAGGCGAGGCGAGGCGAGGTGAGGCGATCCAAAATGAGGCGAGGCGAGGCGAGGCGATCAAAAACGAAGCGAGGTGATCCAAAATGAGGCGAGGCGAGGCGAGCCGAGGCGATCCAAAATGAGGCGAGGCGATACAAAATGAGGAGATGCGAGGCGAGGCGATCCAAAACGAGGCGAGGCGAGGCGAGGCGAGGCGAGGCGATCCAAAATGAGGTGAAGCGAGGCGAGGCGAGGCGATCCAAAATAAGGCAAAACGATCCAAGGTGAGGCGAGGCGAGGCGAGGCGATCGAAAATGAAGCGAGGCGAGGCGAGGCGATCCAAAATGAGGTGAGGCGAGGCGAGCCGAGGCAATCCAAAATAAGGCGAAACGATCCAAGGTGAGGCGAGGCGAGGCGAGGCGATCGAAAATGAGGCGAGGCGAGGCGAGGCGATCCAAAATGAGGCGAGGCGATTCAAAATGAGGCGAGGCGAGGCGATGCGAGGCGATCCAAAATGAGGCGAGGCGAGGCGCGGCGATCCAAAATGAGGCGAGGCGACGTGAGGCGAGGCGAGGCGATGCGATCCAAAATGAGGCGAGGTGATCCAAAATGAGGCGAGGCAAGGTGAGGCGTGGCGATCCAAAAGGAGGCGAGGCGAGGAGAGGCGAGTCGAGGCGATCCAAAATGAGGCGAGGCGAGGCGAGGCGAGGCGAGGCGATCCAAAATGAGGCGAGGCGAGGCGAGGCGAGGCGATCCAAAATGAGGCGAGGCAAGGCGAGGCGAGGCGATCCAAAAAGAGGCTAGGCGAGGCAAGGCGAGGCGAGGTGAGGCGAGGCGATCCAAAATGAGGCGAGGCGAGGCGAGGCGAGGCGATCCAAAATGAGGCTAGGCGAGGCGAGGCGAGGCGAGGTGAGGCGAGGCGATCCAAAATGAGGCAAGGCGAGGCGAGGCGATGCGATCCAAAATGAGGCGAGGCGAGGCGAGGCGATCCAAAATGAGGCGAGGCGAGGCGAGGCGATCCAAAATGAGGCGAGGCGAGGTGAGGCGAGGCGAGGCGAGGCGATCCAAAAGGAGGCGAGGCGATCCAAAATGAGGCGAGGCGAGGCGAGGCGATCCAAAAGGAGGCGAGGCAAGGCGAGGCGAGGCGATCCAAAAGGAGGTGAGGCGAGGTGATGCGAGGCGACCCAAAATGAGGCGAGGCGAGGCGCGGCGATCCAAAATGAGGCGAGGCGAGGTGAGGCGAGGCGAGGCGTTGCGATCCAAAATCAGGCGAGGCGATCCAAAATGAGGCGAGGCGAGGTGAGGCGTGGCGATCCAAAATGAGGCGAGGCGAGGAGAGGCGAGGCGAGGCGATCCAAAATGAGGCGAGGCGAGGTGAGGCGAGGCGAGGCGAGGCGATCCAAAATGAGGCGAGGCGATCCAAAATGAGGCGAGGCGAGGCGAGGCAATCCAAATGGAGGCGAGGCGAGGTGAGGCGAGGCGATCCAAAATGAGGCGAGGCAAGGCGAGGAGAGGCGATCCAAAATGAGGCTAGGCGATGTGAGGTGAGGAGAGGTGAGGCGAGGCGATCCAAAATGAGGCGAGGCGAGGCGAGGCGATCCAAAATGAGGCAAGGCGATCTGAGGTGAGGCGAACCAAAATGAGGCGAGGCGAGGCGATCCAAAATGAGGCGAGGCGAGGAGAGGCGATACAAAATGAGGCGAGGCGAAGCGAGGCGATTCAAAATGAGGCGAAACGATCCAAGGTGAGGCGAGGCGAGGCGAGGCGATCCAAAATGAGGCGAGGCGAGGCGAGGCGATCCAAAATGAGGCGAGGCAATGCGAGTCGAGGCGATCCAAAATGAGGCGAGGCGAGGCGAGGCGAGGTGATCCAAAATGAGGCTAGGCGAGGCGAGGAGAGGCGAGGCGATCCAAAATGAGGCTAGGCGAGGCGAGGCGAGGCGAGGTGAGGCGAGGCGATCCAAAATGAGGCGCGGCGAGGCGAGGCGATCCAAAATGAGGCGAGGCAAGGCGAGGCGAGGCGATCCAAAATGAGGCGAGGCGAGGCGAGGCGAGGCGAGGTGAGGCGAGGCGATCCAAAATGAGGCGAGGCGAGGCGAGGCGATCCAAAATGAGGCTAGGCGAGGCGAGGCGAGGCGATCCAAAATGAGGCGAGGCGAGGCGATCCAAAATGAGGCGAAATGATCCAAGGTGAGGCGAGGCGAGGCGAGGCGATCCAAAATGAGGCGAGGCGAGGTGAGGCGAGGAGAGGCGTTGCGATCCAAAATTAGGCGAGGCGATCCAAAATGAGGCGAGGCGAGGCGAGGCGATCCAAAAGGAGGCGAGGCGAGGCGAGGCGAGGCGATCCAAAAGGAGGCGAGGCGAGGCGAGGCGAGGCGATCCAAAAGGAGGCGAGGCGAGGCGAGGCGAGGCGATCCAAAAGGAGGCGAGGCGAGGCGAGGCGAGGCGATCCAAAAGGAGGCGAGGCGAGGCGAGGCGATCCAAAATGAGGCGAGGCGAGGCGAGGCGATCCAAAATGAGGCGAGGCTAGGCGAGGCGTTCCAAAATGAGGCGAGGCGAGGCGAGGCGTGGAGAGGCGAGGCGAGGCGATCCAAAATGAGGCGAGGCGAGGCGTGGCGAGGCGATCCAAAATGAGGCGAGGCGATGCGAGGCGTGGCGAGGCGTGGCGTGGCGAGGCGAGGCGTGGCGAGGCGAGGCGATCCAAAATGAGGCGAGGCAAGGCGTGGCGAGGCGAGGTGTGGCGAGGCGAGGCGAGGCGATCGAAAATGAGGCGAGGCCAGGCGAGGCGAGGCGATCCAAAATGAGGCTAGGCGAGGCGAGCCGATGCGATCCAAAATGAGGCGAGGCGAGGCGTGGCGAGGCGAGGTGTGGCGAGGCGAGGCGAGGCGAGGCAATCCAAAATGAGGCGAGGCTTGGCGAGGCGTTCCAAAATGAGGCGAGGCGAGGCGAGGCGTGGAGAGGCGAGGCGAGGCGATCCAAAATGAGGCGAGGCGTGGCGAGGCGAGGCGAGGCAAGGCGATCCAAAATGAGGCGAGGCGAGGCGAGGCGATCCAAAATGAGGCGAGGCGATCCAAAACGAGGCGAGGCGATCCAAAATGAGGCGAGGCAAGGATAGGCAAGGCAATCCAAAATGAGGCGAGGCGAGGCAATCCAAAATGAGGCGAGGCTAGGCGAGGCATTCCAAAATGAGGCGAGGCGAGGCGAGGCGTGGAGAGGCGAGGCGAGGCGATCCAAAATGAGGCGAGGCGAGGCGTGGCGATCCAAAATAAGACGAGGCGAGGCAATCCAAAATGAGGCGAGGCGATCCAAAACGAGGCGAGGCGATCCAAAATGAGGCGAGGCAAGGATAGGCGAGGCGATCCAAAATGAGGCGAGGCGAGGCGAGGCGAGGTGAGGCGAGGCGATCCAAAATAAGGCGAGGCGAGGCGAGGCGATCCAAAATGAGGCGAGGCGATACAAAATGAGGAGAGGCGATCCAAAATGAGGAGAGGCGAGGCGAGGCGATCCGAAATGAGGCGAGGCGAGGCGAGGCGTTCCAAAATGAGACGAAACGATCCAAGGTGAGGCGAGACGAGGTGAGGTGAGGCGATCGAAAATGAGGCGAGGCGAGGCGATCCAAAATGAGGCGAGGCGATTCGAAATGAGGCTAGGCGAGGCGAGGCGATCCAAAATGAGGCGAGGCGAGGCGAGGCGATCCAAAAGGAGGCGAGGCGACGCGAGGCTAGGCGAGGCGATCCAAAAGGAGGCGAGGCGAGGCGAGGCGAGGCGATCCAAAAGGAGGCGAGGCGAGGCGATCCAAAATGAGGCGAGGCGAGGCGAGGCGATCCAAAAGGAGGCGAGGCGAGGCGAGGCGATCCAAAAGGAGGCGAGGCGACGCGAGGCGAGGCGAGGCGATCCAAAAGGAGGCGAGGCGAGGCGAGGCGAGGCGATCCAAAATGAGGCGAGGCGAGGCGAGGCGATTCAAAATGAGGCGAGGCGAGGCGAGGCGGGGTGAGGCGTGGCAAGGCGAGGCGAGGCGAGGCGATCCAAAATGAGGCGAGGCGAGGCGAGGCGTTCCAAAATGAGGCGAGGCGAGGAGAGGCGATCCAAAATGTGGCGAGGCGAGGCGAGGCGAGGCGATCCAAAATGTGGTGAGGCAAGGCGAGGCGAGGCGATCCAAAATGAGGCGAGGCGAGGTGAGGCGAGGCGAGGCGAGGCGATCCAAAATGAGGCGAGGCGATCCAAAATGAGGCGAGGCGAGGCGAGGCGATCCAAAAGGAGGCGAGGCAAGGCGAGGCGATCCAAAAGGAGGCGAGGCAAGGCGAGTCGAGGCGATCCAAAATGAGGCGAGGCGAGGCGAGGCGAGGTGATCCAAAATGAGGCTAGGCGAGGCGAGGAGAGACGAGGCGATCCAAAATGAGGCTAGGCGAGGCGAGGTGAGGCGAGGTGAGGCGAGGCGATCCAAAATGAGGCGCGGCGAGGCGAGGCGATCCAAAATGAGGCGAGGCAAGGCGAGGCGAGGCGATCCAAAATGAGGCGAGGCGAGGCGAGGCGAGGCGAGGTGAGGCGAGGCGATCCAAAATGAGGCGAGGCGAGGCGAGGCGATCCAAAATGAGGCTAGGCGAGGCGAGGCGAGGCGATCCAAAATGAGGCGAGGCGAGGCGATCCAAAATGAGGCGAAACGATCCAAGGTGAGGCGAGGCGAGGCGAGGCGATCCAAAATGAGGCGAGGCGAGGTGCGGCGAGGAGAGGCGATGCGATCCAAAATGAGGCGAGGCGATCCAAAATGAGGCGAGGCGAGGCGAGGCGATCCAAAAGGAGGCGAGGCGAGGCGAGGCGAGGCGATCCAAAAGGAGGCGAGGCGAGGCGAGGCGAGGCGATCCAAAAGGAGGCGAGGCGAGGCGAGGCGAGGCGATCCAAAAGGAGGCGAGGCGAGGCAAGGCGAGGCGATCCAAAAGGAGGCGAGGCGAGTCGAGGCGATCCAAAATGAGGCGAGGCGAGGCGAGGCGATCCAACATGAGGCGAGTCTAGGCGAGGCGTTCCAAAATGAGGCGAGGCGAGGCGAGGCGTGGAGAGGCGAGGCGAGGCGATCCAAAATGAGGCGAGGCGAGGCGTGGCGAGGCGAGTCGTGGCGAGGCGAGGCGAGGCGATCCAAAATGAGGCGAGGCAAAACGAGGCGAGGCGATCCAAAATGAGGCGAGGCGAGGCGAGGCGTGGCGAGGCGTGGCGTGGCGAGGCGAGGCGTGGCGAGGCGAGGCGATCCAAAATGAGGCGAGGCAAGGCGTGGCGAGGCGATCCAAAATGAGGCGAGGCGATCCAAAATGAGGCGAGGCGAGGCGAGGCAATCCAAATGGAGGCGAGGCGAGGCGAGGCGAGGCGATCCAAAAGGAGGCGAGGCGAGGCGAGGCGATCCAAAATGAGGCGAGGCGAGGTGAGGCGAGGCGATCCAAAATGAGGCGAGGCAAGGCGAGGCGAGGCGATTCAAAATGAGGCTAGGAGAGGCGACGCGAGGTGAGGCGAGGCGATCCAAAATGAGGCTAGGAGACGCGAGGCGAGGCGAGGCGAGGTGATCCAAAATGAGGCTAGGCGAGGCGAGGAGAGGCGAGGCGATCCAAAATGAGGCGAGGCGAGGCGAGGCGATCCAAAATGAGGCTAGGCGAGGCGAGGCGAGGCGATCCAAAATGAGGCGAGGCGAGGCGATCCAAAATGAGGCGAAATGATCCAAGGTGAGGCGAGGCGAGGCGAGGCGATCCAAAATGAGGCGAGGCGAGGTGAGGCGAGGAGAGGCGTTGCGATCCAAAATTAGGCGAGGCGATCCAAAATGAGGCGAGGCGAGGCGAGGCGATCCAAAAGGAGGCGAGGCGAGGCGAGGCGAGGCGATCCAAAAGGAGGCGAGGCGAGGCGAGGCGAGGCGATCCAAAAGGAGGCGAGGCGAGGCGAGGCGAGGCGATCCAAAAGGAGGCGAGGCGAGGCGAGGCGAGGCGATCCAAAAGGAGGCGAGGCGAGGCGAGGCGATCCAAAATGAGGCGAGGCGAGGCGAGGCGATCCAAAATGAGGCGAGGCTAGGCGAGGCGTTCCAAAATGAGGCGAGGCGAGGCGAGGCGTGGAGAGGCGAGGCGAGGCGATCCAAAATGAGGCGAGGCGAGGCGTGGCGAGGCGATCCAAAATGAGGCGAGGCGATGCGAGGCGTGGCGAGGCGTGGCGTGGCGAGGCGAGGCGTGGCGAGGCGAGGCGATCCAAAATGAGGCGAGGCAAGGCGTGGCGAGGCGAGGTGTGGCGAGGCGAGGCGAGGCGATCGAAAATGAGGCGAGGCCAGGCGAGGCGAGGCGATCCAAAATGAGGCTAGGCGAGGCGAGCCGATGCGATCCAAAATGAGGCGAGGCGAGGCGTGGCGAGGCGAGGTGTGGCGAGGCGAGGCGAGGCGAGGCAATCCAAAATGAGGCGAGGCTTGGCGAGGCGTTCCAAAATGAGGCGAGGCGAGGCGAGGCGTGGAGAGGCGAGGCGAGGCGATCCAAAATGAGGCGAGGCGTGGCGAGGCGAGGCGAGGCAAGGCGATCCAAAATGAGGCGAGGCGAGGCGAGGCGATCCAAAATGAGGCGAGGCGATCCAAAACGAGGCGAGGCGATCCAAAATGAGGCGAGGCAAGGATAGGCAAGGCAATCCAAAATGAGGCGAGGCGAGGCAATCCAAAATGAGGCGAGGCTAGGCGAGGCATTCCAAAATGAGGCGAGGCGAGGCGAGGCGTGGAGAGGCGAGGCGAGGCGATCCAAAATGAGGCGAGGCGAGGCGTGGCGATCCAAAATAAGACGAGGCGAGGCAATCCAAAATGAGGCGAGGCGATCCAAAACGAGGCGAGGCGATCCAAAATGAGGCGAGGCAAGGATAGGCGAGGCGATCCAAAATGAGGCGAGGCGAGGCGAGGCGAGGTGAGGCGAGGCGATCCAAAATAAGGCGAGGCGAGGCGAGGCGATCCAAAATGAGGCGAGGCGATACAAAATGAGGAGAGGCGATCCAAAATGAGGAGAGGCGAGGCGAGGCGATCCGAAATGAGGCGAGGCGAGGCGAGGCGTTCCAAAATGAGACGAAACGATCCAAGGTGAGGCGAGACGAGGTGAGGTGAGGCGATCGAAAATGAGGCGAGGCGAGGCGATCCAAAATGAGGCGAGGCGATTCGAAATGAGGCTAGGCGAGGCGAGGCGATCCAAAATGAGGCGAGGCGAGGCGAGGCGATCCAAAAGGAGGCGAGGCGACGCGAGGCTAGGCGAGGCGATCCAAAAGGAGGCGAGGCGAGGCGAGGCGAGGCGATCCAAAAGGAGGCGAGGCGAGGCGATCCAAAATGAGGCGAGGCGAGGCGAGGCGATCCAAAAGGAGGCGAGGCGAGGCGAGGCGATCCAAAAGGAGGCGAGGCGACGCGAGGCGAGGCGAGGCGATCCAAAAGGAGGCGAGGCGAGGCGAGGCGAGGCGATCCAAAATGAGGCGAGGCGAGGCGAGGCGATTCAAAATGAGGCGAGGCGAGGCGAGGCGGGGTGAGGCGTGGCAAGGCGAGGCGAGGCGAGGCGATCCAAAATGAGGCGAGGCGAGGCGAGGCGTTCCAAAATGAGGCGAGGCGAGGAGAGGCGATCCAAAATGTGGCGAGGCGAGGCGAGGCGAGGCGATCCAAAATGTGGTGAGGCAAGGCGAGGCGAGGCGATCCAAAATGAGGCGAGGCGAGGTGAGGCGAGGCGAGGCGAGGCGATCCAAAATGAGGCGAGGCGATCCAAAATGAGGCGAGGCGAGGCGAGGCGATCCAAAAGGAGGCGAGGCAAGGCGAGGCGATCCAAAAGGAGGCGAGGCAAGGCGAGTCGAGGCGATCCAAAATGAGGCGAGGCGAGGCGAGGCGAGGTGATCCAAAATGAGGCTAGGCGAGGCGAGGAGAGACGAGGCGATCCAAAATGAGGCTAGGCGAGGCGAGGTGAGGCGAGGTGAGGCGAGGCGATCCAAAATGAGGCGCGGCGAGGCGAGGCGATCCAAAATGAGGCGAGGCAAGGCGAGGCGAGGCGATCCAAAATGAGGCGAGGCGAGGCGAGGCGAGGCGAGGTGAGGCGAGGCGATCCAAAATGAGGCGAGGCGAGGCGAGGCGATCCAAAATGAGGCTAGGCGAGGCGAGGCGAGGCGATCCAAAATGAGGCGAGGCGAGGCGATCCAAAATGAGGCGAAACGATCCAAGGTGAGGCGAGGCGAGGCGAGGCGATCCAAAATGAGGCGAGGCGAGGTGCGGCGAGGAGAGGCGATGCGATCCAAAATGAGGCGAGGCGATCCAAAATGAGGCGAGGCGAGGCGAGGCGATCCAAAAGGAGGCGAGGCGAGGCGAGGCGAGGCGATCCAAAAGGAGGCGAGGCGAGGCGAGGCGAGGCGATCCAAAAGGAGGCGAGGCGAGGCGAGGCGAGGCGATCCAAAAGGAGGCGAGGCGAGGCAAGGCGAGGCGATCCAAAAGGAGGCGAGGCGAGTCGAGGCGATCCAAAATGAGGCGAGGCGAGGCGAGGCGATCCAACATGAGGCGAGTCTAGGCGAGGCGTTCCAAAATGAGGCGAGGCGAGGCGAGGCGTGGAGAGGCGAGGCGAGGCGATCCAAAATGAGGCGAGGCGAGGCGTGGCGAGGCGAGTCGTGGCGAGGCGAGGCGAGGCGATCCAAAATGAGGCGAGGCAAAACGAGGCGAGGCGATCCAAAATGAGGCGAGGCGAGGCGAGGCGTGGCGAGGCGTGGCGTGGCGAGGCGAGGCGTGGCGAGGCGAGGCGATCCAAAATGAGGCGAGGCAAGGCGTGGCGAGGCGATCCAAAATGAGGCGAGGCGATCCAAAATGAGGCGAGGCGAGGCGAGGCAATCCAAATGGAGGCGAGGCGAGGCGAGGCGAGGCGATCCAAAAGGAGGCGAGGCGAGGCGAGGCGATCCAAAATGAGGCGAGGCGAGGTGAGGCGAGGCGATCCAAAATGAGGCGAGGCAAGGCGAGGCGAGGCGATTCAAAATGAGGCTAGGAGAGGCGACGCGAGGTGAGGCGAGGCGATCCAAAATGAGGCTAGGAGACGCGAGGCGAGGCGAGGCGAGGTGATCCAAAATGAGGCTAGGCGAGGCGAGGAGAGGCGAGGCGATCCAAAATGAGGCTAGGCGAGGCGAGGCGAGGCGAGGTGAGGCGAGGTGATCCAAAATGAGGCGCGGCGAGGCGAGGCGATCCAAAATGAGGCGAGGCAAGGCGAGGCGAGGCGATCCAAAATGAGGCGAGGCGAGGCGAGGTGATCCAAAATGAGGTGTGGCAACGCGAGGCGAGGCGAGGCAAGGCGATCCAAAATGAGGCGAGGCGTGGTGAGGCGAGTCAAAGCGATCCAAAATGAGGCGAGGCGATCCAAAATGAGGCGAGGCGAGGCGAGGCGATCCAAAATGAGGCGAGGCGAGGCAAGGTGAGGCGATCCATAATGAGGTGAGGCGAGGAGAGGCGAGGCGATCCAAAATGAGGCGAGGCGAGGCGAGGTGAGGCGATCCAAAATGAGGCGAGGCGAGGAGAGGCGAGGCGATCAAAAATGAGGCGAGGCGAGGCGAGGCGACGTGAGGCGCGGCGATCCAAAATGAGGCGAGGCGAGGCGAGGCGAGGTGAGGCGAGGCGATCCAAAATGAGGCGAGGCGAGGCGAGGCGATCCAAAATGAGGTGAGGAGAGGCGTGGCGAGGCGAGGCGAGGCGAGGCGATCCAAAATGAGGCGAGGCGAGGCGAGGTGATCCAAAATGAGGCGAGGCGAGGCGAGGCGATCAAAAACGAAGCGAGGTGATCCAAAATGAGGCGAGGCGAGGCGAGGTGAGGCGATCCAAAATGAGGCGAGGCGAGGCGAGGCGATCAAAAACGAAGCGAGGTGATCCAAAATGAGGCGAGGCGAGGCGAGCCGAGGCGATCCAAAATGAGGCGAGGCGATACAAAATGAGGAGATGCGAGGCGAGGCGATCCAAAACGAGGCGAGGCGATACAAAATGAGGAGATGCGAGGCGAGGCGATCCAAAACGAGGCGAGGCGAGGCGAGGCGAGGCGAGGCGATCCAAAATGAGGTGAAGCGAGGCGAGGCGAGGCGATCCAAAATAAGGCGAAACGATCCAAGGTGAGGCGAGGCGAGGCGAGGCGATCGAAAATGAGGCGAGGCGAGGCGAGGCGAACCAAAATGAGGCGAGGCGATTCAAAATGAGGCGAGGCGAGGCGATGCGAGGCGATCCAAAATGAGGCGAGGCGAGGCGCGGCGATCCAAAATGAGGCGAGGCGATCCAAAATGAGGCGAGGCGAGGTGAGGCGACGTGAGGCGCGGCGATCCAAAATGAGGCGAGGCGATCAAAAATGAGGCGAGGCGAGGCGAGGCGACGTGAGGCGCGGCGATCCAAAATGAGGCGAGGCGAGGCGAGGCGAGGTGAGGCGAGGCGATCCAAAATGAGGCGAGGCGAGGCGAGGCGATCCAAAATGAGGTGAGGAGAGGCGTGGCGAGGCGAGGCGAGGCGAGGCGATCCAAAATGAGGCGAGGCGAGGCGAGGTGATCCAAAATGAGGCGAGGCGAGGCGAGGCGATCAAAAACGAAGCGAGGTGATCCAAAATGAGGCGAGGCGAGGCGAGGTGAGGCGATCCAAAATGAGGCGAGGCGAGGCGAGGCGATCAAAAACGAAGCGAGGTGATCCAAAATGAGGCGAGGCGAGGCGAGCCGAAGCGATCCAAAATGAGGCGAGGCGATACAAAATGAGGAGATGCGAGGCGAGGCGATCCAAAACGAGGCGAGGCGAGGCGAGGCGAGGCGAGGCGATCCAAAATGAGGTGAAGCGAGGCGAGGCGAGGCGATCCAAAATAAGGCGAAATGATCCAAGGTGAGGCGAGGCGAGGCGAGGCGATCGAAAATGAGGCGAGGCGAGGCGAGGCGAACCAAAATGAGGCGAGGCGATTCAAAATGAGGCGAGGCGAGGCGATGCGAGGCGATCCAAAATGAGGCGAGGCGAGGCGCGGCGATCCAAAATGAGGCGAGGCGAGGTGAGGCGAGGCGAGGCGATGCGATCCAAAATGAGGCGAGGCGATCCAAAATGAGGCGAGGCGAGGTGAGGCGTGGCGATCCAAAAGGAGGCGAGGCGAGGAGAGGCGAGGCGAGGCGATCCAAAATGAGGCGAGGCGAGGCGAGGCGATCCAAAATGAGGCGAGGCAAGGCGAGGCGAGGCGATCCAAAAAGAGGCGAGGCGATCCAAAATGAGGCGAGGCGAGGCGAGGCGATCCAAAATGAGGGTAGGCGAGGCGAGGCGAGGCGAGGTGAGGCGAGGCGATCCAAAATGAGGCGAGGCGAGGCAAGGCGATGCGATCCAAAATGAGGCGAGGCGAGGCGAGGCGATCCAAAATGAGGAGAGGCGAGGTGAGGCGATCCAAAATGAGGCGAGGCGAGGCGAGGCGATCCAAAATGAGGCGAGGCGAGGTGAGGCGAGGCGAGGCGAGGCGATCCAAAATGAGGCGAGGCGATCCAAAATGAGGCGAGGCGAGGCGAGGCAATCCAAAAGGAGGCAAGGCAAGGCGAGGCGAGTCGATCCAAAAGGAGGCGAGGCGAGGTGATGCGAGGCGACCCAAAATGAGGCGAGGCGAGGCGCGGCGATCCAAAATGAGGCGAGGCGAGGTGAGGCGAGGCGAGGCGTTGCGATCCAAAATCAGGCGAGGCGATCCAAAATGAGGCGAGGCGAGGTGAGGCGTGGCGATCCAAAATGAGGCGAGGCGAGGAGAGGCGTGGCGAGGCGATCCAAAATGAGGCGAGGCGAGGTGAGGCGAGGCGAGGCGAGGCGATCCAAAATGAGGCGAGGCGATCCAAAATGAGGCGAGGCGAGGCGAGGCAATCCAAATGGAGGCGAGGCGAGGCGAGGCGAGGCGATCCAAAAGGAGGCGAGGCGAGGCGAGGCGATCCAAAATGAGGCGAGGCGAGGTGAGGCGAGGCGATCCAAAATGAGGCGAGGCAAGGCGAGGCGAGGCGATTCAAAATGAGGCTAGGAGAGGCGAGGCGAGGTGAGGCGAGGCGATCCAAAATGAGGCGAGGCAAGGCGAGGCGAGGCGATCCAAAATGAGGCTAGGCGATGTGAGGTGAGGAGAGGTGAGGCGAGGCGATCCAAAATGAGGCGAGGCGAGGCGAGGCGAGGCGAACCAAAATGAGGCGAGGCGAGGTGAGGCTATACAAAATGAGGCGAGGCGAAGCGAGGCGAACCAAAAGGAGGCGAGGCGATCCAAAGTGACGCGAGGCGAGGCGATCCAAAATGAGGCTAGGCGAGGCGAGGCGAGGCGAGGCGAGGCGAGGCGATCCAAAATGAGGCGAGGCGAGGCGAGCCGATCCAAAATGAGGTGAGGCAAGGCGAGGCGAGGCGACCCAAAATGAGGCTAGGCGAGGCGAGGCGAGGCGAGGTGAGGCGAGGCGATCCAAAATGAGGCGAGGCGAGGCGAGGCGATCCAAAATGAGGCAAGGCGATCTGAGGTGAGGCGAACCAAAATGAGGCGAGGCGAGGCGATACAAAATGAGGCGAGGCGAGGCGAGGCGATGCGATCCAAAATGAGGCGAGGCGAGGCGAGGCGATCCAAAATGAGGCGAGGCGAGGCGAGGCGATCCAAAATGAGGCGAGGCGAGGTGAGGCGAGGCGAGCGAGGCGATCCAAAATGAGGCGAGGCGATCCAAAATGAGGCGAGGCGAGGCGAGGCGATCCAAAAGGAGGCGAGGCAAGGCGAGGCGAGGCGATCCAAAAGGAGGCGAGGCGAGGTGATGCGAGGCGACCCAAAATGAGGCGAGGCGAGGCGCGGCGATCCAAAATGAGGCGAGGCGAGGTGAGGCGAGGCGAGGCGTTGCGATCCAAAATCAGGCGAGGCGATCCAAAATGAGGCGAGGCGAGGTGAGGCGTGGCGATCCAAAATGAGGCGAGGCGAGGAGAGGCGAGGCGAGGCGATCCAAAATGAGGCGAGGCGAGGTGAGGCGAGGCGAGGCGAGGCGAGGCGATCCAAAATGAGGCGAGGCGATCCAAAATGAGGCGAGGCGAGGCGAGGCAATCCAAATGGAGGCGAGGCGAGGCGAGGCGAGGCGATCCAAAATGAGGCGAGGCAAGGCGAGGCGAGGCGATCCAAAATGAGGCTAGGCGATGTGAGGTGAGGAGAGGTGAGGCGAGGCGATCCAAAATGAGGCGAGGCGAGGCGAGGCGAACCAAAATGAGGCGAGGCGAGGTGAGGCGATACAAAATGAGGCGAGGCGAAGCGAGGCGAACCAAAAGGAGGCGAGGCGATCCAAAATGACGCGAGGCGAGGCGATCCAAAATGAGGCTAGGCGAGGCGAGGCGAGGCGAGGTGAGGCGAGGCGATCCAAAATGAGGCGAGGCGAGGCGAGGCGAGGCGATCCAAAATGAGGTGAGGCAAGGCGAGGCGAGGCGACCCAAAATGAGGCTAGGCGAGGCGAGGCGAGGCGAGGTGAGGCGAGGCGATCCAAAATGAGGCGAGGCGAGGCGAGGCGATCCAAAATGAGGCAAGGCGATCTGAGGTGAGGCGAACCAAAATGAGGCGAGGCGAGGCGATCCAAAATGAGGCGAGGCGAGGAGAGGCGATACAAAATGAGGCGAGGCGAGGCGAGGCGATACAAAATGAGGCGAGGCGAAGCGAGGCGATTCAAAATGAGGCGAAACGATCCAAGGTGAGGCGAGGCGAGGCGAGGCGATCCAAAATGAGGCGAGGCGAGGCGAGGCGATCCAAAATGAGGCGAGGCAAGGCGAGTCGAGGCGATCCAAAATGAGGCGAGGCGAGGCGAGGCGAGGTGATCCAAAATGAGGCTAGGCGAGGCGAGGAGAGACGAGGCGATCCAAAATGAGGCTAGGCGAGGCGAGGCGAGGCGAGGTGAGGCGAGGCGATCCAAAATGAGGCGCGGCGAGGCGAGGCGATCCAAAATGAGGCGAGGCAAAACGAGGCGAGGCGATCCAAAATGAGGCGAGGCGAGGTGAGGCGAGGCGATCCAAAATGAGGCGAGGCGAGGCGAGGCGATCCAAAATGAGGCTAGGCGAGGCGAGGCGAGGCGATCCAAAATGAGGCGAGGCGAGGCGATCCAAAATGAGGCGAAACGATCCAAGGTGAGGCGAGGCGAGGCGAGGCGATCCAAAATGAGGCGAGGCGAGGTGCGGCGAGGAGAGGCGATGCGATCCAAAATGAGGCGAGGCGATCCAAAATGAGGCGAGGCGAGGCGAGGCGATCCAAAAGGAGGCGAGGCGAGGCGAGGCGAGGCGATCCAAAAGGAGGCGAGGCGAGGCGAGGCGAGGCGATCCAAAAGGAGGCGAGGCGAGGCGAGGCGAGGCGATCCAAAAGGAGGCGAGGCGAGGCAAGGCGAGGCGATCCAAAAGGAGGCGAGGCGAGTCGAGGCGATCCAAAATGAGGCGAGGCGAGGCGAGGCGATCCAACATGAGGCGAGTCTAGGCGAGGCGTTCCAAAATGAGGCGAGGCGAGGCGAGGCGTGGAGAGGCGAGGCGAGGCGATCCAAAATGAGGCGAGGCGAGGCGTGGCGAGGCGAGTCGTGGCGAGGCGAGGCGAGGCGATCCAAAATGAGGCGAGGCAAAACGAGGCGAGGCGATCCAAAATGAGGCGAGGCGAGGCGAGGCGTGGCGAGGCGTGGCGTGGCGAGGCGAGGCGTGGCGAGGCGAGGCGATCCAAAATGAGGCGAGGCAAGGCGTGGCGAGGCGATCCAAAATGAGGCGAGGCGATCCAAAATGAGGCGAGGCGAGGCGAGGCAATCCAAATGGAGGCGAGGCGAGGCGAGGCGAGGCGATCCAAAAGGAGGCGAGGCGAGGTGAGGCGAGGCGATCCAAAATGAGGCGAGGCAAGGCGAGGCGAGGCGATTCAAAATGAGGCTAGGAGAGGCGAGGCGAGGTGAGGCGAGGCGATCCAAAATGAGGCTAGGAGACGCGAGGCGAGGCGAGGCGAGGTGATCCAAAATGAGGCTAGGCGAGGCGAGGAGAGGCGAGGCGATCCAAAATGAGGCTAGGCGAGGCGAGGCGAGGCGAGGTGAGGCGAGGTGATCCAAAATGAGGCGCGGCGAGGCGAGGCGATCCAAAATGAGGCGAGGCAAGGCGAGGCGAGGCGATCCAAAATGAGGCGAGGCGAGGCGAGGCGAGGCGAGGTGAGGCGAGGCGATCCAAAATGAGGCGAGGCGAGGCGAGGCGATCCAAAATGAGGCTAGCCGAGGCGAGGCGAGGCGATCCAAAATGAGGCGAGGCGAGGCGATCCAAAATGAGGCGAAACGATCCAAGGTGAGGCGAGGCGAGGCGAGGCGATCCAAAATGAGGCGAGGCGAGGTGAGGCGAGGAGAGGCGATGCGATCCAAAATGAGGCGAGGCGATCCAAAATGAGGCGAGGCGAGGCGAGGCGATCCAAAAGGAGGCGAGGCGAGGCGATGCGAGGGGATCCAAAAGGAGGCGAGGCGAGGCGAGGCGAGGCGATCCAAAAGGAGGCGAGGCGAGGCGAGGCGAGGCGATCCAAAAGGTGGCGAGGCGAGGCAAGGCGAGGCGATCCAAAAGGAGGCGAGGCGAGGCGAGGCGATCCAAAATGAGGCGAGGCGAGGCGAGGCGATCCAAAATGAGGCGAGGCTAGGCGAGGCGTTCCAAAATGAGGCGAAGCGAGGCGAGGCGTGGAGAGGCGAGGCGAGGCGACCCAAAATGAGGCGAGGCGAGGCGTGGCGAGGCGAGGCGTGGCGAGGCGAGGCGAGGCGATCCAAAATGAGGCGAGGCAAAACGAGGCGAGGCGATCCAAAATGAGGCGAGGCGAGGCGAGGCGTGGCGAGGCGTGGCGTGGCGAGGCGAGGCGTGGCGAGGCGAGGCAATCCAAAATGAGGCGAGGCAAGGCGAGGCGAGGCGAGGTGTGGCGAGGCGAGGCGATCGAAAATGAGGCGAGGCCAGGCGAGGCGAGGCGAACGAAAATGAGGCGAGGCGATCCAAAATGAGGCGAGGCGAGGCGAGGCAATCCAAATGGAGGCGAGGCGAGGCGAGGCGAGGCGATCCAAAATGAGGCGAGGCGAGGCGAGGCGATCCAAAATGAGGCGAGGCGAGGTGAGGCGAGGCGATCCAAAATGAGGCGAGGCAAGGCGAGGCGAGGCGATTCAAAATGAGGCTAGGAGAGGCGAGGCGAGGTGAGGCGAGGCGATCCAAAATGAGGCGAGGCAAGGCGAGGCGAGGCGATCCAAAATGAGGCTAGGCGATGTGACGTGAGGAGAGGTGAGGCGAGGCAATCCAAAATGAGGCGAGGCGAGGCGAGGCGAACCAAAATGAGGCGAGGCGAGGTGAGGCGATACAAAATGAGGCGAGGCGAAGCGAGGCGAACCAAAAGGAGGCGAGGCGATCCAAAATGAGGCTAGGCGAGACGAGGTGAGGCGAGGCGATCCAAAATGAGGCGAGGCGAGGCGAGGCGAGGCGAGGCGATCCAAAATGAGGTGTGGCAAGGCGAGGCGAGGCGACCCAAAATGAGGCTAGGCGAGGCGAGGCGAGGCGAGGTGAGGCGAGGCGATCCAAAATGAGGCGAGGCGAGGCGAGGCGATCCAAAATGAGGCAAGGCGATCTGAGGTGAGGCGAACCAAAATGAGGCGAGGCGAGGCGATCCAAAATGAGGCGAGGCGAGGCGAGGCGATCCAAAATGAGGCAAGGCGATCTGAGGTGAGGCGAACCAAAATGACGCGAGGCGAGGCGATCCAAAATGAGGCGAGGCGAGGCGAGGCGATACAAAATGAGGCGAGGCGAGGCGAGGCGATACAAAATGAGGTGAGGCGAAGCGAGGCGATTCAAAATGAGGCGAAACGATCCAAGGTGAGGCGAGGCGAGGCGAGGCGATCCAAAATGAGGCGAGGCGAGGCGAGGCGATCCAAAATGAGGCGAGGCAAGGCGAGTCGAGGCGATCCAAAATGAGGCGAGGCGAGGCGAGGCGAGGTGATCCAAAATGAGGCTAGGCGAGGCGAGGAGAGGCGAGGCGATCCAAAATGAGGCTAGGCGAGGCGAGGCGAGGCGAGGTGAGGCGAGGCGATCCAAAATGAGGCGCGGCGAGGCGAGGCGATCCAAAATGAGGCGAGGCAAGGCGAGGCGAGGCGATCCAAAATGAGGCGAGGCGAGGCGAGGCGAGGCGAGGTGAGGCGAGGCGATCCAAAATGAGGCGAGGCGAGGCGAGGCGATCCAAAATGAGGCTAGGCGAGGCGAGGCGAGGCGATCCAAAATGAGGCGAGGCGAGGCGATCCAAAATGAGGCGAAATGATCCAAGGTGAGGCGAGGCGAGGCGAGGCGATCCAAAATGAGGCGAGGCGAGGTGAGGCGAGGAGAGGCGTTGCGATCCAAAATTAGGCGAGGCGATCCAAAATGAGGCGAGGCGAGGCGAGGCGATCCAAAAGGAGGCGAGGCGAGGCGAGGCGAGGCGATCCAAAAGGAGGTGAGGCGAGGCGAGGCGAGGCGATCCAAAAGGAGGCGAGGCGAGGCGAGGCGAGGCGATCCAAAAGGAGGCGAGGCGAGGCAAGGCGAGGCGATCCAAAAGGAGGCGAGGCGAGGCGAGGCGATCCAAAATGAGGCGAGGCGAGGCGAGGCGATCCAAAATGAGGCGAGGCTAGGCGAGGTGTTCCAAAATGAGGCGAGGCGAGGCGAGGCGTGGAGAGGCGAGGCGAGGCGATCCAAAATGAGGCGAGGCGAGGCGTGGCGAGGCGAGGCGTGGCGAGGCGAGGCGAGGCGATCCAAAATGAGGCGAGGCAAAACGAGGCGAGGCGATCCAAAATGAGGCGAGGCGAGGCGAGGCGTGGCGAGGCGTGGCGTGGCGAGGCGAGGCGTGGCGAGGCGAGGCGATCCAAAATGAGGCGAGGCAAGGCGTGGAGAGGCGAGGTGTGGCGAGGCGAGGCGAGGCGATCGAAAATGAGGCGAGGCCAGGCGAGGCGAGGTGATCCAAAATGAGGCGAGGCGAGGCGAGCCGATGCGATCCAAAATGAGGCGAGGCGAGGCGTGGCGAGGCGAGGTGTGGCGAGGCGAGGCGAGGCGAGGCAATCCAAAATGAGGCGAGGCTAGGCGAGGCGTTCCAAAATGAGGCGAGGCGAGGCGAGGCGTGGAGAGGCGAGGCGAGGCGATCCAAAATGAGGCGAGGCGTGGCGAGGCGATCCAAAATGAGGCGAGGCGATCCAAACTGAGGCGAGGCGAGGCGAGGCGATTCAAAATGAGGCGAGGCGAGGCGAGGCGAGGCGATCCAAAATGAGGCGAGGCGAGGCGTGGCGGGGTGAGGCGTGGCAAGGCGAGGCGATCCAAAATGAGGCGAGGCGAGGAGAGGCGATCCAAAATGTGGCGAGGCGAGGCGAGGCGAGGCGATCCAAAATGTGGTGAGGCAAGGCGAGGCGAAGCGATCCAAAATGAGGCGAGGCGAGGCGAGGTGAGGCGAGGCGAGGCGATCCAAAATGAGGCGAGGCGATCCAAAATGAGGCGAGGCGAGGCGAGGCGATCCAAAAGGAGGCGAGGCAAGGCGAGGCGAGGCGATCCAAAAGGAGGCGAGGCGAGGCGATGCGAGGCAATCCAAAATGAGGCGAGGCGAGGCGCGGCGATCCAAAATGAGGCGAGGCGAGGTGAGGCGAGGCGAGGCGTTGCGATCCAAAATCAGGCGAGGCGATCCAAAATGAGGCGAGGCGAGGTGAGGCGTGGCGATCCAAAAGGAGGCGAGGTGAGGAGAGGCGAGGCGAGGCGATCCAAAATGAGGCGAGGCGAGGCGAGGCGAGGCAATCCAAAAAGAGGCTAGGCGAGGCGTGGCGAGGCAATCCAAAATGAGGCGAGGCGAGGCGCGGCGATCCAAAATGAGGCGAGGCGAGGTGAGGCGAGGCGAGGCGTTGCGATCCAAAATCAGGCGAGGCGATCCAAAATGAGGCGAGGCGAGGTGAGGCGTGGCGATCCAAAAGGAGGCGAGGCGAGGAGAGGCGAGGCGAGGCGAGGCGATCCAAAATGAGGCGATCCAAAATGAGGCGAGGCGAGGCGATCCAAAATGAGGCGAGGCGAGGCGAGGCGATCCAAAATGAGGCTAGGCTAGGCGAGGCGAGGCGAGGTGAGGCGAGGCGATCCAAAATGAGGCGAGGCGAGGTGAGGCGAGGCGATCCAAAATGAGGCGAGGCGAGGCGAGGCGATCCAAAAGGAGTCGAGGCGAGGCGATCCAAAATGAGGCGAGGCGAAGCGAGGCGATTCAAAATGAGGCGAAACGATCCAAGGTGAGGCGAGGCGAGGCGAGGCGATCCAAAATGAGGCGAGGCGAGGCGATCCAAAATGAGGCGAGGAGAGGCGATCCAAAATGAGGCGAGGCGAGGCGAGTCAAGGCGATCCAAAATGAGGCGAGGCGAGGTGAGGCGAGGCGAGGCGAGGTGAGGCGAGGCGAGGCGAGGTGAGGCGATCCAAAATGAGGGGAGGCGAGGTGAGGCGAGGCGAGGCGAGTCGAGGCGATCCAAAATGAGGCGAGGCGAGGTGAGGCGAGGCGAGGCGAGGCGAGTCAAGGCGATCCAACAAGAGGCGAGGCGAGGTGAGGCGAGGCGAGGCGAGGCGATCCAAAATGAGGCGAGGCGATCCAAAAGGAGGCGAGGCGAGGCGAGGCGATCCAAAAGGAGGCGAGGCGATCCAAAATGAGGCGAGGCGAGGCTAGGCGATCCAAAGGGAGGCGAGGCGAGGCGACGCGAGGTGATCCAAAAGGAGGCGAGGCGAGGCTAGGCGAGGCGAGGCGATCCAAAAGGAGGCGAGGCGAGGCGAGGCGAGGCCATTCAAAATGAGGCTAGGAGAGGCGAGGCGAGGTGAGGCGAGGCGAGGCGATCCAAAATGAGGCGAGGCGAGGCGAGGCGATCCAAAATGAGGCAAGGCGATCTGAGGTGAGGCGAACCAAAATGAGGCGAGGCGAGGCGATCCAAAAGGAGGCGAGGCGAGGCGAGGCGAGGCGATCCAAAAGGAGGCGAGGCGAGGCGAGGCCATGCGATCCAAAAGGAGGCGAGGCGAGGCGAGGCGATCCAAAATGAGGCAAGGCGATCTGAGGTGAGGCGAACCAAAATGAGGCGAGGCGAGGCGATCCAAAAGGAGGCGAGGCGAGGCGAGGCGAGGCGATCCAAAAGGAGGCGAGGCGAGGCGAGGCCATGCGATCCAAAAGGAGGCGAGGCGAGGCAAGGCGAGGCGATCCAAAATGAGGCGAGGCGAGGCGAGGCGATCCAAAATGAGGCGAGGCGAGGCGAGGCAATCCAAAAGGAGGCGAGGCGACGCGAGGCGAGGCGAGGCGATCCAAAAGGAGGCGAGGCGAGGCGAGGCGAGGCGATCCAAAAGGAGGCGAGGCGAGGCGATCCAAAATGAGGCGAGGCGAGGCGAGGCGATCCAAAATGAGGCGACGCGAGGCGAGGCGATCCAAAATGAGGCGAAACGATCAAAGGTGAGGCGAGGCAAGGCGAGGCGAGGCGAATGAAAATGAGGCGAGGCGAGGCGAGGTGATCCAAAATGAGGCGAGGCGCGGCGATCCAAAATGAGGCGAGGTGAGGCGATCCAAAATGAGGCGAGGCGAGGCGAGGAAAGGCGAGGCGATCCAAAATGAGGCGAGGCGATCCAAAATGAGGCGAGTCGAGGCGAGGTGAGGCGATCCAAAATGAGGCGAGGCGAGGAGAGGCGAGGCGATGAAAAATGAGGCGAGGCGAGGCGAGGCGATGTGAGGCGAGGCGATCCAAAATGAGGCGAGGTGAGGCGTGGAGATCCAAAATGAGGCGAGGCGAGGTGAGGCGAGCCGATCCAAAATGAGGCGAGGAGAGGCTAGGCGAGGCGAGGCGAGGCGATCCAAAATGAGGCGAGGCGATCCAAAACGAGGCGAGGCGATCCAAAATGAGGCGAGGCGAGGAGAGGGGAGGAGATCAAAAGTGAGGCGAGGCGAGGCGAGGCGAGGTGAGGCGAGGCGATCCAAAATGAGGCGAGGCGAGGCGAGGCGATCCAAAATGAGGCGAGGCGAGCCGAGGCGAGGCGATCCAAAACGAGGCGAGGCGATCCAAAATGAGGCGAGGCGCGGCGATCCAAAATGAGGCGAGGCGAGGTGAGGCGAGGCGAGGCGATGCGATCCAAAATGAGGCGAGGCGATCCAAACTGAGGCGAGGCGAGGCGAGGCGATTCAAAATGAGGCGAGGCGAGGCGAGGCGGGGTGAGGCGTGGCAAGGCGAGGCGAGGCGAGGCGATCCAAAATGAGGCGAGGCGAGGCGATCCAAAATGAGGCGAGGCGAGGCGAGTCGAGGCGATCCAAAATGTGGCGAGGCGAGGCAAGGCGAGGCGATCCAAAATGTGGTGAGGCGAGGCGAGGCGTTGCGATCCAAAATGAGGCGAGGCGAGGTGAGGCGAGGCGAGGTGAGGCGATCCAAAATGAGGCGAGGCGATCCAAAATGAGGCGAGGCGAGGCGAGGCGATCCAAAAGGAGGCGAGGCAAGGCGAGGCGAGGCGATCCAAAAGGAGGCGAGGCGAGGCAATGCGAGGCAATCCAAAATGAGGCGAGGCGAGGCGAGGCGACGCGAGGTGATCCAAAAGGAGGCGAGGCGAGGCTAGGCGAGGCGAGGCGATCCAAAAGGAGGCGAGGCGAGGCGAGGCGAGGCGATTCAAAATGAGGCTAGGAGAGGCGAGGCGAGGTGAGGCGAGGCGAGGCGATCCAAAATGAGGCGAGGCGAGGCGAGGCGATCCAAAATGAGGCAAGGCGATCTGAGGTGAGGCGAACCAAAATGAGGCGAGGCGAGGCGATCCAAAAGGAGGCGAGGCGAGGCGAGGCGAGGCGATCCAAAAGGAGGCGAGGCGAGGCGAGGCCATGCGATCCAAAAGGAGGCGAGGCGAGGCGAGGCGATCCAAAATGAGGCAAGGCGATCTGAGGTGAGGCGAACCAAAATGAGGCGAGGCGAGGCGATCCAAAAGGAGGCGAGGCGAGGCGAGGCGAGGCGATCCAAAAGGAGGCGAGGCGAGGCGAGGCCATGCGATCCAAAAGGAGGCGAGGCGAGGCAAGGCGAGGCGATCCAAAATGAGGCGAGGCGAGGCGAGGCGATCCAAAATGAGGCGAGGCGAGGCGAGGCAATCCAAAAGGAGGCGAGTCGACGCGAGGCGAGGCGAGGCGATCCAAAAGGAGGCGAGGCGAGGCGAGGCGAGGCAATCCAAAAGGAGGCGAGGCGACGCGAGGCGAGGCGAGGCGATCCAAAAGGAGGCGAGGCGAGGCGAGGCGAGGCGATCCAAAAGGAGGCGAGGCGAGGCGATCCAAAATGAGGCGAGGCGAGGCGAGGTGATCCAAAATGAGGCGACGCGAGGCGAGGCGATCCAAAATGAGGCGAAACGATCAAAGGTGAGGCGAGGCAAGGCGAGGCGAGGCGAATGAAAATGAGGCGAGGCGAGGCGAGGTGATCCAAAATGAGGCGAGGCGCGGCGATCCAAAATGAGGCGAGGTGAGGCGATCCAAAATGAGGCGAGGCGAGGCGAGGAAAGGCGAGGCGATCCAAAATGAGGCGAGGCGATCCAAAATGAGGCGAGTCGAGGCGAGGTGAGGCGATCCAAAATGAGGCGAGGCGAGGAGAGGCGAGGCGATGAAAAATGAGGCGAGGCGAGGCGAGGCGATGTGAGGCGAGGCGATCCAAAATGAGGCGAGGTGAGGCGTGGAGATCCAAAATGAGGCGAGGCGAGGTGAGGCGAGCCGATCCAAAATGAGGCGAGGAGAGGCTAGGCGAGGCGAGGCGAGGCGATCCAAAATGAGGCGAGGCGATCCAAAACGAGGCGAGGCGATCCAAAATGAGGCGAGGCGAGGAGAGGGGAGGAGATCAAAAGTGAGGCGAGGCGAGGCGAGGCGAGGTGAGGCGAGGCGATCCAAAATGAGGCGAGGCGAGGCGAGGCGATCCAAAATGAGGCGAGGCGAGCCGAGGCGAGGCGATCCAAAACGAGGCGAGGCGATCCAAAATGAGGCGAGGCGCGGCGATCCAAAATGAGGCGAGGCGAGGTGAGGCGAGGCGAGGCGATGCGATCCAAAATGAGGCGAGGCGATCCAAACTGAGGCGAGGCGAGGCGAGGCGATTCAAAATGAGGCGAGGCGAGGCGAGGCGGGGTGAGGCGTGGCAAGGCGAGGCGAGGCGAGGCGATCCAAAATGAGGCGAGGCGAGGCGATCCAAAATGAGGCGAGGCGAGGCGAGTCGAGGCGATCCAAAATGTGGCGAGGCGAGGCGAGGCGAGGCGATCCAAAATGTGGTGAGGCGAGGCGAGGCGTTGCGATCCAAAATGAGGCGAGGCGAGGTGAGGCGAGGCGAGGTGAGGCGATCCAAAATGAGGCGAGGCGATCCAAAATGAGGCGAGGCGAGGCGAGGCGATCCAAAAGGAGGCGAGGCAAGGCGAGGCGAGGCGATCCAAAAGGAGGCGAGGCGAGGCAATGCGAGGCAATCCAAAATGAGGCGAGGCGAGGCGCGGCGATCCAAAATGAGGCGAGGCGAGGTGAGGCGATCCAAAAGGAGGCGAGGCAAGGCGAGGCGAGGCGATCCAAAAGGAGGCGAGGCGAGGCGATGCGAGGCAATCCAAAATGAGGCGAGGCGAGGCGCGGCGATCCAAAATGAGGCGAGGCGAGGTGAGGCGAGGCGAGGCGTTGCGATCCAAAATCAGGCGAGGCGATCCAAAATGAGGCGAGGCGAGGTGAGGCGTGGCGATCCAAAAGGAGGCGAGGCTAGGAGAGGCGAGGCGAGGCGATCCAAAATGAGGCGAGGCGAGGCGAGGCGAGGCGATCCAAAAAGAGGCTAGGCGAGGCGAGGCGGGGCGAGGTGACGCGAGGCGAGGCGATCCAAAATGAGGCGAGGCGAGGCGATCCAAAATGAGGCGAGGCGAGGCGAGGCGAGGCGATCCAAAATGAGGCGAGGCAAGGCGAGGCGAGGTGATCCAAAATGAGGCGAGGCGAGGCGAGGCGAGGCGAGGTGAGGCGAGGCGATCCAAAATGAGGCGAGGCGATCCAAAATGAGTCGAGGCGAGGTGAGGCGAGGCGATCCAAAACGAAGCGAGGCGAGGCGAGGCGATCCAAAATGAGGCGAGGCGAGGCGAGGCGATCCAAAATGAGGCGAGGCGAAGCGAGGCGATTCAAAATGAGGCGAAACGATCCAAGGTGAGGCGAGGCGAGGCGAGGCGATCCAAAATGAGGCGAGGCGAGGCGATCCAAAATGAGGCGAGGCGAGGCGAGTCGAGGCGATCCAAAATGAGGCGAGGCGAGGTGAGGCGAGGCGAGGCGAGTCGAGGCGATCCAAAATGAGGCGAGGCGAGGTGAGGCGAGGCGAGGCGAGTCGAGGCGATCGAAAATGAGGCGAGGCGAGGTGAGGCGAGGCGAGGCGAGTCGAGGCGATCCAAAATGAGGCGAGGCGAGGTGAGGCGAGACGAGGCGAGGCGATCCAAAAGGAGGCGAGGTGAGGCGAGGAGAGGCGATGCGATCCAAAATGAGGCGAGGCGATCCAAACTGAGGCGAGGCGAGGCGAGGCGATCCAAAAGGAGGTGAGGCAAGGTGAGGCGAGGCGATCCAAAATGAGGTGAGGCCAGGCGAGGCGAGGCGAGGCCATCCAAAATGAGGCGAGGCAAGGCGAGGAGAGGCGATCCAAAATGAGGCGAGGCAAGGCGAGGCGAGGCGATCCAAAATGAGGCGAGGCGAGGCGAGGCGAGGCGAGGCGAGGCGGGGCGATCCAAAATGAGGCGAGGCATGGCGTGTCGAGGTGATCCAAAATGAGGCGAGGCGAGGCGTGGCGAGCCGAGGCGAGGCGATCCAAAATGAGGCGAGGCGAGGCGATCGAAAATGAGGCGAGGCAAGGCGAGGCGAGGCGATCCTAAGTGAGGCCAGGCGAGGTGAGGCGAGGCGAGGTGAGGCGAGGCGATCCATAATGAGGCGAGGCAAGGCGAGGCGAGGCGATCCAAAAGGAGGCGAGGCGAGGCGAGGCGTGGCGAGGCGAGGCGAGGCGATCCAGAATGAGGCGAGGCGACGTGTGGCGAGGTGAGGCGTGGCGAGGCGATCGAAAATGAGGCGAGGTGAGGCGTAGCGAGGCATGGTGTGGCGAGGCGAGGCGAGGCGAGGCGATCCAAAATGAGGTGAGGCGAGGCGAGGCGAGGCGATCCAAAATGAGGCGAAACGATCCAAGGTGAGGCGAGGCAAGGCGAGGCGAGGCGATCGAAAATGAGGCGAGGCGAGGCGATCGAAAATGAGGCGAGGCGAGGCGATCCAAAATGAGGCGAGGCGATTCAAAATGAGGCGAGGCGAGGCGAGGCACGGCGATCCAAAATGAGGAGAGGCGAGGCGAGGTGCTCCAAAATGAGGTGTGGCAACGCGAGGCGAGGCGAGGCAAGGCGATCCAAAATGAGGCGAGGCGAGGTGAGGCGAGTCGAAGCGATCCAAAATGAGGCGAGGCGATCCAAAATGAGGCGAGGCGAGGCGAGGTGAGGCGATCCAAAATGAGGGGAGGCAAGGAGAGTCGAGGCGATCAAAAATGAGGCGAGGCGAGGCGAGGCGAGGCGACGTGAGGCGCGGCGATCCAAAATGAGGCGAGGCGAGGCGATCCAAAATGAGGCGAGGAGAGGCGATCCAAAATGAGGCGAGGCGAGGCGAGTCAAGGCGATCCAAAATGAGGCGAGGCGAGGTGAGGCGAGGCGAGGCGAGGTGAGGCGATCCAAAATGAGGGGAGGCGAGGTGAGGCGAGGCGAGGCGAGTCGAGGCGATCCAAAATGAGGCGAGGCGAGGTGAGGCGAGGCGAGGCGAGGCGAGTCAAGGCGATCCAACAAGAGGCGAGGCGAGGTGAGGCGAGGCGAGGCGAGGCGATCCAAAATGAGGCGAGGCGATCCAAAAGGAGGCGAGGCGAGGCGAGGCGATCCAAAAGGAGGCGAGGCGATCCAAAATGAGGCGAGGCGAGGCTAGGCGATCCAAAGGGAGGCGAGGCGAGGCGACGCGAGGTGATCCAAAAGGAGGCGAGGCGAGGCTAGGCGAGGCGAGGCGATCCAAAAGGAGGCGAGGCGAGGCGAGGCGAGGCGATTCAAAATGAGGCTAGGAGAGGCGAGGCGAGGTGAGGCGAGGCGAGGCGATCCAAAATGAGGCGAGGCGAGGCGAGGCGATCCAAAATGAGGCAAGGCGATCTGAGGTGAGGCGAACCAAAATGAGGCGAGGCGAGGCGATCCAAAAGGAGGCGAGGCGAGGCGAGGCGAGGCGATCCAAAAGGAGGCGAGGCGAGGCGAGGCCATGCGATCCAAAAGGAGGCGAGGCGAGGCGAGGCGATCCAAAATGAGGCAAGGCGATCTGAGGTGAGGCGAACCAAAATGAGGCGAGGCGAGGC
>JASCYN010000150.1:8725706-8873706 GCA_030408155.1 Lophura swinhoii | reverse complement strand
AGGCGAGGCGGGGCGATCCAAAATGAGGCGAGGCATGGCGTGTCGAGGTGATCCAAAATGAGGCGAGGCGAGGCGTGGCGAGCCGAGGCGAGGCGATCCAAAATGAGGCGAGGCGAGGCGATCGAAAATGAGGCGAGGCAAGGCGAGGCGAGGCGATCCTAAGTGAGGCCAGGCGAGGTGAGGCGAGGCGAGGTGAGGCGAGGCGATCCATAATGAGGCGAGGCAAGGCGAGGCGAGGCGATCCAAAAGGAGGCGAGGCGAGGCGAGGCGTGGCGAGGCGAGGCGAGGCGATCCAGAATGAGGCGAGGCGACGTGTGGCGAGGTGAGGCGTGGCGAGGCGATCGAAAATGAGGCGAGGTGAGGCGTAGCGAGGCATGGTGTGACGAGGCGAGGCGAGGCGAGGCGATCCAAAATGAGGTGAGGCGAGGCGAGGCGAGGCGATCCAAAATGAGGCGAAACGATCCAAGGTGAGGCGAGGCAAGGCGAGGCGAGGCGATCGAAAATGAGGCGAGGCGAGGCGATCGAAAATGAGGCGAGGCGAGGCGATCCAAAATGAGGCGAGGCGAGGCGAGTCGAGGCGATCCAAAATGAGGCGAGGCGAGGTGAGGCGAGGCGAGGCGAGTCGAGGCGATCCAAAATGAGGCGAGGCGAGGTGAGGCGAGGCGAGGCGAGTCGAGGCGATCGAAAATGAGGCGAGGCGAGGTGAGGCGAGGCGAGGCGAGTCGAGGCGATCGAAAATGAGGCGAGGCGAGGCGATCGAAAATGAGGCGAGGCGAGGCCATCCAAAATGAGGCGAGGCAAGGCGAGGAGAGGCGATCCAAAATGAGGCGAGGCAAGGCGAGGCGAGGCGATCCAAAATGAGGCGAGGCGAGGCGAGGCGAGGCGAGGCGGGGCGATCCAAAATGAGGCGAGGCATGGCGTGTCGAGGTGATCCAAAATGAGGCGAGGCGAGGCGTGGCGAGCCGAGGCGAGGCGATCCAAAATGAGGCGAGGCGAGGCGATCGAAAATGAGGCGAGGCAAGGCGAGGCGAGGCGATCCTAAGTGAGGCCAGGCGAGGTGAGGCGAGGCGAGGTGAGGCGAGGCGATCCATAATGAGGCGAGGCAAGGCGAGGCGAGGCGATCCAAAAGGAGGCGAGGCGAGGCGAGGCGTGGCGAGGCGAGGCGAGGCGATCCAGAATGAGGCGAGGCGACGTGTGGCGAGGTGAGGCGTGGCGAGGCGATCGAAAATGAGGCGAGGTGAGGCGTAGCGAGGCATGGTGTGGCGAGGCGAGGCGAGGCGAGGCGATCCAAAATGAGGTGAGGCGAGGCGAGGCGAGGCGATCCAAAATGAGGCGAAACGATCCAAGGTGAGGCGAGGCAAGGCGAGGCGAGGCGATCGAAAATGAGGCGAGGCGAGGCGATCCAAAATGAGGCGAGGCGAGGCGATCCAAAATGAGGCGAGGCGATTCAAAATGAGGCGAGGCGAGGCGAGGTGATCCAAAATGAGGCGATGCGAGGCGAGGTGAGGCGATCCAAAATGAGGCGGGGCGAGGCGATCCAAAATGAGGCGAGGCGATCCAAAATGAGGAGAGGCGAGGCGAGGCGAGGTGATCCAAAACGAGGCGAGGCGAAGCGAGGCGAGGCGATCTAAAATGAGGTGAGGAGAAGCGAGGCGAGGCGAGGCGATCCAAAATAAGGCGAAACGATCCAAGGTGAGGCGAGGCGAGGCGAAGCGAGGCGAGGCGATCTAAAATGAGGTGAGGAGAAGCGAGGCGAGGCGAGGCGATCCAAAATAAGGCGAAACGATCCAAGGTGAGGCGAGGCGAGGCGAGGCGAGGCGACTCAAAATGAGGCGAGGCGAGGCGAGGCGATCCAAAATGAGGCGAGGCGTTCCAAAATGAGGCGAGGCGATTCAAAATGAGGTGAGGCGAGGCGAGGCGATCCAAACTGAGGCGAGGCGAGGCGAGGCGATCCAAAATGAGGCGAGGCGAGGCGAGGCGATCCAAAATGAGGCGAGGCGAGGTGAGGCGAGGAGAGGCGATGCGATCCAAAATGAGGCGAGGTGATCCAAACTGAGGCGAGGCGAGGCGAGGCGACCCAAAAGGAGGTGAGGCAAGGCGAGACGAGGCGATCCAAAATGAGGTGAGGCCAGGCGAGGCGAGGCGAGGCCATCCAAAATGAGGCGAGGCAAGGCGAGGAGAGGCGATCCAAAATGAGGCGAGGCGAGGCGAGGCGATCCAAAATGAGGCGAGGCGAGGCGAGGCGTGGCGAGGCGAGGCGGGGCGATCCAAAATGAGGCGAGGCATGGAGTGTCGAGGCGATCCAAAATGAGGCGAGGCGAGGCATGGCGAGCCGAGGCGAGGCGATCCAAAATGAGGCGAGGCGAGGCGATCGAAAATGAGGCGAGGCAAGGCGAGGCGAGGCGATCCTAAGTGAGGCTAGGCGAGGCGAGGCGAGGCGAGGTGAGGCGAGGCGATCCATAATGAGGCGAGGCAAGGCGAGGCGAGGCGATCCAAAAGGAGGCGAGGCGAGGCGAGGCGTGGCGAGGCGAGGCGAGGCGATCCAAAATGAGGCGAGGCGACGCGTGGCGAGGTGAGGCGTGGCGAGGCGAGGCGAGGCGATCCAAAATGAGGCGAGGTGAGGCGTGGCGAGGCATGGTGTGGCGAGGCGAGGCGAGGCGAGGCGATCCAAAATGAGGCGAGGCGAGGCGAGGCACGGCGATCCAAAATGAGGAGAGGCGAGGCGAGGCGAGGTGATCCAAAATGAGGCGAGGCGAGGCGAGGTGATCCAAAATGAGGTGTGGCAACGCGAGGCGAGGCGAGGCAAGGCGATCCAAAATGAGGCGAGGCGTGGTGAGGCGAGTCAAAGCGATCCAAAATGAGGCGAGGCGATCCAAAATGAGGCGAGGCGAGGCGAGGTGATCCAAAATGAGGCGAGGCGAGGCAAGGTGAGGCGATCCATAATGAGGTGAGGCGAGGAGAGGCGAGGCGATCCAAAATGAGGCGAGGCGAGGCGAGGTGAGGCGATCCAAAATGAGGCGAGGCGAGGAGAGGCGAGGCGATCAAAAATGAGGCGAGGCGAGGCGAGGCGACGTGAGGCGCGGCGATCCAAAATGAGGCGAGGCGAGGCGAGGCGCGGCGATCCAAAATGAGGCGAGGCGAGGTGAGGCGAGGCGAGGCGAGGCGATCCAAACTGAGGTGAGGCGATCCAAAATGAGGCAAGGCGCGGCGATCCAAAATGAGGCGAGGCGTGGTGAGGCGAGGCGAGGCGATGCGATCCAAAATGAGGCGAGGCGATCCAAAATGAGGCGAGGCGATCCAAAATGAGGCGAGGCGAGGCGAGGCGATTCAAAATGAGGCGAGGCGAGGCGAGGCGGGGTGAGGCGTGGCAAGGCGAGGCGAGGCGAGGCGATCCAAAAAGAGGCGATGCGAGGCGAGGTGAGGCGATCCAAAATGAGGCGAGGCGATCCAAAATGAGGAGAGGCGAGGCGAGGCGAGGTGATCCAAAACGAGGCGAGGCGAAGCGAGGCGAGGCGATCTAAAATGAGGTGAGGAGAAGCGAGGCGAGGCGAGGCGATCCAAAATAAGGCGAAACGATCCAAGGTGAGGCGAGGCGAGGCGAAGCGAGGCGAGGCGATCTAAAATGAGGTGAGGAGAAGCGAGGCGAGGCGAGGCGATCCAAAATAAGGCGAAACGATCCAAGGTGAGGCGAGGCGAGGCGAGGCGAGGCGACTCAAAATGAGGCGAGGCGAGGCGAGGCGATCCAAAATGAGGCGAGGCGTTCCAAAATGAGGCGAGGCGATTCAAAATGAGGTGAGGCGAGGCGAGGCGATCCAAACTGAGGCGAGGCGAGGCGAGGCGATCCAAAATGAGGCGAGGCGAGGCGAGGCGATCCAAAATGAGGCGAGGCGAGGTGAGGCGAGGAGAGGCGATGCGATCCAAAATGAGGCGAGGTGATCCAAACTGAGGCGAGGCGAGGCGAGGCGACCCAAAAGGAGGTGAGGCAAGGCGAGACGAGGCGATCCAAAATGAGGTGAGGCCAGGCGAGGCGAGGCGAGGCCATCCAAAATGAGGCGAGGCAAGGCGAGGAGAGGCGATCCAAAATGAGGCGAGGCGAGGCGAGGCGATCCAAAATGAGGCGAGGCGAGGCGAGGCGTGGCGAGGCGAGGCGGGGCGATCCAAAATGAGGCGAGGCATGGAGTGTCGAGGCGATCCAAAATGAGGCGAGGCGAGGCATGGCGAGCCGAGGCGAGGCGATCCAAAATGAGGCGAGGCGAGGCGATCGAAAATGAGGCGAGGCAAGGCGAGGCGAGGCGATCCTAAGTGAGGCTAGGCGAGGCGAGGCGAGGCGAGGTGAGGCGAGGCGATCCATAATGAGGCGAGGCAAGGCGAGGCGAGGCGATCCAAAAGGAGGCGAGGTGAGGCGAGGCGTGGCGAGGCGAGGCGAGGCGATCCAAAATGAGGCGAGGCGACGCGTGGCGAGGTGAGGCGTGGCGAGGCGAGGCGAGGCGATCCAAAATGAGGCGAGGTGAGGCGTGGCGAGGCATGGTGTGGCGAGGCGAGGCGAGGCGAGGCGATCCAAAATGAGGCGAGGCGAGGCGAGGCACGGCGATCCAAAATGAGGAGAGGCGAGGCGAGGCGAGGTGATCCAAAATGAGGCGAGGCGAGGCGAGGTGATCCAAAATGAGGTGTGGCAACGCGAGGCGAGGCGAGGCAAGGCGATCCAAAATGAGGCGAGGCGTGGTGAGGCGAGTCAAAGCGATCCAAAATGAGGCGAGGCGATCCAAAATGAGGCGAGGCGAGGCGAGGTGATCCAAAATGAGGCGAGGCGAGGCAAGGTGAGGCGATCCATAATGAGGTGAGGCGAGGAGAGGCGAGGCGATCCAAAATGAGGCGAGGCGAGGCGAGGTGAGGCGATCCAAAATGAGGCGAGGCGAGGAGAGGCGAGGCGATCAAAAATGAGGCGAGGCGAGGCGAGGCGACGTGAGGCGCGGCGATCCAAAATGAGGCGAGGCGAGGCGAGGCGCGGCGATCCAAAATGAGGCGAGGCGAGGTGAGGCGAGGCGAGGCGAGGCGATCCAAACTGAGGTGAGGCGATCCAAAATGAGGCAAGGCGCGGCGATCCAAAATGAGGCGAGGCGTGGTGAGGCGAGGCGAGGCGATGCGATCCAAAATGAGGCGAGGCGATCCAAAATGAGGCGAGGCGATCCAAAATGAGGCGAGGCGAGGCGAGGCGATTCAAAATGAGGCGAGGCGAGGCGAGGCGGGGTGAGGCGTGGCAAGGCGAGGCGAGGCGAGGCGATCCAAAAAGAGGCGATGCGAGGCGAGGTGAGGCGATCCAAAATGAGGCGAGGCGAGGCGAGGCGATCCAAAATGAGGCGAGGCGATCCAAAATGAGGAGAGGCGAGGCGAGGCGAGGTGATCCAAAACGAGGCGAGGCGAAGCGAGGCGAGGCGATCTAAAATGAGGTGAGGAGAAGCGAGGCGAGGCGAGGCGATCCAAAATAAGGCGAAACGATCCAAGGTGAGGCGAGGCGAGGCGAGGCGAGGCGAGGCGAGGCGAGGCGAGGCGACTCAAAATGAGGCGAGGCGAGGCGAGGTGATCCAAAATGAGGCGAGGCGTTCCAAAATGAGGCGAGGCGATTCAAAATGAGGTGAGGCGAGGCGAGGCAAAAAAAACTGAGGCGAGGCGAGGCGAGGCGATCCAAAATGAGGCGAGGCGAGGCGAGGCAATCCAAAATGAGGCGAGGCGAGGTGAGGCGAGGAGAGGCGATGCGATCCAAAATGAGGCGAGGTGATCCAAACTGAGGCGAGGCGAGGCGAGGCGACCCAAAAGGAGGTGAGGCAAGGCGAGGCGAGGCGATCCAAAATGAGGTGAGGCCAGGCGAGGCGAGGCGAGGCGATCCAAAATGAGGCGAGGCGAGGCGAGGAGAGGCGATCCAAAATGAGGCGAGGCGAGGCGAGGCGAGGCGATCCAAAATGAGGCGAGGCGAGGCGAGGCGTGGCGAGGCGAGGCGGGGCGATCCAAAATGAGGCGAGGCATGGCGTGTCGAGGCGATCCAAAATGAGGCGAGGCGAGGCATGGCGAGCCGAGGCGAGGCGATCCAAAATGAGGCGAGGCGAGGCGAACGAAAATGAGGCGAGGCAAGGCGAGGCGAGGCGATCCTAAGTGAGGCTAGGCGAGGCGAGGCGAGGCGAGGTGACGCGAGGCGATCCATAATGAGGCGAGGCAAGGCGAGGCGAGGCGATCCAAAAGGAGGCGAGGCGATCCAAAATGAGGCGAGGCGAGGCGAGGTGATCCAAAATGAGGCGATGCGAGGCGAGGTGAGGCGATCCAAAATGAGGCGAGGCGAGGCGATCCAAAATGAGGCGAGGCGATCCAAAATGAGGAGAGGCGAGGCGAGGCGAGGTGATCCAAAACGAGGCGAGGCGAAGCGAGGCGAGGCGATCTAAAATGAGGTGAGGAGAAGCGAGGCGAGGCGAGGCGATCCAAAATAAGGCGAAACGATCCAAGGTGAGGTGAGGCGAGGCGAAGCGAGGCGAGGCGATCTAAAATGAGGTGAGGAGAAGCGAGGCGAGGCGAGGCGATCCAAAATAAGGCGAAACGATCCAAGGTGAGGCGAGGCGAGGCGAGGCGAGGCGACTCAAAATGAGGCGAGGCGAGGCGAGGTGATCCAAAATGAGGCGAGGCGTTCCAAAATGAGGCGAGGCGATTCAAAATGAGGTGAGGCGAGGCGAGGCGATCCAAACTGAGGCGAGGCGAGGCGAGGCGATCCAAAATGAGGCGAGGCGAGGCGAGGCAATCCAAAATGAGGCGAGGCGAGGTGAGGCGAGGAGAGGCGATGCGATCCAAAATGAGGCGAGGTGATCCAAACTGAGGCGAGGCGAGGCGAGGCGACCCAAAAGGAGGTGAGGCAAGGCGAGGCGAGGCAATCCAAAATGAGGTGAGGCCAGGCGAGGCGAGGCGAGGCGATCCAAAATGAGGCGAGGCGAGGCGAGGAGAGGCGATCCAAAATGAGGCGAGGCGAGGCGAGGCGAGGCGATCCAAAATGAGGCGAGGCGAGGCGAGGCGTGGCGAGGCGAGGCGGGGCGATCCAAAATCAGGCGAGGCATGGCGTGTCGAGGCGATCCAAAATGAGGCGAGGCGAGGCATGGCGAGCCGAGGCGAGGCGATCCAAAATGAGGCGAGGCGAGGCGAACGAAAATGAGGCGAGGCAAGGCGAGGCGAGGCGATCCTAAGTGAGGCTAGGCGAGGCGAGGCGAGGCGAGGTGACGCGAGGCGATCCATAATGAGGCGAGGCAAGGCGAGGCGAGGCGATCCAAAAGGAGGCGAGGCGAGGCGAGGCGTGGCGAGGCGAGGCGAGGCGATCCAAAATGAGGCGAGGCGACGCGTGGCGAGGTGAGGCGTGGCGAGGCGAGGCGAGGCGATCCAAAATGAGGCGAGGTGAGGCGTGGCGAGGCATGGTGTGGCGAGGCGAGGCGAGGCGAGGCGATCCAAAATGAGGCGAGGCGAGGCGAGGCACGGCGATCCAAAATGAGGAGAGGCGAGGCGAGGCGAGGTGATCCAAAATGAGGCGAGGCGAGGCGAGGTGATCCAAAATGAGGTGTGGCAACGCGAGGCGAGGCGAGGCAAGGCGATCCAAAATGAGGCGAGGCGTGGTGAGGCGAGTCAAAGCGATCCAAAATGAGGCGAGGCGATCCAAAATGAGGCGAGGCGAGGCGAGGCGATCCAAAATGAGGCGAGGCGAGGCAAGGTGAGGCGATCCATAATGAGGTGAGGCGAGGAGAGGCGAGGCGATCCAAAATGAGGCGAGGCGAGGAGAGGCGAGGCGATCAAAAATGAGGCGAGGCGAGGCGAGGCGACGTGAGGCGCGGCGATCCAAAATGAGGCGAGGCGAGGCGAGGCGTGGCGATCCAAAATGAGGCGAGGCGAGGTGAGGCGAGGCGAGGTGAGGCGAGGCGATCCAAACTGAGGTGAGGCGATCCAAAATGAGGCAAGGCGCGGCGATCCAAAATGAGGCGAGGCGTGGTGAGGCGAGGCGAGGCGATGCGATCCAAAATGAGGCGAGGCGATCCAAAATGAGGCGAGGCGATCCAAAATGAGGCGAGGCGAGGCGAGGCGATTCAAAATGAGGCGAGGCGAGGCGAGGCGGGGTGAGGCGTGGCAAGGCGAGGCGAGGCGAGGCGATCCAAAATGAGGCGATGCGAGGCGAGGTGAGGCGATCCAAAATGAGGCGAGGCGAGGCGAGGCGATCCAAAATGAGGCGAGGCGATCCAAAATGAGGAGAGGCGAGGCGAGGCGAGGTGATCCAAAACGAGGCGAGGCGAAGCGAGGCGAGGCGATCTAAAATGAGGTGAGGAGAAGCGAGGCGAGGCGAGGCGATCCAAAATAAGGCGAAACGATCCAAGGTGAGGCGAGGCGAGGCGAGGCGAGGCGACTCAAAATGAGGCGAGGCGAGGCGAGGTGATCCAAAATGAGGCGAGGCGTTCCAAAATGAGGCGAGGCGATTCAAAATGAGGTGAGGCGAGGCGAGGCGATCCAAACTGAGGCGAGGCGAGGCGAGGCGATCCAAAATGAGGCGAGGCGAGGCGAGGCAATCCAAAATGAGGCGAGGCGAGGTGAGGCGAGGAGAGGCGATGCGATCCAAAATGAGGCGAGGTGATCCAAAAGGAGGCGAGGCGAGGCGAGGCGTGGCGAGGCGAGGCGAGGCGATCCAAAATGAGGCGAGGCGACGCGTGGCGAGGTGAGGCGTGGCGAGGCGAGGCGACGCGTGGCGAGGTGAGGCGTGGCGAGGCGAGGCGAGGCGATCCAAAATGAGGCGAGGTGAGGCGTGGCGAGGCATGGTGTGGCGAGGCGAGGCGAGGCGAGGCGATCCAAAATGAGGCGAGGCGAGGCGAGGCACGGCGATCCAAAATGAGGAGAGGCGAGGCGAGGCGAGGTGATCCAAAATGAGGCGAGGCGAGGCGAGGTGATCCAAAATGAGGTGTGGCAACGCGAGGCGAGGCGAGGCAAGGCGATCCAAAATGAGGCGAGGCGATCCAAAATGAGGCGAGGCGAGGCGAGGCGATCCAAAATGAGGCGAGGCGAGGCAAGGTGAGGCGATCCATAATGAGGTGAGGCGAGGAGAGGCGAGGCGATCCAAAATGAGGCGAGGCGAGGCGAGGTGAGGCGATCCAAAATGAGGCGAGGCGAGGAGAGGCGAGGCGATCAAAAATGAGGCGAGGCGAGGCGAGGCGACGTGAGGCGCGGCGATCCAAAATGAGGCGAGGCGAGGCGAGGCGCGGCAATCCAAAATGAGGCGAGGCGAGGTGAGGCGAGGCGAGGTGAGGCGAGGCGATCCAAACTGAGGTGAGGCGATCCAAAATGAGGCAAGGCGCGGCGATCCAAAATGAGGCGAGGCGTGGTGAGGCGAGGCGAGGCGATGCGATCCAAAATGAGGCGAGGCGATCCAAAATGAGGCGAGGCGATCCAAAATGAGGCGAGGCGAGGCGAGGCGATTCAAAATGAGGCGAGGCGAGGCGAGGCGGGGTGAGGCGTGGCAAGGCGAGGCGAGGCGAGGCGATCCAAAATGAGGCGATGCGAGGCGAGGTGAGGCGATCCAAAATGAGGCGAGGAGAGGCGAGGCGATCCAAAATGAGGCGAGGCGAGGCGAGGCGATCCAAAATGAGGCGAGGCGATCCAAAATGAGGAGAGGCGAGGCGAGGCGAGGTGATCCAAAACGAGGCGAGGCGAAGCGAGGCGAGGCGATCTAAAATGAGGTGAGGAGAAGCGAGGCGAGGCGAGGCGATCCAAAATAAGGCGAAACGATCCAAGGTGAGGCGAGGCGAGGCGAGGCGAGGCGACTCAAAATGAGGCGAGGCGAGGCGAGGTGATCCAAAATGAGGCGAGGCGTTCCAAAATGAGGCGAGGCGATTCAAAATGAGGTGAGGCGAGGCGAGGCGATCCAAACTGAGGCGAGGCGAGGCGAGGCGATCCAAAATGAGGCGAGGCGAGGCGAGGCAATCCAAAATGAGGCGAGGCGAGGTGAGGCGAGGAGAGGCGATGCGATCCAAAATGAGGCGAGGTGATCCAAACTGAGGCGAGGCGAGGCGAGGCGACCCAAAAGGAGGTGAGGCAAGGCGAGGCGAGGCGATCCAAAATGAGGTGAGGCCAGGCGAGGCGAGGCGAGGCGATCCAAAATGAGGCGAGGCGAGGCGAGGAGAGGCGATCCAAAATGAGGCGAGGCGAGGCGAGGCGAGGCGATCCAAAATGAGGCGAGGCGAGGCGAGGCGTGGCGAGGCGAGGCGGGGCGATCCAAAATGAGGCGAGGCATGGCGTGTCGAGGCGATCCAAAATGAGGCGAGGCGAGCCGAGGCGAGCCGAGGCGAGGCGATCCAAAATGAGGCGAGGCGAGGCGAACGAAAATGAGGCGAGGCAAGGCGAGGCGAGGCGATCCTAAGTGAGGCTAGGCGAGGCGAGGCGAGGCGAGGTGAGGCGAGGCGATCCATAATGAGGCGAGGCAAGGCGAGGCGAGGCGATCCAAAAGGAGGCGAGGCGAGGCGAGGCGTGGCGAGGCGAGGCGATCCAAAATGAGGCGAGGCAAGGCGAGGCGAGGCGATCCAAAATGAGGCTAGGCGAGGTGAGGCGAGGCGATCCAAAAGGAGGCGAGGCGAGGCGAGGTGAGGCGATCCAAAATGAGGCGAGGCAAGGCGAGGCGATTCAAAATGATGCGAAACGATCCAAGGTGAGGCAAGGCGAGGCGAGGCGATCCAAAATGAGGCGAGGCGAAGCGAGGCAAACCAAAATGAGGCGAGGCGAGGCGAGGCGATCCAAAATGAGGCGAGGCAAGGTGAGGCGAGGAGAGGCGAGGCGATCCAAACTGAGGTGAGGCGATCCAAAATGAGGCAAGGCGCGGCGATCCAAAATGAGGCGAGGCGTGGTGAGGCGAGGCGAGGCGATGCGATCCAAAATGAGGCGAGGCGATCCAAAATGAGGCGAGGCGATCCAAAATGAGGCGAGGCGAGGCAAGGCGATTCAAAATGACGCGAGGCGAGGCGAGGCGGGGTGAGGCGTGGCAAGGCGAGGCGAGGCGAGGCGATCCAAAATGAGGCGATGCGAGGCGAGGTGAGGCGATCCAAAATGAGGCGAGGCGAGGCGAGGCGATCCAAAATGAGGCGAGGCGATCCAAAATGAGGAGAGGCGAGGCGAGGCGAGGTGATCCAAAACGAGGCGAGGCGAAGCGAGGCGAGGCGATCTAAAATGAGGTGAGGAGAAGCGAGGCGAGGCGAGGCGATCCAAAATGAGGCGAGGCGAGGCGCGGCGATCCAAAATGAGGCGAGGCGAGGTGAGGCGAGGCGAGGCGATGCGATCCAAAATGAGGCGAGGCGATCCAAAATGAGGCGAGGCGAGGTGAGGCGACGTGAGGCGCGGCGATCCAAAATGAGGCGAGGCGATCAAAAATGAGGCGAGGCGAGGCGAGGCGACGTGAGGCGCGGCGATCCAAAATGAGGCGAGGCGAGGCGAGGCGAGGTGAGGCGAGGCGATCCAAAATGAGGCGAGGCGAGGCGAGGCGATCCAAAATGAGGTGAGGAGAGGCGTGGCGAGGCGAGGCGAGGCGAGGCGATCCAAAATGAGGCGAGGCGAGGCGAGGTGATCCAAAATGAGGCGAGGCGAGGCGAGGCGATCAAAAACGAAGCGAGGTGATCCAAAATGAGGCGAGGCGAGGCGAGGTGAGGCGATCCAAAATGAGGCGAGGCGAGGCGAGGCGATCAAAAACGAAGCGAGGTGATCCAAAATGAGGCGAGGCGAGGCGAGCCGAGGCGATCCAAAATGAGGCGAGGCGATACAAAATGAGGAGATGCGAGGCGAGGCGATCCAAAACGAGGCGAGGCGAGGCGAGGCGAGGCGAGGCGATCCAAAATGAGGTGAAGCGAGGCGAGGCGAGGCGATCCAAAATAAGGCGAAATGATCCAAGGTGAGGCGAGGCGAGGCGAGGCGATCGAAAATGAGGCGAGGCGAGGCGAGGCGATCCAAAATGAGGTGAGGCGAGGCGAGCCGAGGCAATCCAAAATAAGGCGAAACGATCCAAGGTCAGGCGAGGCGAGGCGAGGCGATCGAAAATGAGGCGAGGCGAGGCGAGGCGAACCAAAATGAGGCGAGGCGATTCAAAATGAGGCGAGGCGAGGCGATGCGAGGCGATCCAAAATGAGGCGAGGCGAGGCGCGGCGATCCAAAATGAGGCGAGGCGAGGTGAGGCGAGGCGAGGCGATGCGATCCAAAATGAGGCGAGGCGATCCAAAATGAGGCGAGGCGAGGTGAGGCGTGGCGATCCAAAAGGAGGCGAGGCGAGGAGAGGCGAGTCGAGGCGATCCAAAATGAGGCGAGGCGAGGCGAGGCGAGGCGATCCAAAATGAGGCGAGGCGAGGCGAGGCGATCCAAAATGAGGCGAGGCAAGGCGAGGCGAGGCGATCCAAAAAGAGGCGAGGCGATCCAAAATGAGGCGAGGCGAGGCGAGGCGATCCAAAATGAGGGTAGGCGAGGCGAGGCGAGGCGAGGTGAGGCGAGGCGATCCAAAATGAGGCGAGGCGAGGCAAGGCGATGCGATCCAAAATGAGGCGAGGCGAGGCGAGGCGATCCAAAATGAGGAGAGGCGAGGTGAGGCGATCCAAAATGAGGCGAGGCGAGGCGAGGCGATCCAAAATGAGGCGAGGCGAGGTGAGGCGAGGCGAGGCGAGGCGATCCAAAATGAGGCGAGGCGATCCAAAATGAGGCGAGGCGAGGCGAGGCAATCCAAAAGGAGGCAAGGCAAGGCGAGGCGAGTCGATCCAAAAGGAGGCGAGGCGAGGTGATGCGAGGCGACCCAAAATGAGGCGAGGCGAGGCGCGGCGATCCAAAATGAGGCGAGGCGAGGTGAGGCGAGGCGAGGCGTTGCGATCCAAAATCAGGCGAGGCGATCCAAAATGAGGCGAGGCGAGGTGAGGCGTGGCGATCCAAAATGAGGCGAGGCGAGGAGAGGCGAGGCGAGGCGATCCAAAATGAGGCGAGGCGAGGTGAGGCGAGGCGAGGCGAGGCGATCCAAAATGAGGCGAGGCGATCCAAAATGAGGCGAGGCGAGGCGAGGCAATCCAAATGGAGGCGAGGCGAGGCGAGGCGAGGCGATCCAAAAGGAGGCGAGGCGAGGCGAGGCGATCCAAAATGAGGCGAGGCGAGGTGAGGCGAGGCGATCCAAAATGAGGCGAGGCAAGGCGAGGCGAGGCGATTCAAAATGAGGCTAGGAGAGGCGAGGCGAGGTGAGGCGAGGCGATCCAAAATGAGGCGAGGCAAGGCGAGGCGAGGCGATCCAAAATGAGGCTAGGCGATGTGAGGTGAGGAGAGGTGAGGCGAGGCGATCCAAAATGAGGCGAGGCGAGGCGAGGCGAGGCGAACCAAAATGAGGCGAGGCGAGGTGAGGCTATACAAAATGAGGCGAGGCGAAGCGAGGCGAACCAAAAGGAGGCGAGGCGATCCAAAGTGACGCGAGGCGAGGCGATCCAAAATGAGGCTAGGCGAGGCGAGGCGAGGCGAGGCGAGGCGAGGCGATCCAAAATGAGGCGAGGCGAGGCGAGCCGATCCAAAATGAGGTGAGGCAAGGCGAGGCGAGGCGACCCAAAATGAGGCTAGGCGAGGCGAGGCGAGGCGAGGTGAGGCGAGGCGATCCAAAATGAGGCAAGGCGATCTGAGGTGAGGCGAACCAAAATGAGGCGAGGCGAGGCGATACAAAATGAGGCGAGGCGAGGCGAGGCGATGCGATCCAAAATGAGGCGAGGCGAGGCGAGGCGATCCAAAATGAGGCGAGGCGAGGCGAGGCGATCCAAAATGAGGCGAGGCAAGGTGAGGCGAGGCGAGCGAGGCGATCCAAAATGAGGCGAGGCGATCCAAAATGAGGCGAGGCGAGGCGAGGCGATCCAAAAGGAGGCGAGGCAAGGCGAGGCGAGGCGATCCAAAAGGAGGCGAGGCGAGGTGATGCGAGGCGACCCAAAATGAGGCGAGGCGAGGCGCGGCGATCCAAAATGAGGCGAGGCGAGGTGAGGCGAGGCGAGGCGTTGCGATCCAAAATCAGGCGAGGCGATCCAAAATGAGGCGAGGCGAGGTGAGGCGTGGCGATCCAAAATGAGGCGAGGCGAGGAGAGGCGAGGCGAGGCGATCCAAAATGAGGCGAGGCGAGGTGAGGCGAGGCGAGGCGAGGCGATCCAAAATGAGGCGAGGCGATCCAAAATGAGGCGAGGCGAGGCGAGGCAATCCAAATGGAGGCGAGGCGAGGCGAGGCGAGGCGATCCAAAATGAGGCGAGGCAAGGCGAGGCGAGGCGATCCAAAATGAGGCTAGGCGATGTGAGGTGAGGAGAGGTGAGGCGAGGCGATCCAAAATGAGGCGAGGCGAGGCGAGGCGAACCAAAATGAGGCGAGGCGAGGTGAGGCGATACAAAATGAGGCGAGGCGAAGCGAGGCGAACCAAAAGGAGGCGAGGCGATCCAAAATGACGCGAGGCGAGGCGATCCAAAATGAGGCTAGGCGAGGCGAGGCGAGGCGAGGTGAGGCGAGGCGATCCAAAATGAGGCGAGGCGAGGCGAGGCGAGGCTATCCAAAATGAGGTGAGGCAAGGCGAGGCGAGGCGACCCAAAATGAGGCTAGGCGAGGCGAGGCGAGGCGAGGTGAGGCGAGGCGATCCAAAATGAGGCGAGGCGAGGCGAGGCGATCCAAAATGAGGCAAGGCGATCTGAGGTTAGGCGAACCAAAATGAGGCGAGGCGAGGCGATCCAAAATGAGGCGAGGCGAGGAGAGGCGATACAAAATGAGGCGAGGCGAGGCGAGGCGATACAAAATGAGGCGAGGCGAAGCGAGGCGATTCAAAATGAGGCGAAACGATCCAAGGTGAGGCGAGGCGAGGCGAGGCGATCCAAAATGAGGCGAGGCGAGGCGAGGCGATCCAAAATGAGGCGAGGCAAGGCGAGTCGAGGCGATCCAAAATGAGGCGAGGCGAGGCGAGGCGAGGTGATCCAAAATGAGGCTAGGCGAGGCGAGGAGAGACGAGGCGATCCAAAATGAGGCTAGGCGAGGCGAGGCGAGGCGAGGTGAGGCGAGGCGATCCAAAATGAGGCGCGGCGAGGCGAGGCGATCCAAAATGAGGCGAGGCAAGGCGAGGCGAGGCGATCCAAAATGAGGCGAGGCGAGGCGAGGCGAGGCGAGGTGAGGCGAGGCGATCCAAAATGAGGCGAGGCGAGGCGAGGCGATCCAAAATGAGGCTAGGCGAGGCGAGGCGAGGCGATCCAAAATGAGGCGAGGCGAGGCGATCCAAAATGAGGCGAAACGATCCAAGGTGAGGCGAGGCGAGGCGAGGCGATCCAAAATGAGGCGAGGCGAGGTGCGGCGAGGAGAGGCGATGCGATCCAAAATGAGGCGAGGCGATCCAAAATGAGGCGAGGCGAGGCGAGGCGATCCAAAAGGAGGCGAGGCGAGGCGAGGCGAGGCTATCCAAAATGAGGTGAGGCAAGGCGAGGCGAGGCGACCCAAAATGAGGCTAGGCGAGGCGAGGCGAGGCGAGGTGAGGCGAGGCGATCCAAAATGAGGCGAGGCGAGGCGAGGCGATCCAAAATGAGGCAAGGCGATCTGAGGTGAGGCGAACCAAAATGAGGCGAGGCGAGGCGATCCAAAATGAGGCGAGGCGAGGAGAGGCGATACAAAATGAGGCGAGGCGAGGCGAGGCGATACAAAATGAGGCGAGGCGAAGCGAGGCGATTCAAAATGAGGCGAAACGATCCAAGGTGAGGCGAGGCGAGGCGAGGCGATCCAAAATGAGGCGAGGCAAGGCGAGTCGAGGCGATCCAAAATGAGGCGAGGCGAGGCGAGGCGAGGTGATCCAAAATGAGGCTAGGCGAGGCGAGGAGAGACGAGGCGATCCAAAATGAGGCTAGGCGAGGCGAGGCGAGGCGAGGTGAGGCGAGGCGATCCAAAATGAGGCGAGGCGAGGCGAGGCGTGGCGAGGCGAGGCGGGGCGATCCAAAATGAGGCGAGGCATGGAGTGTCGAGGCGATCCAAAATGAGGCGAGGCGAGGCATGGCGAGCCGAGGCGAGGCGATCCAAAATGAGGCGAGGCGAGGCGATCGAAAATGAGGCGAGGCAAGGCGAGGCGAGGCGATCCTAAGTGAGGCTAGGCGAGGCGAGGCGAGGCGAGGTGAGGCGAGGCGATCCATAATGAGGCGAGGCAAGGCGAGGCGAGGCGATCCAAAAGGAGGCGAGGCGAGGCGAGGCGTGGCGAGGCGAGGCGAGGCGATCCAAAATGAGGCGAGGCGACGCGTGGCGAGGTGAGGCGTGGCGAGGCGAGGCGAGGCGATCCAAAATGAGGCGAGGTGAGGCGTGGCGAGGCATGGTGTGGCGAGGCGAGGCGAGGCGAGGCGATCCAAAATGAGGCGAGGCGAGGCGAGGCACGGCGATCCAAAATGAGGAGAGGCGAGGCGAGGCGAGGTGATCCAAAATGAGGCGAGGCGAGGCGAGGTGATCCAAAATGAGGTGTGGCAACGCGAGGCGAGGCGAGGCAAGGCGATCCAAAATGAGGCGAGGCGTGGTGAGGCGAGTCAAAGCGATCCAAAATGAGGCGAGGCGATCCAAAATGAGGCGAGGCGAGGCGAGGTGATCCAAAATGAGGCGAGGCGAGGCAAGGTGAGGCGATCCATAATGAGGTGAGGCGAGGAGAGGCGAGGCGATCCAAAATGAGGCGAGGCGAGGCGAGGTGAGGCGATCCAAAATGAGGCGAGGCGAGGAGAGGCGAGGCGATCAAAAATGAGGCGAGGCGAGGCGAGGCGACGTGAGGCGCGGCGATCCAAAATGAGGCGAGGCGAGGCGAGGCGCGGCGATCCAAAATGAGGCGAGGCGAGGTGAGGCGAGGCGAGGCGAGGCGATCCAAACTGAGGTGAGGCGATCCAAAATGAGGCAAGGCGCGGCGATCCAAAATGAGGCGAGGCGTGGTGAGGCGAGGCGAGGCGATGCGATCCAAAATGAGGCGAGGCGATCCAAAATGAGGCGAGGCGATCCAAAATGAGGCGAGGCGAGGCGAGGCGATTCAAAATGAGGCGAGGCGAGGCGAGGCGGGGTGAGGCGTGGCAAGGCGAGGCGAGGCGAGGCGATCCAAAAAGAGGCGATGCGAGGCGAGGTGAGGCGATCCAAAATGAGGCGAGGCGAGGCGAGGCGATCCAAAATGAGGCGAGGCGATCCAAAATGAGGAGAGGCGAGGCGAGGCGAGGTGATCCAAAACGAGGCGAGGCGAAGCGAGGCGAGGCGATCTAAAATGAGGTGAGGAGAAGCGAGGCGAGGCGAGGCGATCCAAAATAAGGCGAAACGATCCAAGGTGAGGCGAGGCGAGGCGAGGCGAGGCGAGGCGAGGCGAGGCGACTCAAAATGAGGCGAGGCGAGGCGAGGTGATCCAAAATGAGGCGAGGCGTTCCAAAATGAGGCGAGGCGATTCAAAATGAGGTGAGGCGAGGCGAGGCAAAAAAAACTGAGGCGAGGCGAGGCGAGGCGATCCAAAATGAGGCGAGGCGAGGCGAGGCAATCCAAAATGAGGCGAGGCGAGGTGAGGCGAGGAGAGGCGATGCGATCCAAAATGAGGCGAGGTGATCCAAACTGAGGCGAGGCGAGGCGAGGCGACCCAAAAGGAGGTGAGGCAAGGCGAGGCGAGGCGATCCAAAATGAGGTGAGGCCAGGCGAGGCGAGGCGAGGCGATCCAAAATGAGGCGAGGCGAGGCGAGGAGAGGCGATCCAAAATGAGGCGAGGCGAGGCGAGGCGAGGCGATCCAAAATGAGGCGAGGCGAGGCGAGGCGTGGCGAGGCGAGGCGGGGCGATCCAAAATGAGGCGAGGCATGGCGTGTCGAGGCGATCCAAAATGAGGCGAGGCGAGGCATGGCGAGCCGAGGCGAGGCGATCCAAAATGAGGCGAGGCGAGGCGAACGAAAATGAGGCGAGGCAAGGCGAGGCGAGGCGATCCTAAGTGAGGCTAGGCGAGGCGAGGCGAGGCGAGGTGACGCGAGGCGATCCATAATGAGGCGAGGCAAGGCGAGGCGAGGCGATCCAAAAGGAGGCGAGGCGATCCAAAATGAGGCGAGGCGAGGCGAGGTGATCCAAAATGAGGCGATGCGAGGCGAGGTGAGGCGATCCAAAATGAGGCGAGGCGAGGCGATCCAAAATGAGGCGAGGCGATCCAAAATGAGGAGAGGCGAGGCGAGGCGAGGTGATCCAAAACGAGGCGAGGCGAAGCGAGGCGAGGCGATCTAAAATGAGGTGAGGAGAAGCGAGGCGAGGCGAGGCGATCCAAAATAAGGCGAAACGATCCAAGGTGAGGTGAGGCGAGGCGAAGCGAGGCGAGGCGATCTAAAATGAGGTGAGGAGAAGCGAGGCGAGGCGAGGCGATCCAAAATAAGGCGAAACGATCCAAGGTGAGGCGAGGCGAGGCGAGGCGAGGCGACTCAAAATGAGGCGAGGCGAGGCGAGGTGATCCAAAATGAGGCGAGGCGTTCCAAAATGAGGCGAGGCGATTCAAAATGAGGTGAGGCGAGGCGAGGCGATCCAAACTGAGGCGAGGCGAGGCGAGGCGATCCAAAATGAGGCGAGGCGAGGCGAGGCAATCCAAAATGAGGCGAGGCGAGGTGAGGCGAGGAGAGGCGATGCGATCCAAAATGAGGCGAGGTGATCCAAACTGAGGCGAGGCGAGGCGAGGCGACCCAAAAGGAGGTGAGGCAAGGCGAGGCGAGGCGATCCAAAATGAGGTGAGGCCAGGCGAGGCGAGGCGAGGCGATCCAAAATGAGGCGAGGCGAGGCGAGGAGAGGCGATCCAAAATGAGGCGAGGCGAGGCGAGGCGAGGCGAACCAAAATGAGGCGAGGCGAGGCGAGGCGTGGCGAGGCGAGGCGGGGCGATCCAAAATCAGGCGAGGCATGGCGTGTCGAGGCGATCCAAAATGAGGCGAGGCGAGGCATGGCGAGCCGAGGCGAGGCGATCCAAAATGAGGCGAGGCGAGGCGAACGAAAATGAGGCGAGGCAAGGCGAGGCGAGGCGATCCTAAGTGAGGCTAGGCGAGGCGAGGCGAGGCGAGGTGACGCGAGGCGATCCATAATGAGGCGAGGCAAGGCGAGGCGAGGCGATCCAAAAGGAGGCGAGGCGAGGCGAGGCGTGGCGAGGCGAGGCGAGGCGATCCAAAATGAGGCGAGGCGACGCGTGGCGAGGTGAGGCGTGGCGAGGCGAGGCGAGGCGATCCAAAATGAGGCGAGGTGAGGCGTGGCGAGGCATGGTGTGGCGAGGCGAGGCGAGGCGAGGCGATCCAAAATGAGGCGAGGCGAGGCGAGGCACGGCGATCCAAAATGAGGAGAGGCGAGGCGAGGCGAGGTGATCCAAAATGAGGCGAGGCGAGGCGAGGTGATCCAAAATGAGGTGTGGCAACGCGAGGCGAGGCGAGGCGAGGCAAGGCGATCCAAAATGAGGCGAGGCGTGGTGAGGCGAGTCAAAGCGATCCAAAATGAGGCGAGGCGATCCAAAATGAGGCGAGGCGAGGCGAGGCGATCCAAAATGAGGCGAGGCGAGGCAAGGTGAGGCGATCCATAATGAGGTGAGGCGAGGAGAGGCGAGGCGATCCAAAATGAGGCGAGGCGAGGCGAGGTGAGGCGATCCAAAATGAGGCGAGGCGAGGAGAGGCGAGGCGATCAAAAATGAGGCGAGGCGAGGCGAGGCGACGTGAGGCGCGGCGATCCAAAATGAGGCGAGGCGAGGCGAGGCGAGGTGAGGCGAGGCGATCCAAAATGAGGCGAGGCGAGGCGAGGCGAGGCGATTCAAAATGAGGCGAGGCGAGGCGAGGCGAGGCGATCCAAAATGAGGCGAGGCGATCCAAAATGAGGCGAGGCGAGGCGAGGCGAGGCGATCCAAAATGAGGCGAGGCGAGGCGAGGCGAGGCGATTCAAAATGAGGCGAGGCGAGGCGAGGCGAGGCGATCCAAAATGAGGCGAGGCGAGGCGAGGCGAGGCGATTCAAAATGAGGCGAGGCGAGGCGAGGCGAGGCGATCCAAAATGAGGCGAGGCGATCCAAAATGAGGCGAGGCGAGGCGAGGCGAGGCGATTCAAAATGAGGCGAGGCGAGGCGAGGCGAGGCGATCCAAAATGAGGCGAGGCGATCCAAAATGAGGCGAGGCGAGGCGAGGCGAGGCGATCCAAAATGAGGCGAGGCGAGGCAAGGTGAGGCGATCCAAAATGAGGCGAGGCGAGGCGAGGCGATCCAAAATGAGGCGAGGCGAGGAGAGGCGAGGCGATCAAAAATGAGGCGAGGCGAGGCGAGGCGACGAGAGGCGCGGCGATCCAAAATGAGGCGAGGCGAGGCGAGGCGTGGCGATCCAAAATGAGGCGAGGCGAGGTGAGGCGAGGCGAGGTGAGGCGAGGCGATCCAAACTGAGGTGAGGCGATCCAAAATGAGGCAAGGCGCGGCGATCCAAAATGAGGCGAGGCGTGGTGAGGCGAGGCGAGGCGATGCGATCCAAAATGAGGCGAGGCGATCCAAAATGAGGCGAGGCGATCCAAAATGAGGCGAGGCGAGGCGAGGCGATTCAAAATGAGGCGAGGCGAGGCGAGGCGGGGTGAGGCGTGGCAAGGCGAGGCGAGGCGAGGCGATCCAAAATGAGGCGATGCGAGGCGAGGTGAGGCGATCCAAAATGAGGCGAGGCGAGGCGAGGCGGTCCAAAATGAGGCGAGGCGATCCAAAATGAGGAGAGGCGAGGCGAGGCGAGGTGATCCAAAACGAGGCGAGGCGAAGCGAGGCGAGGCGATCTAAAATGAGGTGAGGAGAAGCGAGGCGAGGCGAGGCGATCCAAAATAAGGCGAAACGATCCAAGGTGAGGCGAGGCGAGGCGAGGCGAGGCGACTCAAAATGAGGCGAGGCGAGGCGAGGTGATCCAAAATGAGGCGAGGCGTTCCAAAATGAGGCGAGGCGATTCAAAATGAGGTGAGGCGAGGCGAGGCGATCCAAACTGAGGCGAGGCGAGGCGAGGCGATCCAAAATGAGGCGAGGCGAGGCGAGGCAATCCAAAATGAGGCGAGGCGAGGTGAGGCGAGGAGAGGCGATGCGATCCAAAATGAGGCGAGGTGATCCAAAAGGAGGCGAGGCGAGGCGAGGCGTGGCGAGGCGAGGCGAGGCGATCCAAAATGAGGCGAGGCGACGCGTGGCGAGGTGAGGCGTGGCGAGGCGAGGCGACGCGTGGCGAGGTGAGGCGTGGCGAGGCGAGGCGAGGCGATCCAAAATGAGGCGAGGTGAGGCGTGGCGAGGCATGGTGTGGCGAGGCGAGGCGAGGCGAGGCGATCCAAAATGAGGCGAGGCGAGGCGAGGCACGGCGATCCAAAATGAGGAGAGGCGAGGCGAGGCGAGGTGATCCAAAATGAGGCGAGGCGAGGCGAGGTGATCCAAAATGAGGTGTGGCAACGCGAGGCGAGGCGAGGCAAGGCGATCCAAAATGAGGCGAGGCGATCCAAAATGAGGCGAGGCGAGGCGAGGCGATCCAAAATGAGGCGAGGCGAGGCAAGGTGAGGCGATCCATAATGAGGTGAGGCGAGGAGAGGCGAGGCGATCCAAAATGAGGCGAGGCGAGGCGAGGTGAGGCGATCCAAAATGAGGCGAGGCGAGGAGAGGCGAGGCGATCAAAAATGAGGCGAGGCGAGGCGAGGCGACGTGAGGCGCGGCGATCCAAAATGAGGCGAGGCGAGGCGAGGCGCGGCAATCCAAAATGAGGCGAGGCGAGGTGAGGCGAGGCGAGGTGAGGCGAGGCGATCCAAACTGAGGTGAGGCGATCCAAAATGAGGCAAGGCGCGGCGATCCAAAATGAGGCGAGGCGTGGTGAGGCGAGGCGAGGCGATGCGATCCAAAATGAGGCGAGGCGATCCAAAATGAGGCGAGGCGATCCAAAATGAGGCGAGGCGAGGCGAGGCGATTCAAAATGAGGCGAGGCGAGGCGAGGCGGGGTGAGGCGTGGCAAGGCGAGGCGAGGCGAGGCGATCCAAAATGAGGCGAGGCGAGGCGAGGCGATCCAAAATGAGGCGAGGCAAGGCGAGTCGAGGCGATCCAAAATGAGGCGAGGCGAGGCGAGGCGAGGTGATCCAAAATGAGGCTAGGCGAGGCGAGGAGAGACGAGGCGATCCAAAATGAGGCTAGGCGAGGCGAGGCGAGGCGAGGTGAGGCGAGGCGATCCAAAATGAGGCGAGGCGAGGCGAGGCGTGGCGAGGCGAGGCGGGGCGATCCAAAATGAGGCGAGGCATGGAGTGTCGAGGCGATCCAAAATGAGGCGAGGCGAGGCATGGCGAGCCGAGGCGAGGCGATCCAAAATGAGGCGAGGCGAGGCGATCGAAAATGAGGCGAGGCAAGGCGAGGCGAGGCGATCCTAAGTGAGGCTAGGCGAGGCGAGGCGAGGCGAGGTGAGGCGAGGCGATCCATAATGAGGCGAGGCAAGGCGAGGCGAGGCGATCCAAAAGGAGGCGAGGCGAGGCGAGGCGTGGCGAGGCGAGGCGAGGCGATCCAAAATGAGGCGAGGCGACGCGTGGCGAGGTGAGGCGTGGCGAGGCGAGGCGAGGCGATCCAAAATGAGGCGAGGTGAGGCGTGGCGAGGCATGGTGTGGCGAGGCGAGGCGAGGCGAGGCGATCCAAAATGAGGCGAGGCGAGGCGAGGCACGGCGATCCAAAATGAGGAGAGGCGAGGCGAGGCGAGGCGAGGTGATCCAAAATGAGGCGAGGCGAGGCGAGGTGATCCAAAATGAGGTGTGGCAACGCGAGGCGAGGCGAGGCAAGGCGATCCAAAATGAGGCGAGGCGTGGTGAGGCGAGTCAAAGCGATCCAAAATGAGGCGAGGCGATCCAAAATGAGGCGAGGCGAGGCGAGGCGATCCAAAATGAGGCGAGGCGAGGCAAGGTGAGGCGATCCATAATGAGGTGAGGCGAGGAGAGGCGAGGCGATCCAAAATGAGGCGAGGCGAGGCGAGGTGAGGCGATCCAAAATGAGGCGAGGCGAGGAGAGGCGAGGCGATCAAAAATGAGGCGAGGCGAGGCGAGGCGACGTGAGGCGCGGCGATCCAAAATGAGGCGAGGCGAGGCGAGGCGCGGCGATCCAAAATGAGGCGAGGCGAGGTGAGGCGAGGCGAGGCGAGGCGATCCAAACTGAGGTGAGGCGATCCAAAATGAGGCAAGGCGCGGCGATCCAAAATGAGGCGAGGCGTGGTGAGGCGAGGCGAGGCGATGCGATCCAAAATGAGGCGAGGCGATCCAAAATGAGGCGAGGCGATCCAAAATGAGGCGAGGCGAGGCGAGGCGATTCAAAATGAGGCGAGGCGAGGCGAGGCGGGGTGAGGCGTGGCAAGGCGAGGCGAGGCGAGGCGATCCAAAAAGAGGCGATGCGAGGCGAGGTGAGGCGATCCAAAATGAGGCGAGGCGAGGCGAGGCGATCCAAAATGAGGCGAGGCGATCCAAAATGAGGAGAGGCGAGGCGAGGCGAGGTGATCCAAAACGAGGCGAGGCGAAGCGAGGCGAGGCGATCTAAAATGAGGTGAGGAGAAGCGAGGCGAGGCGAGGCGATCCAAAATAAGGCGAAACGATCCAAGGTGAGGCGAGGCGAGGCGAGGCGAGGCGAGGCGAGGCGAGGCGACTCAAAATGAGGCGAGGCGAGGCGAGGTGATCCAAAATGAGGCGAGGCGTTCCAAAATGAGGCGAGGCGATTCAAAATGAGGTGAGGCGAGGCGAGGCAAAAAAAACTGAGGCGAGGCGAGGCGAGGCGATCCAAAATGAGGCGAGGCGAGGCGAGGCAATCCAAAATGAGGCGAGGCGAGGTGAGGCGAGGAGAGGCGATGCGATCCAAAATGAGGCGAGGTGATCCAAACTGAGGCGAGGCGAGGCGAGGCGACCCAAAAGGAGGTGAGGCAAGGCGAGGCGAGGCGATCCAAAATGAGGTGAGGCCAGGCGAGGCGAGGCGAGGCGATCCAAAATGAGGCGAGGCGAGGCGAGGAGAGGCGATCCAAAATGAGGCGAGGCGAGGCGAGGCGAGGCGATCCAAAATGAGGCGAGGCGAGGCGAGGCGTGGCGAGGCGAGGCGGGGCGATCCAAAATGAGGCGAGGCATGGCGTGTCGAGGCGATCCAAAATGAGGCGAGGCGAGGCATGGCGAGCCGAGGCGAGGCGATCCAAAATGAGGCGAGGCGAGGCGAACGAAAATGAGGCGAGGCAAGGCGAGGCGAGGCGATCCTAAGTGAGGCTAGGCGAGGCGAGGCGAGGCGAGGTGACGCGAGGCGATCCATAATGAGGCGAGGCAAGGCGAGGCGAGGCGATCCAAAAGGAGGCGAGGCGATCCAAAATGAGGCGAGGCGAGGCGAGGTGATCCAAAATGAGGCGATGCGAGGCGAGGTGAGGCGATCCAAAATGAGGCGAGGCGAGGCGATCCAAAATGAGGCGAGGCGATCCAAAATGAGGAGAGGCGAGGCGAGGCGAGGTGATCCAAAACGAGGCGAGGCGAAGCGAGGCGAGGCGATCTAAAATGAGGTGAGGAGAAGCGAGGCGAGGCGAGGCGATCCAAAATAAGGCGAAACGATCCAAGGTGAGGTGAGGCGAGGCGAAGCGAGGCGAGGCGATCTAAAATGAGGTGAGGAGAAGCGAGGCGAGGCGAGGCGATCCAAAATAAGGCGAAACGATCCAAGGTGAGGCGAGGCGAGGCGAGGCGAGGCGACTCAAAATGAGGCGAGGCGAGGCGAGGTGATCCAAAATGAGGCGAGGCGTTCCAAAATGAGGCGAGGCGATTCAAAATGAGGTGAGGCGAGGCGAGGCGATCCAAACTGAGGCGAGGCGAGGCGAGGCGATCCAAAATGAGGCGAGGCGAGGCGAGGCAATCCAAAATGAGGCGAGGCGAGGTGAGGCGAGGAGAGGCGATGCGATCCAAAATGAGGCGAGGTGATCCAAACTGAGGCGAGGCGAGGCGAGGCGACCCAAAAGGAGGTGAGGCAAGGCGAGGCGAGGCGATCCAAAATGAGGTGAGGCCAGGCGAGGCGAGGCGAGGCGATCCAAAATGAGGCGAGGCGAGGCGAGGAGAGGCGATCCAAAATGAGGCGAGGCGAGGCGAGGCGAGGCGATCCAAAATGAGGCGAGGCGAGGCGAGGCGTGGCGAGGCGAGGCGGGGCGATCCAAAATCAGGCGAGGCATGGCGTGTCGAGGCGATCCAAAATGAGGCGAGGCGAGGCATGGCGAGCCGAGGCGAGGCGATCCAAAATGAGGCGAGGCGAGGCGAACGAAAATGAGGCGAGGCAAGGCGAGGCGAGGCGATCCTAAGTGAGGCTAGGCGAGGCGAGGCGAGGCGAGGTGACGCGAGGCGATCCATAATGAGGCGAGGCAAGGCGAGGCGAGGCGATCCAAAAGGAGGCGAGGCGAGGCGAGGCGTGGCGAGGCGAGGCGAGGCGATCCAAAATGAGGCGAGGCGACGCGTGGCGAGGTGAGGCGTGGCGAGGCGAGGCGAGGCGATCCAAAATGAGGCGAGGTGAGGCGTGGCGAGGCATGGTGTGGCGAGGCGAGGCGAGGCGAGGCGATCCAAAATGAGGCGAGGCGAGGCGAGGCACGGCGATCCAAAATGAGGAGAGGCGAGGCGAGGCGAGGTGATCCAAAATGAGGCGAGGCGAGGCGAGGTGATCCAAAATGAGGTGTGGCAACGCGAGGCGAGGCGAGGCAAGGCGATCCAAAATGAGGCGAGGCGTGGTGAGGCGAGTCAAAGCGATCCAAAATGAGGCGAGGCGATCCAAAATGAGGCGAGGCGAGGCGAGGCGATCCAAAATGAGGCGAGGCGAGGCAAGGTGAGGCGATCCATAATGAGGTGAGGCGAGGAGAGGCGAGGCGATCCAAAATGAGGCGAGGCGAGGAGAGGCGAGGCGATCAAAAATGAGGCGAGGCGAGGCGAGGCGACGAGAGGCGCGGCGATCCAAAATGAGGCGAGGCGAGGCGAGGCGTGGCGATCCAAAATGAGGCGAGGCGAGGTGAGGCGAGGCGAGGTGAGGCGAGGCGATCCAAACTGAGGTGAGGCGATCCAAAATGAGGCAAGGCGCGGCGATCCAAAATGAGGCGAGGCGTGGTGAGGCGAGGCGAGGCGATGCGATCCAAAATGAGGCGAGGCGATCCAAAATGAGGCGAGGCGATCCAAAATGAGGCGAGGCGAGGCGAGGCGATTCAAAATGAGGCGAGGCGAGGCGAGGCGGGGTGAGGCGTGGCAAGGCGAGGCGAGGCGAGGCGATCCAAAATGAGGCGATGCGAGGCGAGGTGAGGCGATCCAAAATGAGGCGAGGCGAGGCGAGGCGGTCCAAAATGAGGCGAGGCGATCCAAAATGAGGAGAGGCGAGGCGAGGCGAGGTGATCCAAAACGAGGCGAGGCGAAGCGAGGCGAGGCGATCTAAAATGAGGTGAGGAGAAGCGAGGCGTGGCGAGGCGATCCAAAATAAGGCGAAACGATCCAAGGTGAGGCGAGGCGAGGCGAGGCGAGGCGACTCAAAATGAGGCGAGGCGAGGCGAGGTGATCCAAAATGAGGCGAGGCGTTCCAAAATGAGGCGAGGCGATTCAAAATGAGGTGAGGCGAGGCGAGGCGATCCAAACTGAGGCGAGGCGAGGCGAGGCGATCCAAAATGAGGCGAGGCGAGGCGAGGCAATCCAAAATGAGGCGAGGCGAGGTGAGGCGAGGAGAGGCGATGCGATCCAAAATGAGGCGAGGTGATCCAAAAGGAGGCGAGGCGAGGCGAGGCGTGGCGAGGCGAGGCGAGGCGATCCAAAATGAGGCGAGGCGACGCGTGGCGAGGTGAGGCGTGGCGAGGCGAGGCGACGCGTGGCGAGGTGAGGCGTGGCGAGGCGAGGCGAGGCGATCCAAAATGAGGCGAGGTGAGGCGTGGCGAGGCATGGTGTGGCGAGGCGAGGCGAGGCGAGGCGATCCAAAATGAGGCGAGGCAAGGTGAGGCGAGGCGATCCAAAATGAGGCTAGGCGAGGCGAGGCGAGGCGATCCAAAACGAGGCGAGGCGATCCAAAATGAGGCGAGGCGATCCAAAATGAGGCGAGGCGAGGCGAGGCGATTCAAAATGAGGCGAGGCGAGGCGAGGCGGGGTGAGGCGTGGCAAGGCGAGGCGAGGCGAGGCGATCCAAAATGAGGCGATGCGAGGCGAGGTGAGGCGATCCAAAATGAGGCGAGGCGAGGCGAGGCGGTCCAAAATGAGGCGAGGCGATCCAAAATGAGGAGAGGCGAGGCGAGGCGAGGTGATCCAAAACGAGGCGAGGCGAAGCGAGGCGAGGCGATCTAAAATGAGGTGAGGAGAAGCGAGGCGTGGCGAGGCGATCCAAAATAAGGCGAAACGATCCAAGGTGAGGCGAGGCGAGGCGAGGCGAGGCGACTCAAAATGAGGCGAGGCGAGGCGAGGTGATCCAAAATGAGGCGAGGCGTTCCAAAATGAGGCGAGGCGATTCAAAATGAGGTGAGGCGAGGCGAGGCGATCCAAACTGAGGCGAGGCGAGGCGAGGCGATCCAAAATGAGGCGAGGCGAGGCGAGGCAATCCAAAATGAGGCGAGGCGAGGTGAGGCGAGGAGAGGCGATGCGATCCAAAATGAGGCGAGGTGATCCAAAAGGAGGCGAGGCGAGGCGAGGCGTGGCGAGGCGAGGCGAGGCGATCCAAAATGAGGCGAGGCGACGCGTGGCGAGGTGAGGCGTGGCGAGGCGAGGCGACGCGTGGCGAGGTGAGGCGTGGCGAGGCGAGGCGAGGCGATCCAAAATGAGGCGAGGTGAGGCGTGGCGAGGCATGGTGTGGCGAGGCGAGGCGAGGCGAGGCGATCCAAAATGAGGCGAGGCGAGGCGAGGCACGGCGATCCAAAATGAGGAGAGGCGAGGCGAGGCGAGGTGATCCAAAATGAGGCGAGGCGAGGCGAGGTGATCCAAAATGAGGTGTGGCAACGCGAGGCGAGGCGAGGCAAGGCGATCCAAAATGAGGCGAGGCGATCCAAAATGAGGCGAGGCGAGGCGAGGCGATCCAAAATGAGGCGAGGCGAGGCAAGGTGAGGCGATCCATAATGAGGTGAGGCGAGGAGAGGCGAGGCGATCCAAAATGAGGCGAGGCGAGGCGAGGTGAGGCGATCCAAAATGAGGCGAGGCGAGGAGAGGCGAGGCGATCAAAAATGAGGCGAGGCGAGGCGAGGCGACGTGAGGCGCGGCGATCCAAAATGAGGCGAGGCGAGGCGAGGCGCGGCAATCCAAAATGAGGCGAGGCGAGGTGAGGCGAGGCGAGGTGAGGCGAGGCGATCCAAACTGAGGTGAGGCGATCCAAAATGAGGCAAGGCGCGGCGATCCAAAATGAGGCGAGGCGTGGTGAGGCGAGGCGAGGCGATGCGATCCAAAATGAGGCGAGGCGATCCAAAATGAGGCGAGGCGATCCAAAATGAGGCGAGGCGAGGCGAGGCGATTCAAAATGAGGCGAGGCGAGGCGAGGCGGGGTGAGGCGTGGCAAGGCGAGGCGAGGCGAGGCGATCCAAAATGAGGCGATGCGAGGCGAGGTGAGGCGATCCAAAATGAGGCGAGGCGAGGCGAGGCGATCCAAAATGAGGCGAGGCGAGGCGAGGCGATCCAAAATGAGGCGAGGCGATCCAAAATGAGGAGAGGCGAGGCGAGGCGAGGTGATCCAAAACGAGGCGAGGCGAAGCGAGGCGAGGCGATCTAAAATGAGGTGAGGAGAAGCGAGGCGAGGCGAGGCGATCCAAAATAAGGCGAAACGATCCAAGGTGAGGCGAGGCGAGGCGAGGCGAGGCGACTCAAAATGAGGCGAGGCGAGGCGAGGTGATCCAAAATGAGGCGAGGCGTTCCAAAATGAGGCGAGGCGATTCAAAATGAGGTGAGGCGAGGCGAGGCGATCCAAACTGAGGCGAGGCGAGGCGAGGCGATCCAAAATGAGGCGAGGCGAGGCGAGGCAATCCAAAATGAGGCGAGGCGAGGTGAGGCGAGGAGAGGCGATGCGATCCAAAATGAGGCGAGGTGATCCAAACTGAGGCGAGGCGAGGCGAGGCGACCCAAAAGGAGGTGAGGCAAGGCGAGGCGAGGCGATCCAAAATGAGGTGAGGCCAGGCGAGGCGAGGCGAGGCGATCCAAAATGAGGCGAGGCGAGGCGAGGAGAGGCGATCCAAAATGAGGCGAGGCGAGGCGAGGCGAGGCGATCCAAAATGAGGCGAGGCGAGGCGAGGCGTGGCGAGGCGAGGCGGGGCGATCCAAAATGAGGCGAGGCATGGCGTGTCGAGGCGATCCAAAATGAGGCGAGGCGAGCCGAGGCGAGCCGAGGCGAGGCGATCCAAAATGAGGCGAGGCGAGGCGAACGAAAATGAGGCGAGGCAAGGCGAGGCGAGGCGATCCTAAGTGAGGCTAGGCGAGGCGAGGCGAGGCGAGGTGAGGCGAGGCGATCCATAATGAGGCGAGGCAAGGCGAGGCGAGGCGATCCAAAAGGAGGCGAGGCGAGGCGAGGCGTGGCGAGGCGAGGCGATCCAAAATGAGGCGAGGCAAGGCGAGGCGAGGCGATCCAAAATGAGGCTAGGCGAGGTGAGGCGAGGCGATCCAAAAGGAGGCGAGGCGAGGCGAGGTGAGGCGATCCAAAATGAGGCGAGGCAAGGCGAGGCGATTCAAAATGATGCGAAACGATCCAAGGTGAGGCAAGGCGAGGCGAGGCGATCCAAAATGAGGCGAGGCGAAGCGAGGCAAACCAAAATGAGGCGAGGCGAGGCGAGGCGATCCAAAATGAGGCGAGGCGATCCAAAATGAGGCAAGGCGCGGCGATCCAAAATGAGGCGAGGCGTGGTGAGGCGAGGCGAGGCGATGCGATCCAAAATGAGGCGAGGCGATCCAAAATGAGGCGAGGCGATCCAAAATGAGGCGAGGCGAGGCAAGGCGATTCAAAATGACGCGAGGCGAGGCGAGGCGGGGTGAGGCGTGGCAAGGCGAGGCGAGGCGAGGCGATCCAAAATGAGGCGATGCGAGGCGAGGTGAGGCGATCCAAAATGAGGCGAGGCGAGGCGAGGCGATCCAAAATGAGGCGAGGCGATCCAAAATGAGGAGAGGCGAGGCGAGGCGAGGTGATCCAAAACGAGGCGAGGCGAAGCGAGGCGAGGCGATCTAAAATGAGGTGAGGAGAAGCGAGGCGAGGCGAGGCGATCCAAAATGAGGCGAGGCGAGGCGCGGCGATCCAAAATGAGGCGAGGCGAGGTGAGGCGAGGCGAGGCGATGCGATCCAAAATGAGGCGAGGCGATCCAAAATGAGGCGAGGCGAGGTGAGGCGACGTGAGGCGCGGCGATCCAAAATGAGGCGAGGCGATCAAAAATGAGGCGAGGCGAGGCGAGGCGACGTGAGGCGCGGCGATCCAAAATGAGGCGAGGCGAGGCGAGGCGAGGTGAGGCGAGGCGATCCAAAATGAGGCGAGGCGAGGCGAGGCGATCCAAAATGAGGTGAGGAGAGGCGTGGCGAGGCGAGGCGAGGCGAGGCGATCCAAAATGAGGCGAGGCGAGGCGAGGTGATCCAAAATGAGGCGAGGCGAGGCGAGGCGATCAAAAACGAAGCGAGGTGATCCAAAATGAGGCGAGGCGAGGCGAGGTGAGGCGATCCAAAATGAGGCGAGGCGAGGCGAGGCGATCAAAAACGAAGCGAGGTGATCCAAAATGAGGCGAGGCGAGGCGAGCCGAGGCGATCCAAAATGAGGCGAGGCGATACAAAATGAGGAGATGCGAGGCGAGGCGATCCAAAACGAGGCGAGGCGAGGCGAGGCGAGGCGAGGCGATCCAAAATGAGGTGAAGCGAGGCGAGGCGAGGCGATCCAAAATAAGGCGAAATGATCCAAGGTGAGGCGAGGCGAGGCGAGGCGATCGAAAATGAGGCGAGGCGAGGCGAGGCGATCCAAAATGAGGTGAGGCGAGGCGAGCCGAGGCAATCCAAAATAAGGCGAAACGATCCAAGGTCAGGCGAGGCGAGGCGAGGCGATCGAAAATGAGGCGAGGCGAGGCGAGGCGAACCAAAATGAGGCGAGGCGATTCAAAATGAGGCGAGGCGAGGCGATGCGAGGCGATCCAAAATGAGGCGAGGCGATGCGAGGCGATCCAAAATGAGGCGAGGCGAGGCGCGGCGATCCAAAATGAGGCGAGGCGAGGTGAGGCGAGGCGAGGCGATGCGATCCAAAATGAGGCGAGGCGATCCAAAATGAGGCGAGGCGAGGTGAGGCGTGGCGATCCAAAAGGAGGCGAGGCGAGGAGAGGCGAGTCGAGGCGATCCAAAATGAGGCGAGGCGAGGCGAGGCGAGGCGATCCAAAATGAGGCGAGGCGAGGCGAGGCGATCCAAAATGAGGCGAGGCAAGGCGAGGCGAGGCGATCCAAAAAGAGGCGAGGCGATCCAAAATGAGGCGAGGCGAGGCGAGGCGATCCAAAATGAGGGTAGGCGAGGCGAGGCGAGGCGAGGTGAGGCGAGGCGATCCAAAATGAGGCGAGGCGAGGCAAGGCGATGCGATCCAAAATGAGGCGAGGCGAGGCGAGGCGATCCAAAATGAGGAGAGGCGAGGTGAGGCGATCCAAAATGAGGCGAGGCGAGGCGAGGCGATCCAAAATGAGGCGAGGCGAGGTGAGGCGAGGCGAGGCGAGGCGATCCAAAATGAGGCGAGGCGATCCAAAATGAGGCGAGGCGAGGCGAGGCAATCCAAAAGGAGGCAAGGCAAGGCGAGGCGAGTCGATCCAAAAGGAGGCGAGGCGAGGTGATGCGAGGCGACCCAAAATGAGGCGAGGCGAGGCGCGGCGATCCAAAATGAGGCGAGGCGAGGTGAGGCGAGGCGAGGCGTTGCGATCCAAAATCAGGCGAGGCGATCCAAAATGAGGCGAGGCGAGGTGAGGCGTGGCGATCCAAAATGAGTCGAGGCGAGGAGAGGCGAGGCGAGGCGATCCAAAATGAGGCGAGGCGAGGTGAGGCGAGGCGAGGCGAGGCGATCCAAAATGAGGCGAGGCGATCCAAAATGAGGCGAGGCGAGGCGAGGCAATCCAAATGGAGGCGAGGCAAGGCGAGGCGAGGCGATCCAAAAGGAGGCGAGGCGAGGCGAGGCGATCCAAAATGAGGCGAGGCGAGGTGAGGCGAGGCGATCCAAAATGAGGCGAGGCAAGGCGAGGCGAGGCGATTCAAAATGAGGCTAGGAGAGGCGAGGCGAGGTGAGGCGAGGCGATCCAAAATGAGGCGAGGCAAGGCGAGGCGAGGCGATCCAAAATGAGGCTAGGCGATGTGAGGTGAGGAGAGGTGAGGCGAGGCGATCCAAAATGAGGCGAGGCGAGGCGAGGCGAGGCGAACCAAAATGAGGCGAGGCGAGGTGAGGCTATACAAAATGAGGCGAGGCGAAGCGAGGCGAACCAAAAGGAGGCGAGGCGATCCAAAGTGACGCGAGGCGAGGCGATCCAAAATGAGGCTAGGCGAGGCGAGGCGAGGCGAGGCGAGGCGAGGCGATCCAAAATGAGGCGAGGCGAGGCGAGCCGATCCAAAATGAGGTGAGGCAAGGCGAGGCGAGGCGACCCAAAATGAGGCTAGGCGAGGCGAGGCGAGGCGAGGTGAGGCGAGGCGATCCAAAATGAGGCGAGGCGAGGCGAGGCGATCCAAAATGAGGCAAGGCGATCTGAGGTGAGGCGAACCAAAATGAGGCGAGGCGAGGCGATACAAAATGAGGCGAGGCGAGGCGAGGCGATGCGATCCAAAATGAGGCGAGGCGAGGCGAGGCGATCCAAAATGAGGCGAGGCGAGGCGAGGCGATCCAAAATGAGGCGAGGCAAGGTGAGGCGAGGCGAGCGAGGCGATCCAAAATGAGGCGAGGCGATCCAAAATGAGGCGAGGCGAGGCGAGGCGATCCAAAAGGAGGCGAGGCAAGGCGAGGCGAGGCGATCCAAAAGGAGGCGAGGCGAGGTGATGCGAGGCGACCCAAAATGAGGCGAGGCGAGGCGCGGCGATCCAAAATGAGGCGAGGCGAGGTGAGGCGAGGCGAGGCGTTGCGATCCAAAATCAGGCGAGGCGATCCAAAATGAGGCGAGGCGAGGTGAGGCGTGGCGATCCAAAATGAGGCGAGGCGAGGAGAGGCGAGGCGAGGCGATCCAAAATGAGGCGAGGCGAGGTGAGGCGAGGCGAGGCGAGGCGATCCAAAATGAGGCGAGGCGATCCAAAATGAGGCGAGGCGAGGCGAGGCAATCCAAATGGAGGCGAGGCGAGGCGAGGCGAGGCGATCCAAAATGAGGCGAGGCAAGGCGAGGCGAGGCGATCCAAAATGAGGCTAGGCGATGTGAGGTGAGGAGAGGTGAGGCGAGGCGATCCAAAATGAGGCGAGGCGAGGCGAGGCGAACCAAAATGAGGCGAGGCGAGGTGAGGCGATACAAAATGAGGCGAGGCGAAGCGAGGCGAACCAAAAGGAGGCGAGGCGATCCAAAATGACGCGAGGCGAGGCGATCCAAAATGAGGCTAGGCGAGGCGAGGCGAGGCGAGGTGAGGCGAGGCGATCCAAAATGAGGCGAGGCGAGGCGAGGCGAGGCTATCCAAAATGAGGTGAGGCAAGGCGAGGCGAGGCGACCCAAAATGAGGCTAGGCGAGGCGAGGCGAGGCGAGGTGAGGCGAGGCGATCCAAAATGAGGCGAGGCGAGGCGAGGCGATCCAAAATGAGGCAAGGCGATCTGAGGTGAGGCGAACCAAAATGAGGCGAGGCGAGGCGATCCAAAATGAGGCGAGGCGAGGAGAGGCGATACAAAATGAGGCGAGGCGAGGCGAGGCGATACAAAATGAGGCGAGGCGAAGCGAGGCGATTCAAAATGAGGCGAAACGATCCAAGGTGAGGCGAGGCGAGGCGAGGCGATCCAAAATGAGGCGAGGCGAGGCGAGGCGATCCAAAATGAGGCGAGGCAAGGCGAGTCGAGGCGATCCAAAATGAGGCGAGGCGAGGCGAGGCGAGGTGATCCAAAATGAGGCTAGGCGAGGCGAGGAGAGACGAGGCGATCCAAAATGAGGCTAGGCGAGGCGAGGCGAGGCGAGGTGAGGCGAGGCGATCCAAAATGAGGCGCGGCGAGGCGAGGCGATCCAAAATGAGGCGAGGCAAGGCGAGGCGAGGCGATCCAAAATGAGGCGAGGCGAGGCGAGGCGAGGCGAGGTGAGGCGAGGCGATCCAAAATGAGGCGAGGCGAGGCGAGGCGATCCAAAATGAGGCTAGGCGAGGCGAGGCGAGGCGATCCAAAATGAGGCGAGGCGAGGCGATCCAAAATGAGGCGAAACGATCCAAGGTGAGGCGAGGCGAGGCGAGGCGATCCAAAATGAGGCGAGGCGAGGTGCGGCGAGGAGAGGCGATGCGATCCAAAATGAGGCGAGGCGATCCAAAATGAGGCGAGGCGAGGCGAGGCGATCCAAAAGGAGGCGAGGCGAGGCGAGGCGAGGCGATCCAAAAGGAGGCGAGGCGAGGCGAGGCGAGGCGATCCAAAAGGAGGCGAGGCGAGGCGAGGCGAGGCGATCCAAAAGGAGGCGAGGCGAGGCAAGGCGAGGCGATCCAAAAGGAGGCGAGGCGAGTCGAGGCGATCCAAAATGAGGCGAGGCGAGGCGAGGCGATCCAACATGAGGCGAGTCTAGGCGAGGCGTTCCAAAATGAGGCGAGGCGAGGCGAGGCGTGGAGAGGCGAGGCGAGGCGATCCAAAATGAGGCGAGGCGAGGCGTGGCGAGGCGAGTCGTGGCGAGGCGAGGCGAGGCGATCCAAAATGAGGCGAGGCAAAACGAGGCGAGGCGATCCAAAATGAGGCGAGGCGAGGTGAGGCTATACAAAATGAGGCGAGGCGAAGCGAGGCGAACCAAAAGGAGGCGAGGCGATCCAAAGTGACGCGAGGCGAGGCGATCCAAAATGAGGCTAGGCGAGGCGAGGCGAGGCGAGGCGAGGCGAGGCGATCCAAAATGAGGCGAGGCGAGGCGAGCCGATCCAAAATGAGGTGAGGCAAGGCGAGGCGAGGCGACCCAAAATGAGGCTAGGCGAGGCGAGGCGAGGCGAGGTGAGGCGAGGCGATCCAAAATGAGGCGAGGCGAGGCGAGGCGATCCAAAATGAGGCAAGGCGATCTGAGGTGAGGCGAACCAAAATGAGGCGAGGCGAGGCGATACAAAATGAGGCGAGGCGAGGCGAGGCGATGCGATCCAAAATGAGGCGAGGCGAGGCGAGGCGATCCAAAATGAGGCGAGGCGAGGCGAGGCGATCCAAAATGAGGCGAGGCGAGGTGAGGCGAGGCGAGCGAGGCGATCCAAAATGAGGCGAGGCGATCCAAAATGAGGCGAGGCGAGGCGAGGCGATCCAAAAGGAGGCGAGGCAAGGCGAGGCGAGGCGATCCAAAAGGAGGCGAGGCGAGGTGATGCGAGGCGACCCAAAATGAGGCGAGGCGAGGCGCGGCGATCCAAAATGAGGCGAGGCGAGGTGAGGCGAGGCGAGGCGTTGCGATCCAAAATCAGGCGAGGCGATCCAAAATGAGGCGAGGCGAGGTGAGGCGTGGCGATCCAAAATGAGGCGAGGCGAGGAGAGGCGAGGCGAGGCGATCCAAAATGAGGCGAGGCGAGGTGAGGCGAGGCGAGGCGAGGCGATCCAAAATGAGGCGAGGCGATCCAAAATGAGGCGAGGCGAGGCGAGGCAATCCAAATGGAGGCGAGGCGAGGCGAGGCGAGGCGATCCAAAATGAGGCGAGGCAAGGCGAGGCGAGGCGATCCAAAATGAGGCTAGGCGATGTGAGGTGAGGAGAGGTGAGGCGAGGCGATCCAAAATGAGGCGAGGCGAGGCGAGGCGAACCAAAATGAGGCGAGGCGAGGTGAGGCGATACAAAATGAGGCGAGGCGAAGCGAGGCGAACCAAAAGGAGGCGAGGCGATCCAAAATGACGCGAGGCGAGGCGATCCAAAATGAGGCTAGGCGAGGCGAGGCGAGGCGAGGTGAGGCGAGGCGATCCAAAATGAGGCGAGGCGAGGCGAGGCGAGGCTATCCAAAATGAGGTGAGGCAAGGCGAGGCGAGGCGACCCAAAATGAGGCTAGGCGAGGCGAGGCGAGGCGAGGTGAGGCGAGGCGATCCAAAATGAGGCGAGGCGAGGCGAGGCGATCCAAAATGAGGCAAGGCGATCTGAGGTGAGGCGAACCAAAATGAGGCGAGGCGAGGCGATCCAAAATGAGGCGAGGCGAGGAGAGGCGATACAAAATGAGGCGAGGCGAGGCGAGGCGATACAAAATGAGGCGAGGCGAAGCGAGGCGATTCAAAATGAGGCGAAACGATCCAAGGTGAGGCGAGGCGAGGCGAGGCGATCCAAAATGAGGCGAGGCGAGGCGAGGCGATCCAAAATGAGGCGAGGCAAGGCGAGTCGAGGCGATCCAAAATGAGGCGAGGCGAGGCGAGGCGAGGTGATCCAAAATGAGGCTAGGCGAGGCGAGGAGAGACGAGGCGATCCAAAATGAGGCTAGGCGAGGCGAGGCGATGCGAGGTGAGGCGAGGCGATCCAAAATGAGGCGCGGCGAGGCGAGGCGATCCAAAATGAGGCGAGGCAAGGCGAGGCGAGGCGATCCAAAATGAGGCGAGGCGAGGCGAGGCGAGGCGAGGTGAGGCGAGGCGATCCAAAATGAGGCGAGGCGAGGCGAGGCGATCCAAAATGAGGCTAGGCGAGGCGAGGCGAGGCGATCCAAAATGAGGCGAGGCGAGGCGATCCAAAATGAGGCGAAACGATCCAAGGTGAGGCGAGGCGAGGCGAGGCGATCCAAAATGAGGCGAGGCGAGGTGCGGCGAGGAGAGGCGATGCGATCCAAAATGAGGCGAGGCGATCCAAAATGAGGCGAGGCGAGGCGAGGCGATCCAAAAGGAGGCGAGGCGATGCGAGGCGAGGCGATCCAAAAGGAGGCGAGGCGAGGCGAGGCGAGGCGATCCAAAAGGAGGCGAGGCGAGGCGAGGCGAGGCGATCCAAAAGGAGGCGAGGCGAGGCAAGGCGAGGCGATCCAAAAGGAGGCGAGGCGAGTCGAGGCGATCCAAAATGAGGCGAGGCGAGGCGAGGCGATCCAACATGAGGCGAGTCTAGGCGAGGCGTTCCAAAATGAGGCGAGGCGAGGCGAGGCGTGGAGAGGCGAGGCGAGGCGATCCAAAATGAGGCGAGGCGAGGCGTGGCGAGGCGAGTCGTGGCGAGGCGAGGCGAGGCGATCCAAAATGAGGCGAGGCAAAACGAGGCGAGGCGATCCAAAATGAGGCGAGGCGAGGCGAGGCGTGGCGAGGCGTGGCGTGGCGAGGCGAGGCGTGGCGAGGCGAGGCGATCCAAAATGAGGCGAGGCAAGGCGTGGCGAGGCGATCCAAAATGAGGCGAGGCGATCCAAAATGAGGCGAGGCGAGGCAATCCAAATGGAGGCGAGGCGAGGCGAGGCGAGGCGATCCAAAAGGAGGCGAGGCGAGGCGAGGCGATCCAAAATGAGGCGAGGCGAGGTGAGGCGAGGCGATCCAAAATGAGGCGAGGCAAGGCGAGGCGAGGCGATTCAAAATGAGGCTAGGAGAGGCGAGGCGAGGTGAGGCGAGGCGATCCAAAATGAGGCTAGGAGACGCGAGGCGAGGCGAGGCGAGGTGATCCAAAATGAGGCTAGGCGAGGCGAGGAGAGGCGAGGCGATCCAAAATGAGGCTAGGCGAGGCGAGGCGAGGCGAGGTGAGGCGAGGTGATCCAAAATGAGGCGCGGCGAGGCGAGGCGATCCAAAATGAGGCGAGGCAAGGCGAGGCGAGGCGATCCAAAATGAGGCGAGGCGAGGCGAGGCGAGGCGAGGTGAGGCGAGGCGATCCAAAATGAGGCGAGGCGAGGCGAGGCGATCCAAAATGAGGCTAGCCGAGGCGAGGCGAGGCGATCCAAAATGAGGCGAGGCGAGGCGATCCAAAATGAGGCGAAACGATCCAAGGTGAGGCGAGGCGAGGCGAGGCGATCCAAAATGAGGCGAGGCGAGGTGAGGCGAGGAGAGGCGATGCGATCCAAAATGAGGCGAGGCGATCCAAAATGAGGCGAGGCGAGGCGAGGCGATCCAAAAGGAGGCGAGGCGAGGCGAGGCGAGGGGATCCAAAAGGAGGCGAGGCGAGGCGAGGCGAGGCGATCCAAAAGGAGGCGAGGCGAGGCGAGGCGAGGCGATCCAAAAGGTGGCGAGGCGAGGCAAGGCGAGGCGATCCAAAAGGAGGCGAGGCGAGGCGAGGCGATCCAAAATGAGGCGAGGCGAGGCGAGGCGATCCAAAATGAGGCGAGGCTAGGCGAGGCGTTCCAAAATGAGGCGAAGCGAGGCGAGGCGTGGAGAGGCGAGGCGAGGCGACCCAAAATGAGGCGAGGCGAGGCGTGGCGAGGCGAGGCGTGGCGAGGCGAGGCGAGGCGATCCAAAATGAGGCGAGGCAAAACAGGGCGAGGCGATCCAAAATGAGGCGAGGCGAGGCGAGGCGTGGCGAGGCGTGGCGTGGCGAGGCGAGGCGTGGCGAGGCGAGGCAATCCAAAATGAGGCGAGGCAAGGCGAGGCGAGGCGAGGTGTGGCGAGGCGAGGCGATCGAAAATGAGGCGAGGCCAGGCGAGGCGAGGCGATCCAAAATGAGGCGAGGCGATCCAAAATGAGGCGAGGCGAGGCGAGGCAATCCAAATGGAGGCGAGGCGAGGCGAGGCGAGGCGATCCAAAAGGAGGCGAGGCGAGGCGAGGCGATCCAAAATGAGGCGAGGCGAGGTGAGGCGAGGCGATCCAAAATGAGGCGAGGCAAGGCGAGGCGAGGCGATTCAAAATGAGGCTAGGAGAGGCGAGGCGAGGTGAGGCGAGGCGATCCAAAATGAGGCGAGGCAAGGCGAGGCGAGGCGATCCAAAATGAGGCTAGGCGATGTGACGTGAGGAGAGGTGAGGCGAGGCAATCCAAAATGAGGCGAGGCGAGGCGAGGCGAACCAAAATGAGGCGAGGCGAGGTGAGGCGATACAAAATGAGGCGAGGCGAAGCGAGGCGAACCAAAAGGAGGCGCGGCGATCCAAAATGAGGCTAGGCGAGGCGAGGTGAGGCGAGGCGATCCAAAATGAGGCGAGGCGAGGCGAGGCGAGGCGAGGCGATCCAAAATGAGGTGTGGCAAGGCGAGGCGAGGCGACCCAAAATGAGGCTAGGCGAGGCGAGGCGAGGCGAGGTGAGGCGAGGCGATCCAAAATGAGGCGAGGCGAGGCGAGGCGATCCAAAATGAGGCAAGGCGATCTGAGGTGAGGCGAACCAAAATGAGGCGAGGCGAGGCGATCCAAAATGAGGCGAGGCGAGGCGAGGCGATCCAAAATGAGGCAAGGCGATCTGAGGTGAGGCGAACCAAAATGACGCGAGGCGAGGCGATCCAAAATGAGGCGAGGCGAGGCGAGGCGATACAAAATGAGGCGAGGCGAGGCGAGGCGATACAAAATGAGGTGAGGCGAAGCGAGGCGATTCAAAATGAGGCGAAACGATCCAAGGTGAGGCGAGGCGATGCGAGGCGATCCAAAATGAGGCGAGGCGAGGCGAGGCGATCCAAAATGAGGCGAGGCAAGGCGAGTCGAGGCGATCCAAAATGAGGCGAGGCGAGGCGAGGCGAGGTGATCCAAAATGAGGCTAGGCGAGGCGAGGAGAGGCGAGGCGATCCAAAATGAGGCTAGGCGAGGCGAGGCGAGGCGAGGTGAGGCGAGGCGATCCAAAATGAGGCGCGGCGAGGCGAGGCGATCCAAAATGAGGCGAGGCAAGGCGAGGCGAGGCGATCCAAAATGAGGCGAGGCGAGGCGAGGCGAGGCGAGGTGAGGCGAGGCGATCCAAAATGAGGCGAGGCGAGGCGAGGCGATCCAAAATGAGGCTAGGCGAGGCGAGGCGAGGCGATCCAAAATGAGGCGAGGCGAGGCGATCCAAAATGAGGCGAAATGATCCAAGGTGAGGCGAGGCGAGGCGAGGCGATCCAAAATGAGGCGAGGCGAGGTGAGGCGAGGAGAGGCGTTGCGATCCAAAATTAGGCGAGGCGATCCAAAATGAGGCGAGGCGAGGCGAGGCGATCCAAAAGGAGGCGAGGCGAGGCGAGGCGAGGCGATCCAAAAGGAGGTGAGGCGAGGCGAGGCGAGGCGATCCAAAAGGAGGCGAGGCGAGGCGAGGCGAGGCGATCCAAAAGGAGGCGAGGCGAGGCAAGGCGAGGCGATCCAAAAGGAGGCGAGGCGAGGCGAGGCGATCCAAAATGAGGCGAGGCGAGGCGAGGCGATCCAAAATGAGGCGAGGCTAGGCGAGGTGTTCCAAAATGAGGCGAGGCGAGGCGAGGCGTGGAGAGGCGAGGCGAGGCGATCCAAAATGAGGCGAGGCGAGGCGTGGCGAGGCGAGGCGTGGCGAGGCGAGGCGAGGCGATCCAAAATGAGGCGAGGCAAAACGAGGCGAGGCGATCCAAAATGAGGCGAGGCGAGGCGAGGCGTGGCGAGGCGTGGCGTGGCGAGGCGAGGCGTGGCGAGGCGAGGCGATCCAAAATGAGGCGAGGCAAGGCGTGGAGAGGCGAGGTGTGGCGAGGCGAGGCGAGGCGATCGAAAATGAGGCGAGGCCAGGCGAGGCGAGGCGATCCAAAATGAGGCTAGGCGAGGCGAGCCGATGCGATCCAAAATGAGGCGAGGCGAGGCGTGGCGAGACGAGGTGTGGCGAGGCGAGGCGAGGCGAGGCAATCCAAAATGAGGCGAGGCTAGGCGAGGCGTTCCAAAATGAGGCGAGGCGAGGCGAGGCGTGGAGAGGCGAGGCGAGGCGATCCAAAATGAGGCGAGGCGTGGCGAGGCGATCCAAAATGAGGCGAGGCGATCCAAACTGAGGCGAGGCGAGGCGAGGCGATTCAAAATGAGGCGAGGCGAGGCGAGGCGAGGCGATCCAAAATGAGGCGAGGCGAGGCGTGGCGGGGTGAGGCGTGGCAAGGCGAGGCGATCCAAAATGAGGCGAGGCGAGGAGAGGCGATCCAAAATGTGGCGAGGCGAGGCGAGGCGAGGCGATCCAAAATGTGGTGAGGCAAGGCGAGGCGAAGCGATCCAAAATGAGGCGAGGCGAGGCGAGGTGAGGCGAGGCGAGGCGATCCAAAATGAGGCGAGGCGATCCAAAATGAGGCGAGGCGAGGCGAGGCGATCCAAAAGGAGGCGAGGCAAGGCGAGGCGAGGCGATCCAAAAGGAGGCGAGGCGAGGCGATGCGAGGCAATCCAAAATGAGGCGAGGCAAAACGAGGCGAGGCGATCCAAAATGAGGCGAGGCGAGGCGAGGCGAGGCGAGGCGTGGCGTGGCGAGGCGAGGCGTGGCGAGGCGAGGCAATCCAAAATGAGGCGAGGCAAGGCGAGGCGAGGCGAGGTGTGGCGAGGCGAGGCGATCGAAAATGAGGCGAGGCCAGGCGAGGCGAGGCGATCCAAAATGAGGCGAGGCGATCCAAAATGAGGCGAGGCGAGGCGAGGCAATCCAAATGGAGGCGAGGCGAGGCGAGGCGAGGCGATCCAAAAGGAGGCGAGGCGAGGCGAGGCGATCCAAAATGAGGCGAGGCGAGGTGAGGCGAGGCGATCCAAAATGAGGCGAGGCAAGGCGAGGCGAGGCGATTCAAAATGAGGCTAGGAGAGGCGAGGCGAGGTGAGGCGAGGCGATCCAAAATGAGGCGAGGCAAGGCGAGGCGAGGCGATCCAAAATGAGGCTAGGCGATGTGACGTGAGGAGAGGTGAGGCGAGGCAATCCAAAATGAGGCGAGGCGAGGCGAGGCGAACCAAAATGAGGCGAGGCGAGGTGAGGCGATACAAAATGAGGCGAGGCGAAGCGAGGCGAACCAAAAGGAGGCGAGGCGATCCAAAATGAGGCTAGGCGAGGCGAGGTGAGGCGAGGCGATCCAAAATGAGGCGAGGCGAGGCGAGGCGAGGCGAGGCGATCCAAAATGAGGTGTGGCAAGGCGAGGCGAGGCGACCCAAAATGAGGCTAGGCGAGGCGAGGCGAGGCGAGGTGAGGCGAGGCGATCCAAAATGAGGCGAGGCGAGGCGAGGCGATCCAAAATGAGGCAAGGCGATCTGAGGTGAGGCGAACCAAAATGAGGCGAGGCGAGGCGATCCAAAATGAGGCGAGGCGAGGCGAGGCGATCCAAAATGAGGCAAGGCGATCTGAGGTGAGGCGAACCAAAATGACGCGAGGCGAGGCGATCCAAAATGAGGCGAGGCGAGGCGAGGCGATACAAAATGAGGCGAGGCGAGGCGAGGCGATACAAAATGAGGTGAGGCGAAGCGAGGCGATTCAAAATGAGGCGAAACGATCCAAGGTGAGGCGAGGCGAGGCGAGGCGATCCAAAATGAGGCGAGGCGAGGCGAGGCGATCCAAAATGAGGCGAGGCAAGGCGAGTCGAGGCGATCCAAAATGAGGCGAGGCGAGGCGAGGCGAGGTGATCCAAAATGAGGCTAGGCGAGGCGAGGAGAGGCGAGGTGAGGCGAGGCGATCCAAAATGAGGCGCGGCGAGGCGAGGCGATCCAAAATGAGGCGAGGCAAGGCGAGGCGAGGCGATCCAAAATGAGGCGAGGCGAGGCGAGGCGAGGCGAGGTGAGGCGAGGCGATCCAAAATGAGGCGAGGCGAGGCGAGGCGATCCAAAATGAGGCTAGGCGAGGCGAGGCGAGGCGATCCAAAATGAGGCGAGGCGAGGCGATCCAAAATGAGGCGAAATGATCCAAGGTGAGGCGAGGCGAGGCGAGGCGATCCAAAATGAGGCGAGGCGAGGTGAGGCGAGGAGAGGCGTTGCGATCCAAAATTAGGCGAGGCGATCCAAAATGAGGCGAGGCGAGGCGAGGCGATCCAAAAGGAGGCGAGGCGAGGCGAGGCGAGGCGATCCAAAAGGAGGTGAGGCGAGGCGAGGCGAGGCGATCCAAAAGGAGGCGAGGCGAGGCGAGGCGAGGCGATCCAAAAGGAGGCGAGGCGAGGCAAGGCGAGGCGATCCAAAAGGAGGCGAGGCGAGGCGAGGCGATCCAAAATGAGGCGAGGCGAGGCGAGGCGATCCAAAATGAGGCGAGGCTAGGCGAGGTGTTCCAAAATGAGGCGAGGCGAGGCGAGGCGTGGAGAGGCGAGGCGAGGCGATCCAAAATGAGGCGAGGCGAGGCGTGGCGAGGCGAGGCGTGGCGAGTCGAGGCGAGGCGATCCAAAATGAGGCGAGGCAAAACGAGGCGAGGCGATCCAAAATGAGGCGAGGCGAGGCGAGGCGTGGCGAGGCGTGGCGTGGCGAGGCGAGGCGTGGCGAGGCGAGGCGATCCAAAATGAGGCGAGGCAAGGCGTGGAGAGGCGAGGTGTGGCGAGGCGAGGCGAGGCGATCGAAAATGAGGCGAGGCCAGGCGAGGCGAGGCGATCCAAAATGAGGCTAGGCGAGGCGAGCCGATGCGATCCAAAATGAGGCGAGGCGAGGCGTGGCGAGACGAGGTGTGGCGAGGCGAGGCGAGGCGAGGCAATCCAAAATGAGGCGAGGCTAGGCGAGGCGTTCCAAAATGAGGCGAGGCGAGGCGAGGCGTGGAGAGGCGAGGCGAGGCGATCCAAAATGAGGCGAGGCGAGGCGTGGCGATCCAAAAGGAGGCGAGGCGAGGAGAGGCGAGGCGAGGCGAGGCGATCCAAAATGAGGCGATCCAAAATGAGGCGAGGCGAGGCGATCCAAAATGAGGCGAGGCGAGGCGAGGCGATCCAAAATGAGGCTAGGCTAGGCGAGGCGAGGCGAGGTGAGGCGAGGCGATCCAAAATGAGGCGAGGCGAGGTGAGGCGAGGCGATCCAAAATGAGGCGAGGCGAGGCGAGGCGATCCAAAAGGAGTCGAGGCGAGGCGATCCAAAATGAGGCGAGGCGAAGCGAGGCGATTCAAAATGAGGCGAAACGATCCAAGGTGAGGCGAGGCGAGGCGAGGCGATCCAAAATGAGGCGAGGCGAGGCGATCCAAAATGAGGCGAGGAGAGGCGATCCAAAATGAGGCGAGGCGAGGCGAGTCAAGGCGATCCAAAATGAGGCGAGGCGAGGTGAGGCGAGGCGAGGCGAGGTGAGGCGAGGCGAGGCGAGGTGAGGCGATCCAAAATGAGGGGAGGCGAGGTGAGGCGAGGCGAGGCGAGTCGAGGCGATCCAAGATGAGGCGAGGCGAGGTGAGGCGAGGCGAGGCGAGGCGAGTCAAGGCGATCCAACAAGAGGCGAGGCGAGGTGAGGCGAGGCGAGGCGAGGCGATCCAAAATGAGGCGAGGCGATCCAAAAGGAGGCGAGGCGAGGCGAGGCGATCCAAAAGGAGGCGAGGCGATCCAAAATGAGGCGAGGCGAGGCTAGGCGATCCAAAGGGAGGCGAGGCGAGGCGACGCGAGGTGATCCAAAAGGAGGCGAGGCGAGGCTAGGCGAGGCGAGGCGATCCAAAAGGAGGCGAGGCGAGGCGAGGCGAGGCCATTCAAAATGAGGCTAGGAGAGGCGAGGCGAGGTGAGGCGAGGCGAGGCGATCCAAAATGAGGCGAGGCGAGGCGAGGCGATCCAAAATGAGGCAAGGCGATCTGAGGTGAGGCGAACCAAAATGAGGCGAGGCGAGGCGATCCAAAAGGAGGCGAGGCGAGGCGAGGCGAGGCGATCCAAAAGGAGGCGAGGCGAGGCGAGGCCATGCGATCCAAAAGGAGGCGAGGCGAGGCGAGGCGATCCAAAATGAGGCAAGGCGATCTGAGGTGAGGCGAACCAAAATGAGGCGAGGCGAGGCGATCCAAAAGGAGGCGAGGCGAGGCGAGGCGAGGCGATCCAAAAGGAGGCGAGGCGAGGCGAGGCCATGCGATCCAAAAGGAGGCGAGGCGAGGCAAGGCGAGGCGATCCAAAATGAGGCGAGGCGAGGCGAGGCGATCCAAAATGAGGCGAGGCGAGGCGAGGCAATCCAAAAGGAGGCGAGGCGACGCGAGGCGAGGCGAGGCGATCCAAAAGGAGGCGAGGCGAGGCGAGGCGAGGCGATCCAAAAGGAGGCGAGGCGAGGCGATCCAAAATGAGGCGAGGCGAGGCGAGGCGATCCAAAATGAGGCGACGCGAGGTGAGGCGATCCAAAATGAGGCGAAACGATCAAAGGTGAGGCGAGGCAAGGCGAGGCGAGGCGAATGAAAATGAGGCGAGGCGAGGCGAGGTGATCCAAAATGAGGCGAGGCGCGGCGATCCAAAATGAGGCGAGGTGAGGCGATCCAAAATGAGGCGAGGCGAGGCGAGGAAAGGCGAGGCGATCCAAAATGAGGCGAGGCGATCCAAAATGAGGCGAGTCGAGGCGAGGTGAGGCGATCCAAAATGAGGCGAGGCGAGGAGAGGCGAGGCGATGAAAAATGAGGCGAGGCGAGGCGAGGCGATGTGAGGCGAGGCGATCCAAAATGAGGCGAGGTGAGGCGTGGAGATCCAAAATGAGGCGAGGCGAGGTGAGGCGAGGCGATCCAAAATGAGGCGAGGAGAGGCTAGGCGAGGCGAGGCGAGGCGATCCAAAATGAGGCGAGGCGATCCAAAACGAGGCGAGGCGATCCAAAATGAGGCGAGGCGAGGAGAGGGGAGGAGATCAAAAGTGAGGCGAGGCGAGGCGAGGCGAGGTGAGGCGAGGCGATCCAAAATGAGGCGAGGCGAGGCGAGGCGATCCAAAATGAGGCGAGGCGAGCCGAAGCGAGGCGATCCAAAACGAGGCGAGGCGATCCAAAATGAGGCGAGGCGAGGCGAGGCGATCCAAAATGAGGCAAGGCGATCTGAGGTGAGGCGAACCAAAATGACGCGAGGCGAGGCGATCCAAAATGAGGCGAGGCGAGGCGAGGCGATACAAAATGAGGCGAGGCGAGGCGAGGCGATACAAAATGAGGTGAGGCGAAGCGAGGCGATTCAAAATGAGGCGAAACGATCCAAGGTGAGGCGAGGCGAGGCGAGGCGATCCAAAATGAGGCGAGGCGCGGCGATCCAAAATGAGGCGAGGCGAGGTGAGGCGAGGCGAGGCGATGCGATCCAAAATGAGGCGAGGCGATCCAAACTGAGGCGAGGCGAGGCGAGGCGATTCAAAATGAGGCGAGGCGAGGCGAGGCGGGGTGAGGCGTGGCAAGGCGAGGCGAGGCGAGGCGATCCAAAATGAGGCGAGGCGAGGCGATCCAAAATGAGGCGAGGCGAGGCGAGTCGAGGCGATCCAAAATGTGGCGAGGCGAGGCGAGGCGAGGCGATCCAAAATGTGGTGAGGCGAGGCGAGGCGTTGCGATCCAAAATGAGGCGAGGCGAGGTGAGGCGAGGCGAGGTGAGGCGATCCAAAATGAGGCGAGGCGATCCAAAATGAGGCGAGGCGAGGCGAGGCGATCCAAAAGGAGGCGAGGCAAGGCGAGGCGAGGCGATCCAAAAGAAGGCGAGGCGAGGCAATGCGAGGCAATCCAAAATGAGGCGAGGCGAGGCGCGGCGATCCAAAATGAGGCGAGGCGAGGTGAGGCGATCCAAAAGGAGGCGAGGCAAGGCGAGGCGAGGCGATCCAAAAGGAGGCGAGGCGAGGCGATGCGAGGCAATCCAAAATGAGGCGAGGCGAGGCGCGGCGATCCAAAATGAGGCGAGGCGAGGTGAGGCGAGGCGAGGCGTTGCGATCCAAAATCAGGCGAGGCGATCCAAAATGAGGCGAGGCGAGGTGAGGCGTGGCGATCCAAAAGGAGGCGAGGCGAGGAGAGGCGAGGCGAGGCGATCCAAAATGAGGCGAGGCGAGGCGAGGCGAGGCGATCCAAAAAGAGGCTAGGCGAGGCGAGGCGAGGCGAGGTGACGCGAGGCGAGGCGATCCAAAATGAGGCGAGGCGAGGCGATCCAAAATGAGGCGAGGCGAGGCGAGGCGAGGCGATCCAAAATGAGGCGAGGCAAGGCGAGGCGAGGTGATCCAAAATGAGGCTAGGCGAGGCGAGGCGAGGCGAGGTGAGGCGAGGCGATCCAAAATGAGGCGAGGCGATCCAAAATGAGTCGAGGCGAGGTGAGGCGAGGCGATCCAAAACGAGGCGAGGCGAGGCGAGGCGATCCAAAATGAGGCGAGGCGAGGCGAGGCGATCCAAAATGAGGCGAGGCGAAGCGAGGCGATTCAAAATGAGGCGAAACGATCCAAGGTGAGGCGAGGCGAGGCGAGGCGATCCAAAATGAGGCGAGGCGAGGCGATCCAAAATGAGGCGAGGCGAGGCGAGTCGAGGCGATCCAAAATGAGGCGAGGCGAGGTGAGGCGAGGCGAGGCGAGTCGAGGCGATCCAAAATGAGGCGAGGCGAGGTGAGGCGAGGCGAGGCGAGTCGAGGCGATCGAAAATGAGGCGAGGCGAGGTGAGGCGAGGCGAGGCGAGTCGAGGCGATCCAAAATGAGGCGAGGCGAGCTGAGGCGAGACGAGGCGAGGCGATCCAAAAGGAGGCGAGGTGAGGCGAGGAGAGGCGATGCGATCCAAAATGAGGCGAGGCGATCCAAACTGAGGCGAGGCGAGGCGAGGCGAGGCGATCCAAAAGGAGGTGAGGCAAGGTGAGGCGAGGCGATCCAAAATGAGGTGAGGCCAGGCGAGGCGAGGCGAGGCCATCCAAAATGAGGCGAGGCAAGGCGAGGAGAGGCGATCCAAAATGAGGCGAGGCAAGGCGAGGCGAGGCGATCCAAAATGAGGCGAGGCGAGGCGAGGCGAGGCGAGGCGGGGCGATCCAAAATGAGGCGAGGCATGGCGTGTCGAGGTGATCCAAAATGAGGCGAGGCGAGGCGTGGCGAGCCGAGGCGAGGCGATCCAAAATGAGGCGAGGCGAGGCGATCGAAAATGAGGCGAGGCAAGGCGAGGCGAGGCGATCCTAAGTGAGGCCAGGCGAGGTGAGGCGAGGCGAGGTGAGGCGAGGCGATCCATAATGAGGCGAGGCAAGGCGAGGCGAGGCGATCCAAAAGGAGGCGAGGCGAGGCGAGGCGTGGCGAGGCGAGGCGAGGCGATCCAGAATGAGGCGAGGCGACGTGTGGCGAGGTGAGGCGTGGCGAGGCGATCGAAAATGAGGCGAGGTGAGGCGTAGCGAGGCATGGTGTGGCGAGGCGAGGCGAGGCGAGGCGATCCAAAATGAGGTGAGGCGAGGCGAGGCGAGGCGATCCAAAATGAGGCGAAACGATCCAAGGTGAGGCGAGGCAAGGCGAGGCGAGGCGATCGAAAATGAGGCGAGGCGAGGCGATCGAAAATGAGGCGAGGCGAGGCGATCCAAAATGAGGCGAGGCGATTCAAAATGAGGCGAGGCGAGGCGAGGCACGGCGATCCAAAATGAGGAGAGGCGAGGCGAGGTGCTCCAAAATGAGGTGTGGCAACGCGAGGCGAGGCGAGGCAAGGCGATCCAAAATGAGGCGAGGCGAGGTGAGGCGAGTCGAAGCGATCCAAAATGAGGCGAGGCGATCCAAAATGAGGCGAGGCGAGGCGAGGTGAGGCGATCCAAAATGAGGTGAGGCAAGGAGAGTCGAGGCGATCAAAAATGAGGCGAGGCGAGGCGAGGCGAGGCGACGTGAGGCGCGGCGATCCAAAATGAGGCGAGGCGAGGTGATCCAAAATGAGGCGAGGAGAGGCGATCCAAAATGAGGCGAGGCGAGGCGAGTCAAGGCGATCCAAAATGAGGCGAGGCGAGGTGAGGCGAGGCGAGGCGAGGTGAGGCGAGGCGAGGCGAGGTGAGGCGAGGCGAGGCGAGGTGAGGCGATCCAAAATGAGGGGAGGCGAGGTGAGGCGAGGCGAGGCGAGTCGAGGCGATCCAAAATGAGGCGAGGCGAGGTGAGGCGAGGCGAGGCGAGGCGAGTCAAGGCGATCCAACAAGAGGCGAGGCGAGGTGAGGCGAGGCGAGGCGAGGCGATCCAAAATGAGGCGAGGCGATCCAAAAGGAGGCGAGGCGAGGCGAGGCGATCCAAAAGGAGGCGAGGCGATCCAAAATGAGGCGAGGCGAGGCTAGGCGATCCAAAGGGAGGCGAGGCGAGGCGACGCGAGGTGATCCAAAAGGAGGCGAGGCGAGGCTAGGCGAGGCGAGACGATCCAAAAGGAGGCGAGGCGAGGCGAGGCGAGGCGATTCAAAATGAGGCTAGGAGAGGCGAGGTGAGGTGAGGCGAGGCGAGGCGATCCAAAATGAGGCGAGGCGAGGCGAGGCGATCCAAAATGAGGCAAGGCGATCTGAGGTGAGGCGAACCAAAATGAGGCGAGGCGAGGCGATCCAAAAGGAGGCGAGGCGAGGCGAGGCGAGGCGATCCAAAAGGAGGCGAGGCGAGGCGAGGCCATGCGATCCAAAAGGAGGCGAGGCGAGGCGAGGCGATCCAAAATGAGGCAAGGCGATCTGAGGTGAGGCGAACCAAAATGAGGCGAGGCGAGGCGATCCAAAAGGAGGCGAGGCGAGGCGAGGCGAGGCGATCCAAAAGGAGGAGAGGCGAGGCGAGGCCATGCGATCCAAAAGGAGGCGAGGCGAGGCAAGGCGAGGCGATCCAAAATGAGGCGAGGCGAGGCGAGGCGATCCAAAATGAGGCGAGGCGAGGCGAGGCAATCCAAAAGGAGGCGAGGCGACGCGAGGCGAGGCGAGGCGATCCAAAAGGAGGCGAGGCGAGGCGAGGCGAGGCGATCCAAAAGGAGGCGAGGCGAGGCGATCCAAAATGAGGCGAGGCGAGGCGAGGCGATCCAAAATGAGGCGACGCGAGGCGAGGCGATCCAAAATGAGGCGAAACGATCAAAGGTGAGGCGAGGCAAGGCGAGGCGAGGCGAATGAAAATGAGGCGAGGCGAGGCGAGGTGATCGAAAATGAGGCGAGGCGCGGCGATCCAAAATGAGGCGAGGTGAGGCGATCCAAAATGAGGCGAGGCGAGGCGAGGAAAGGCGAGGCGATTCAAAATGAGGCGAGGCGATCCAAAATGAGGCGAGTCGAGGCGAGGTGAGGCGATCCAAAATGAGGCGAGGCGAGGAGAGGCGAGGCGATGAAAAATGAGGCGAGGCGAGGCGAGGCGATGTGAGGCGAGGCGATCCAAAATGAGGCGAGGTGAGGCGTGGAGATCCAAAATGAGGCGAGGCGAGGTGAGGCGAGGCGATCCAAAATGAGGCGAGGAGAGGCTAGGCGAGGCGAGGCGAGGCGATCCAAAATGAGGCGAGGCGATCCAAAACGAGGCGAGGCGATCCAAAATGAGGCGAGGCGAGGAGAGGGGAGGAGATCAAAAGTGAGGCGAGGCGAGGCGAGGCGAGGTGAGGCGAGGCGATCCAAAATGAGGCGAGGCGAGGCGAGGCGATCCAAAATGAGGCGAGGCGAGCCGAGGCGAGGCGATCCAAAACGAGGCGAGGCGATCCAAAATGAGGCGAGGCGCGGCGATCCAAAATGAGGCGAGGCGAGGTGAGGCGAGGCGAGGCGATGCGATCCAAAATGAGGCGAGGCGATCCAAACTGAGGCGAGGCGAGGCGAGGCGATTCAAAATGAGGCGAGGCGAGGCGAGGCGGGGTGAGGCGTGGCAAGGCGAGGCGAGGCGAGGCGATTCAAAATGAGGCGAGGCGAGGCGAGGCGGGGTGAGGCGTGGCAAGGCGAGGCGAGGCGAGGCGATCCAAAATGAGGCGAGGCGAGGCGATCCAAAATGAGGCGAGGCGAGGCGAGTCGAGGCGATCCAAAATGTGGCGAGGCGAGGCGAGGCGAGGCGATCCAAAATGTGGTGAGGCGAGGCGAGGCGTTGCGATCCAAAATGAGGCGAGGCGAGGTGAGGCGAGGCGAGGCGAGGCGATCCAAAATGAGGCGAGGCGATCCAAAATGAGGCGAGGCGAGGCGAGGCGATCCAAAAGGAGGCGAGGCAAGGCGAGGCGAGGCGATCCAAAAGGAGGCGAGGCGAGGCAATGCGAGGCAATCCAAAATGAGGCGAGGCGAGGCGCGGCGATCCAAAATGAGGCGAGGCGAGGTGAGGCGATCCAAAAGGAGGCGAGGCAAGGCGAGGCGAGGCGATCCAAAAGGAGGCGAGGCGAGGCGATGCGAGGCAATCCAAAATGAGGCGAGGCGAGGCGCGGCGATCCAAAATGAGGCGAGGCGAGGTGAGGCGAGGCGAGGCGTTGCGATCCAAAATCAGGCGAGGCGATCCAAAATGAGGCGAGGCGAGGTGAGGCGTGGCGATCCAAAAGGAGGCGAGGCGAGGAGAGGCGAGGCGAGGCGATCCAAAATGAGGCGAGGCGAGGCGAGGCGAGGCGATCCAAAAAGAGGCTAGGCGAGGCGAGGCGAGGCGAGGTGACGCGAGGCGAGGCGATCCAAAATGAGGCGAGGCGAGGCGAGGCGAGGCGATCCAAAATGAGGCGAGGCAAGGCGAGGCGAGGTGATCCAAAATGAGGCTAGGCGAGGCGAGGCGAGGCGAGGTGAGGCGAGGCGATCCAAAATGAGGCGAGGCGATCCAAAATGAGTCGAGGCGAGGTGAGGCGAGGCGATCCAAAACGAGGCGAGGCGAGGCGAGGCGATCCAAAATGAGGCGAGGCGAGGCGAGGCGATCCAAAATGAGGCGAGGCGAAGCGAGGCGATTCAAAATGAGGCGAAACGATCCAAGGTGAGGCGAGGCGAGGCGAGGCGATCCAAAATGAGGCGAGGCGAGGCGATCCAAAATGAGGCGAGGCGAGGCGAGTTGAGGCGATCCAAAATGAGGCGAGGCGAGGTGAGGCGAGGCGAGGCGAGTCGAGGCGATCCAAAATGAGGCGAGGCGAGGTGAGGCGAGGCGAGGCGAGTCGAGGCGATCGAAAATGAGGCGAGGCGAGGTGAGGCGAGGCGAGGCGAGTCGAGGCGATCCAAAATGAGGCGAGGCGAGGTGAGGCGAGACGAGGCGAGGCGATCCAAAAGGAGGCGAGGTGAGGCGAGGAGAGGCGATGCGATCCAAAATGAGGCGAGGCGATCCAAACTGAGGCGAGGCGAGGCGAGGCGAGGCGATCCAAAAGGAGGTGAGGCAAGGTGAGGCGAGGCGATCCAAAATGAGGTGAGGCCAGGCGAGGCGAGGCGAGGCCATCCAAAATGAGGCGAGGCAAGGCGAGGAGAGGCGATCCAAAATGAGGCGAGGCAAGGCGAGGCGAGGCGATCCAAAATGAGGCGAGGCGAGGCGAGGCGAGGCGAGGCGGGGCGATCCAAAATGAGGCGAGGCATGGCGTGTCGAGGTGATCCAAAATGAGGCGAGGCGAGGCGTGGCGAGCCGAGGCGAGGCGATCCAAAATGAGGCGAGGCGAGGCGATCGAAAATGAGGCGAGGCAAGGCGAGGCGAGGCGATCCTAAGTGAGGCCAGGCGAGGTGAGGCGAGGCGAGGTGAGGCGAGGCGATCCATAATGAGGCGAGGCAAGGCGAGGCGAGGCGATCCAAAAGGAGGCGAGGCGAGGCGAGGCGTGGCGAGGCGAGGCGAGGCGATCCAGAATGAGGCGAGGCGACGTGTGGCGAGGTGAGGCGTGGCGAGGCGATCGAAAATGAGGCGAGGTGAGGCGTAGCGAGGCATGGTGTGGCGAGGCGAGGCGAGGCGATCCAAAATGAGGCGAGGCGATCCAAAACGAGGCGAGGCGATCCAAAATGAGGCGAGGCGAGGAGAGGGGAGGAGATCAAAAGTGAGGCGAGGCGAGGCGAGGCGAGGTGAGGCGAGGCGATCCAAAATGAGGCGAGGCGAGGCGAGGCGATCCAAAATGAGGCGAGGCGAGCCGAGGCGAGGCGATCCAAAACGAGGCGAGGCGATCCAAAATGAGGCGAGGCGCGGCGATCCAAAATGAGGCGAGGCGAGGTGAGGCGAGGCGAGGCGATGCGATCCAAAATGAGGCGAGGCGATCCAAACTGAGGCGAGGCGAGGCGAGGCGATTCAAAATGAGGCGAGGCGAGGCGAGGCGGGGTGAGGCGTGGCAAGGCGAGGCGAGGCGAGGCGATTCAAAATGAGGCGAGGCGAGGCGAGGCGGGGTGAGGCGTGGCAAGGCGAGGCGAGGCGAGGCGATCCAAAATGAGGCGAGGCGAGGCGATCCAAAATGAGGCGAGGCGAGGCGAGTCGAGGCGATCCAAAATGTGGCGAGGCGAGGCGAGGCGAGGCGATCCAAAATGTGGTGAGGCGAGGCGAGGCGTTGCGATCCAAAATGAGGCGAGGCGAGGTGAGGCGAGGCGAGGCGAGGCGATCCAAAATGAGGCGAGGCGATCCAAAATGAGGCGAGGCGAGGCGAGGCGATCCAAAAGGAGGCGAGGCAAGGCGAGGCGAGGCGATCCAAAAGGAGGCGAGGCGAGGCAATGCGAGGCAATCCAAAATGAGGCGAGGCGAGGCGCGGCGATCCAAAATGAGGCGAGGCGAGGTGAGGCGATCCAAAAGGAGGCGAGGCAAGGCGAGGCGAGGCGATCCAAAAGGAGGCGAGGCGAGGCGATGCGAGGCAATCCAAAATGAGGCGAGGCGAGGCGCGGCGATCCAAAATGAGGCGAGGCGAGGTGAGGCGAGGCGAGGCGTTGCGATCCAAAATCAGGCGAGGCGATCCAAAATGAGGCGAGGCGAGGTGAGGCGTGGCGATCCAAAAGGAGGCGAGGCGAGGAGAGGCGAGGCGAGGCGATCCAAAATGAGGCGAGGCGAGGCGAGGCGAGGCGATCCAAAAAGAGGCTAGGCGAGGCGAGGCGAGGCGAGGTGACGCGAGGCGAGGCGATCCAAAATGAGGCGAGGCGAGGCGAGGCGAGGCGATCCAAAATGAGGCGAGGCAAGGCGAGGCGAGGTGATCCAAAATGAGGCTAGGCGAGGCGAGGCGAGGCGAGGTGAGGCGAGGCGATCCAAAATGAGGCGAGGCGATCCAAAATGAGTCGAGGCGAGGTGAGGCGAGGCGATCCAAAACGAGGCGAGGCGAGGCGAGGCGATCCAAAATGAGGCGAGGCGAGGCGAGGCGATCCAAAATGAGGCGAGGCGAAGCGAGGCGATTCAAAATGAGGCGAAACGATCCAAGGTGAGGCGAGGCGAGGCGAGGCGATCCAAAATGAGGCGAGGCGAGGCGATCCAAAATGAGGCGAGGCGAGGCGAGTTGAGGCGATCCAAAATGAGGCGAGGCGAGGTGAGGCGAGGCGAGGCGAGTCGAGGCGATCCAAAATGAGGCGAGGCGAGGTGAGGCGAGGCGAGGCGAGTCGAGGCGATCGAAAATGAGGCGAGGCGAGGTGAGGCGAGGCGAGGCGAGTCGAGGCGATCCAAAATGAGGCGAGGCGAGGTGAGGCGAGACGAGGCGAGGCGATCCAAAAGGAGGCGAGGTGAGGCGAGGAGAGGCGATGCGATCCAAAATGAGGCGAGGCGATCCAAACTGAGGCGAGGCGAGGCGAGGCGAGGCGATCCAAAAGGAGGTGAGGCAAGGTGAGGCGAGGCGATCCAAAATGAGGTGAGGCCAGGCGAGGCGAGGCGAGGCCATCCAAAATGAGGCGAGGCAAGGCGAGGAGAGGCGATCCAAAATGAGGCGAGGCAAGGCGAGGCGAGGCGATCCAAAATGAGGCGAGGCGAGGCGAGGCGAGGCGAGGCGGGGCGATCCAAAATGAGGCGAGGCATGGCGTGTCGAGGTGATCCAAAATGAGGCGAGGCGAGGCGTGGCGAGCCGAGGCGAGGCGATCCAAAATGAGGCGAGGCGAGGCGATCGAAAATGAGGCGAGGCAAGGCGAGGCGAGGCGATCCTAAGTGAGGCCAGGCGAGGTGAGGCGAGGCGAGGTGAGGCGAGGCGATCCATAATGAGGCGAGGCAAGGCGAGGCGAGGCGATCCAAAAGGAGGCGAGGCGAGGCGAGGCGTGGCGAGGCGAGGCGAGGCGATCCAGAATGAGGCGAGGCGACGTGTGGCGAGGTGAGGCGTGGCGAGGCGATCGAAAATGAGGCGAGGTGAGGCGTAGCGAGGCATGGTGTGGCGAGGCGAGGCGAGGCGAGGCGATCCAAAATGAGGTGAGGCGAGGCGAGGCGAGGCGATCCAAAATGAGGCGAAACGATCCAAGGTGAGGCGAGGCAAGGCGAGGCGAGGCGATCGAAAATGAGGCGAGGCGAGGCGATCGAAAATGAGGCGAGGCGAGGCGATCCAAAATGAGGCGAGGCGATTCAAAATGAGGCGAGGCGAGGCGAGGCACGGCGATCCAAAATGAGGAGAGGCGAGGCGAGGTGCTCCAAAATGAGGTGTGGCAACGCGAGGCGAGGCGAGGCAAGGCGATCCAAAATGAGGCGAGGCGAGGTGAGGCGAGTCGAAGCGATCCAAAATGAGGCGAGGCGATCCAAAATGAGGCGAGGCGAGGCGAGGTGAGGCGATCCAAAATGAGGCGAGGCGAGGAGAGTCGAGGCGATCAAAAATGAGGCGAGGCGAGGCGAGGCGAGGCGACGTGAGGCGCGGCGATCCAAAATGAGGCGAGGCGAGGCGAGGCGAGGTGAGGCGAGGCGATCCAAAATGAGGTGAGGCGATCCAAAATGAGGCAAGGCGCGGCGATCCAAAATGAGGCGAGGCGTGGTGAGGCGAGGCGAGGCGATGCGATCCAAAATGAGGCGAGGCGATCCAAAATGAGGCGAGGCGAGGCGTGGCGATTCAAAATGAGGCGAGGCGAGGCGAGGCGAGGCGAGGCGATCGAAAATGAGGCGAGGCGAGGCGATCGAAAATGAGGCGAGGCGAGGCGATCCAAAATGAGGCGAGGCGATTCAAAATGAGGCGAGGCGAGGCGAGGCACGGCGATCCAAAATGAGGAGAGGCGAGGCGAGGTGCTCCAAAATGAGGTGTGGCAACGCGAGGCGAGGCGAGGCAAGGCGATCCAAAATGAGGCGAGGCGAGGTGAGGCGAGTCGAAGCGATCCAAAATGAGGCGAGGCGATCCAAAATGAGGCGAGGCGAGGCGAGGTGAGGCGATCCAAAATGAGGCGAGGCGAGGAGAGTCGAGGCGATCAAAAATGAGGCGAGGCGAGGCGAGGCGAGGCGACGTGAGGCGCGGCGATCCAAAATGAGGCGAGGCGAGGCGAGGCGAGGTGAGGCGAGGCGATCCAAAATGAGGTGAGGCGATCCAAAATGAGGCAAGGCGCGGCGATCCAAAATGAGGCGAGGCGTGGTGAGGCGAGGCGAGGCGATGCGATCCAAAATGAGGCGAGGCGATCCAAAATGAGGCGAGGCGAGGCGTGGCGATTCAAAATGAGGCGAGGCGAGGCGAGGCGAGGCGAGGCGATCCAAAATGAGGCGAGGCGAGGCGTGGCAGGGTGAGGCGTGGCAAGGCGAGGCGTGGCGATCCAAAATGAGGCGAGGCGAGGCGAGGCGATCCAAAATGAGGCGAGGCGAGGTGAGGCGATCCAAAATGTGGCGAGGCGAGGCGAGACGAGGCGATCCAAAATGTGGTGAGGCAAGGCGAGGCGAGGCGATCCAAAATGAGGCGAGGCGATCCAAAATGAGGCGAGGCGATCCAAAACGAGGCGAGGCGATCCAAAATGAGGCGAGGCGAGGCGAGGTGATCCAAAATGAGGCGATGCGAGGCGAGGTGAGGCGATCCAAAATGAGGCGGGGCGAGGCGATCCAAAATGAGGCGAGGCGATCCAAAATGAGGAGAGGCGAGGCGAGGCGAGGTGATCCAAAACGAGGCGAGGCGAAGCGAGGCGAGGCGATCTAAAATGAGGTGAGGAGAAGCGAGGCGAGGCGAGGCGATCCAAAATAAGGCGAAACGATCCAAGGTGAGGCGAGGCGAGGCGAAGCGAGGCGAGGCGATCTAAAATGAGGTGAGGAGAAGCGAGGCGAGGCGAGGCGATCCAAAATAAGGCGAAACGATCCAAGGTGAGGCGAGGCGAGGCGAGGCGAGGCGACTCAAAATGAGGCGAGGCGAGGCGAGGCGATCCAAAATGAGGCAAGGCGTTCCAAAATGAGGCGAGGCGATTCAAAATGAGGTGAGGCGAGGCGAGGCGATCCAAACTGAGGCGAGGCAAGGCGAGGCGTGGCGAGGTGAGGCGGGGCGATCCAAAATGAGGCGAGGCATGGAGTGCCGAGGCGATCCAAAATGAGGCGAGGCGAGGCATGGCGAGCCGAGGCGAGGCGATCCAAAATGAGGCGAGGCGATCGAAAATGAGGCGAGGCAAGGCGAGGCGAGGCGATCCTAAGTGAGGCTAGGCGAGGCGAGGCGAGGCGAGGTGAGGCGAGGCGATCCATAATGAGGCGAGGCAAGGCGAGGCGAGGCGATCCAAAAGGAGGCGAGGCGAGGCGAGGCGTGGCGAGGCGAGGCGAGGCGATCCAAAATGAGGCGAGGCGACGCGTGGCGAGGTGAGGCGTGGCGAGGCGAGGCGAGGCGATCCAAAATGAGGCGAGGTGAGGCGTGGCGAGGCATGGTGTGGCGAGGCGAGGCGAGGCGAGGCGATCCAAAATGAGGCGAGGCGAGGCGAGGCACGGCGATCCAAAATGAGGAGAGGCGAGGCGAGGCGAGGTGATCCAAAATGAGGCGAGGCGAGGCGAGGTGATCCAAAATGAGGTGTGGCAACGCGAGGCGAGGCGAGGCAAGGCGATCCAAAATGAGGCGAGGCGTGGTGAGGCGAGTCAAAGCGATCCAAAATGAGGCGAGGCGATCCAAAATGAGGCGAGGCGAGGCGAGGTGATCCAAAATGAGGCGAGGCGAGGCAAGGTGAGGCGATCCATAATGAGGTGAGGCGAGGAGAGGCGAGGCGATCCAAAATGAGGCGAGGCGAGGCGAGGTGAGGCGATCCAAAATGAGGCGAGGCGAGGAGAGGCGAGGCGATCAAAAATGAGGCGAGGCGAGGCGAGGCGACGTGAGGCGCGGCGATCCAAAATGAGGCCAGGCGAGGCGAGGCGCGGCGATCCAAAATGAGGCGAGGCGAGGTGAGGCGAGGCGAGGCGAGGCGATCCAAACTGAGGTGAGGCGATCCAAAATGAGGCAAGGCGCGGCGATCCAAAATGAGGCGAGGCGTGGTGAGGCGAGGCGAGGCGATGCGATCCAAAATGAGGCGAGGCGATCCAAAATGAGGCGAGGCGATCCAAAATGAGGCGAGGCGACGTGAGGCGAGGAGAGGCGATGCGATCCAAAATGAGGCGAGGTGATCCAAACTGAGGCGAGGCGAGGCGAGGCGACCCAAAAGGAGGTGAGGCAAGGCGAGGCGAGGCGATCCAAAATGAGGTGAGGCCAGGCGAGGCGAGGCGAGGCGATCCAAAATGAGGCGAGGCGAGGCGAGGAGAGGCGATCCAAAATGAGGCGAGGCGAGGCGAGGCGAGGCGATCCAAAATGAGGCGAGGCGAGGCGAGGCGTGGCGAGGCGAGGCGGGGCGATCCAAAATGAGGCGAGGCATGGCGTGTCGAGGCGATCCAAAATGAGGCGAGGCGAGGCATGGCGAGCCGAGGCGAGGCGATCCAAAATGAGGCGAGGCGAGGCGAACGAAAATGAGGCGAGGCAAGGCGAGGCGAGGCGATCCTAAGTGAGGCTAGGCGAGGCGAGGCGAGGCGAGGTGACGCGAGGCGATCCATAATGAGGCGAGGCAAGGCGAGGCGAGGCGATCCAAAAGGAGGCGAGGCGATCCAAAATGAGGCGAGGCGAGGCGAGGTGATCCAAAATGAGGCGATGCGAGGCGAGGTGAGGCGATCCAAAATGAGGCGAGGCGAGGCGATCCAAAATGAGGCGAGGCGATCCAAAATGAGGAGAGGCGAGGCGAGGCGAGGTGATCCAAAACGAGGCGAGGCGAAGCGAGGCGAGGCGATCTAAAATGAGGTGAGGAGAAGCGAGGCGAGGCGAGGCGATCCAAAATAAGGCGAAACGATCCAAGGTGAGGCGAGGCGAGGCGAGGCGAGGCGACTCAAAATGAGGTGAGGCGAGGCGAGGTGATCCAAAATGAGGCAAGGCGTTCCAAAATGAGGCGAGGCGATTCAAAATGAGGTGAGGCGAGGCGAGGCGATCCAAACTGAGGCGAGGCGAGGCGAGGCGATCCAAAATGAGGCGAGGCGAGGCGAGGCAATCCAAAATGAGGCGAGGCGAGGTGAGGCGAGGAGAGGCGATGCGATCCAAAATGAGGCGAGGTGATCCAAACTGAGGCGAGGCGAGGCGAGGCGACCCAAAAGGAGGTGAGGCAAGGCGAGGCGAGGCGATCCAAAATGAGGTGAGGCCAGGCGAGGCGAGGCGAGGCGATCCAAAATGAGGCGAGGCGAGGCGAGGAGAGGCGATCCAAAATGAGGCGAGGCGAGGCGAGGCGAGGCGATCCAAAATGAGGCGAGGCGAGGCGAGGCGTGGCGAGGCGAGGCGGGGCGATCCAAAATGAGGCAAGGCATGGCGTGTCGAGGCGATCCAAAATGAGGCGAGGCGAGGCATGGCGAGCCGAGGCGAGGCGATCCAAAATGAGGCGAGGCGAGGCGAACGAAAATGAGGCGAGGCAAGGCGAGGCAAGGCGATCCTAAGTGAGGCTAGGCGAGGCGAGGCGAGGCGAGGTGACGCGAGGCGATCCATAATGAGGCGAGGCAAGGCGAGGCGAGGCGATCCAAAAGGAGGCGAGGCGAGGCGAGGCGTGGCGAGGCGAGGCGAGGCGATCCAAAATGAGGCGAGGCGACGCGTGGCGAGGTGAGGCGTGGCGAGGCGAGGCGAGGCGATCCAAAATGAGGCGAGGTGAGGCGTGGCGAGGCATGGTGTGGCGAGGCGAGGCGAGGCGAGGCGATCCAAAATGAGGCGAGGCGAGGCGAGGCACGGCGATCCAAAATGAGGAGAGGCGAGGCGAGGCGAGGTGATCCAAAATGAGGCGAGGCGAGGCGAGGTGATCCAAAATGAGGTGTGGCAACGCGAGGCGAGGCGAGGCAAGGCGATCCAAAATGAGGCGAGGCGTGGTGAGGCGAGTCAAAGCGATCCAAAATGAGGCGAGGCGATCCAAAATGAGGCGAGGCGAGGCGAGGCGATCCAAAATGAGGCGAGGCGAGGCAAGGTGAGGCGATCCATAATGAGGTGAGGCGAGGAGAGGCGAGGCGATCCAAAATGAGGCGAGGCGAGGCGAGGTGAGGCGATCCAAAATGAGGCGAGGCGAGGCGAGGCGACGTGAGGCGCGGCGATCCAAAATGAGGCGAGGCGAGGCGAGGCGTGGCGATCCAAAATGAGGCGAGGCGAGGTGAGGCGAGGCGAGGTGAGGCGAGGCGATCCAAACTGAGGTGAGGCGATCCAAAATGAGGCAAGGCGCGGCGATCCAAAATGAGGCGAGGCGTGGTGAGGCGAGGCGAGGCGATGCGATCCAAAATGAGGCGAGGCGATCCAAAATGAGGCGAGGCGATCCAAAATGAGGCGAGGCGAGGCGAGGCGATTCAAAATGAGGCGAGGCGAGGCGAGGCGGGGTGAGGCGTGGCAAGGCGAGGCGAGGCGAGGCGATCCAAAATGAGGCGATGCGAGGCGAGGTGAGGCGATCCAAAATGAGGCGAGGCGAGGCGAGGCGATCCAAAATGAGGCGAGGCGATCCAAAATGAGGAGAGGCGAGGCGAGGCGAGGTGATCCAAAACGAGGCGAGGCGAAGCGAGGCGAGGCGATCTAAAATGAGGTGAGGAGAAGCGAGGCGAGGCGAGGCGATCCAAAATAAGGCGAAACGATCCAAGGTGAGGCGAGGCGAGGCGAGGCGAGGCGACTCAAAATGAGGCGAGGCGAGGCGAGGTGATCCAAAATGAGGCGAGGCGTTCCAAAATGAGGCGAGGCGATTCAAAATGAGGTGAGGCGAGGCGAGGCGATCCAAACTGAGGCGAGGCGAGGCGAGGCGATCCAAAATGAGGCGAGGCGAGGCGAGGCAATCCAAAATGAGGCGAGGCGAGGTGAGGCGAGGAGAGGCGATGCGATCCAAAATGAGGCGAGGTGATCCAAAAGGAGGCGAGGCGAGGCGAGGCGTGGCGAGGCGAGGCGAGGCGATCCAAAATGAGGCGAGGCGACGCGTGGCGAGGTGAGGCGTGGCGAGGCGAGGCGAGGCGATCCAAAATGAGGCGAGGTGAGGCGTGGCGAGGCATGGTGTGGCGAGGCGAGGCGAGGCGAGGCGATCCAAAATGAGGCGAGGCGAGGCGAGGCACGGCGATCCAAAATGAGGAGAGGCGAGGCGAGGCGAGGTGATCCAAAATGAGGCGAGGCGAGGCGAGGTGATCCAAAATGAGGTGTGGCAACGCGAGGCGAGGCGAGGCAAGGCGATCCAAAATGAGGCGAGGCGTGGTGAGGCGAGTCAAAGCGATCCAAAATGAGGCGAGGCGATCCAAAATGAGGCGAGGCGAGGCGAGGCGATCCAAAATGAGGCGAGGCGAGGCAAGGTGAGGCGATCCATAATGAGGTGAGGCGAGGAGAGGCGAGGCGATCCAAAATGAGGCGAGGCGAGGCGAGGTGAGGCGATCCAAAATGAGGCGAGGCGAGGAGAGGCGAGGCGATCAAAAATGAGGCGAGGCGAGGCGAGGCGACGTGAGGCGCGGCGATCCAAAATGAGGCGAGGCGAGGCGAGGCGCGGCAATCCAAAATGAGGCGAGGCGAGGTGAGGCGAGGCGAGGTGAGGCGAGGCGATCCAAACTGAGGTGAGGCGATCCAAAATGAGGCAAGGCGCGGCGATCCAAAATGAGGCGAGGCGTGGTGAGGCGAGGCGAGGCGATGCGATCCAAAATGAGGCGAGGCGATCCAAAATGAGGCGAGGCGATCCAAAATGAGGCGAGGCGAGGCGAGGCGATTCAAAATGAGGCGAGGCGAGGCGAGGCGGGGTGAGGCGTGGCAAGGCGAGGCGAGGCGAGGCGATCCAAAATGAGGCGATGCGAGGCGAGGTGAGGCGATCCAAAATGAGGCGAGGCGAGGCGAGGCGATCCAAAATGAGGCGAGGCGATCCAAAATGAGGAGAGGCGAGGCGAGGCGAGGTGATCCAAAACGAGGCGAGGCGAAGCGAGGCGAGGCGATCTAAAATGAGGTGAGGAGAAGCGAGGCGAGGCGAGGCGATCCAAAATAAGGCGAAACGATCCAAGGTGAGGCGAGGCGAGGCGAGGCGAGGCGACTCAAAATGAGGCGAGGCGAGGCGAGGTGATCCAAAATGAGGCGAGGCGTTCCAAAATGAGGCGAGGCGATTCAAAATGAGGTGAGGCGAGGCGAGGCGATCCAAACTGAGGCGAGGCGAGGCGAGGCGATCCAAAATGAGGCGAGGCGAGGCGAGGCAATCCAAAATGAGGCGAGGCGAGGTGAGGCGAGGAGAGGCGATGCGATCCAAAATGAGGCGAGGTGATCCAAACTGAGGCGAGGCGAGGCGAGGCGACCCAAAAGGAGGTGAGGCAAGGCGAGGCGAGGCGATCCAAAATGAGGTGAGGCCAGGCGAGGCGAGGCGAGGCGATCCAAAATGAGGCGAGGCGAGGCGAGGAGAGGCGATCCAAAATGAGGCGAGGCGAGGCGAGGCGAGGCGATCCAAAATGAGGCGAGGCGAGGCGAGGCGTGGCGAGGCGAGGCGGGGCGATCCAAAATGAGGCGAGGCATGGCGTGTCGAGGCGATCCAAAATGAGGCGAGGCGAGGCGAGGCGAGCCGAGGCGAGGCGATCCAAAATGAGGCGAGGCGAGGCGAACGAAAATGAGGCGAGGCAAGGCGAGGCGAGGCGATCCTAAGTGAGGCTAGGCGAGGCGAGGCGAGGCGAGGTGAGGCGAGGCGATCCATAATGAGGCGAGGCAAGGCGAGGCGAGGCGATCCAAAAGGAGGCGAGGCGAGGCGAGGCGTGGCGAGGCGAGGCGATCCAAAATGAGGCGAGGCAAGGCGAGGCGAGGCGATCCAAAATGAGGCTAGGCGAGGTGAGGCGAGGCGATCCAAAAGGAGGCGAGGCGAGGCGAGGTGAGGCGATCCAAAATGAGGCGAGGCAAGGCGAGGCGATTCAAAATGAGGCGAAACGATCCAAGGTGAGGCAAGGCGAGGCGAGGCGATCCAAAATGAGGCGAGGCGAAGCGAGGCAAACCAAAATGAGGCGAGGCGAGGCGAGGCGATCCAAAATGAGGCGAGGCGAGGTGAGGCGAGGAGAGGCGAGGCGATCCAAACTGAGGTGAGGCGATCCAAAATGAGGCAAGGCGCGGCGATCCAAAATGAGGCGAGGCGTGGTGAGGCGAGGCGAGGCGATGCGATCCAAAATGAGGCGAGGCGATCCAAAATGAGGCGAGGCGATCCAAAATGAGGCGAGGCGAGGCGAGGCGAGGTGATCCAAAAAGAGGCGAGGCGAAGCGAGGCGAGGCGATCTAAAATGAGGTGAGGAGAAGCGAGGCGAGGCGAGGCGATCCAAAATAAGGCGACACGATCCAAGGTGAGGCGAGGCGAGGCGATCCAAAAGGAGGCGAGGCGATCCAAAATGAGGAGAGGCGAGGCGAGGCGAGGTGATCCAAAACGAGGCGAGGCGAAGCGAGGCGAGGCGATCTAAAATGAGGTGAGGAGAAGCGAGGCGAGGCGAGGCGATCCAAAATAAGGCGAAACGATCCAAGGTGAGGCGAGGCGAGGCGAGGCGAGGCGAGGTGATCCAAAATGAGGCGAGGCGTTCCAAAATGAGGCGAGGCGATTCAAAATGAGGTGAGGCGAGGCGAGGCGATCCAAACTGAGGCGAGGCGAGGCGAGGCGATCCAAAATGAGGCGAGGCGAGGCGAGGCAATCCAAAATGAGGCGAGGCGAGGTGAGGCGAGGAGAGGCGATGCGATCCAAAATGAGGCGAGGTGATCCAAATTGAGGCGAGGCGAGGCGAGGCGACCCAAAAGGAGGTGAGGCAAGGCGAGGCGAGGCGATCCAAAATAAGGTGAGGCCTGGCGAGGCGAGGCGAGGCCATCCAAAATGAGGCGAGGCAAGGCGAGGAGAGGCGATCCAAAATGAGGCGAGGCGAGGCGAGGCGAGGCGATCCAAAATGAGGCGAGGCGAGGCGAGGCGTGGCGAGGCGAGGCGGGGCGATCCAAAATGAGGCGAGGCATGGCGTGTCGAGGCGATCCAAAATGAGGCGAGGCGAGGCATGGCGAGCCGAGGCGAGGCGATCCAAAATGAGGCGAGGCGAGGCGATCGAAAATGAGGCGAGGCAAGGCGAGGCGAGGCGATCCTAACTGAGGCTAGGCGAGGCGAGGCGAGGCGAGGTGAGGCGAGGCGATCCATAATGAGGCGAGGCAAGGCGAGGCGAGGCGATCCAAAAGGAGGCGAGGCGAGGCGAGGCGTGGCGAGGCGAGGCGATCCAAAATGAGGCGAGGCAAGGCGAGGCGAGGCGATCCAAAATGAGGCTAGGCGAGGTGAGGCGAGGCGATCCAAAAGGAGGCGAGGCGAGGCGAGGTGAGGCGATCCAAAATGAGGCGAGGCAAGGCGAGGCGATTCAAAATGAGGCGAAACGATCCAAGGTGAGGCAAGGCGAGGCGAGGCGATCCAAAATGAGGCGAGGCGAAGCGAGGCAAACCAAAATGAGGCGAGGCGAGGCGAGGCGATCCAAAATGAGGCGAGGCGAGGTGAGGCGAGGAGAGGCGATGCGATCCAAAATGAGGCGAGGCGATCCAAACTGAGGCGAGGCGAGGCGAGGCGAGGCGATCCAAAAGGAGGTGAGGCAAGGTGAGGCGAGGCGATCCAAAATGAGGTGAGGCCAGGCGAGGCGAGGCGAGGCCATCCAAAATGAGGCGAGGCAAGGCGAGGACAGGCGATCCAAAATGAGGCGAGGCAAGGCGAGGCGAGGCGATCCAAAATGAGGCGAGGCGAGGCGAGGCGTGGCGAGGCGAGGCGGGGCGATCCAAAATGAGGCGAGGCATGGCGTGTCGAGGCGATCCAAAATGAGGCAAGGCGAGGCATGGCGAGCCGAGGCGAGGCGATCCAAAATGAGGCGAGGCGAGGCGAGGCGAGGCGATCCAAAAGGAGGCGAGGCGAGGCGAGGCGATCCAAAATGAGGCGAGGCAAGGCGAGGCGAGGCGATCCTAAGTGAGGCTAGGCGAGGCGAGGCGAGGCGAGGTGAGGCGAGGCGATCCACAATGAGGCGAGGCAAGGCGAGGCGAGGCGATCCAAAAGGAGGCGAGGCGAGGCGAGGCGTGGCGAGGCGAGGCGAGGCGATCCAAAATGAGGCGAGGCGACGCGTGGCGAGGTGAGGCGTGGCGAGGCGAGGCGATCCAAAATGAGGCGAGGTGAGGCGTAGCGAGGCATGGTGTGGCGAGGCGAGGCGAGGCGAGGCGATCCAAAATGAGGTGAGGCGAGGCGAGGCGATCCAAACTGAGGCGAAACGATCCAAGGTGAGGCGAGGCAAGGCGAGGCGAGGCGATCGAAAATGAGGCGAGGCGAGGCGATCCAAAATGAGGCGAAACGATCCAAGGTGAGGCGAGGCAAGGCGAGGCGAGGCGATCGAAAATGAGGCGAGGCGAGGCGATCCAAAATGAGGCGAGGCGATTCAAAATGAGGCGAGGCGAAGCGAGGCGAAGCGATCCAAAATGAGGCGAGGCGAGGTGAGGCGAGGCGATCCAAAATGAGGCGAGGCGAGGCGAGGCACGGCGATCCAAAATGAGGAGAGGCGAGGCGAGGTGCTCCAAAATGAGGTGTGGCAACGCGAGGCGAGGCGAGGCAAGGCGATCCAAAATGAGGCGAGGCGAGGTGAGGCGAGTCGAAGCGATCCAAAATGAGGCGAGGCGATCCAAAATGAGGCGAGGCGAGGCGAGGCGAGGCGATCCAAAATGAGGCGAGGCGAGGCAAGGTGAGGCGATCCATAATGAGGTGAGGCGAGGAGAGGCGACGCGATCCAAAATGAGGCGAGGCGAGGCGAGGTGAGGCGATCCAAAATGAGGCGAGGCGAGGAGAGGCGAGGCGATCAAAAATGAGGCGAGGCGAGGCGACGTGAGGCGCGGCGATCCAAAATGAGGCGAGGCGAGGCGAGGCGAGGTGAGGCGAGGCGATCCAAAATGAGGTGAGGCTATCCAAAATGAGGCAAGGCGCGGCGATCCAAAATGAGGCGAGGCGTGGTGAGGCGAGGCGAGGCGATGCGATCTAAAATGAGGCGAGGCGATCCAAAATGAGGCGAGGCGAGGCGAGGCGAGGCGATTCAAAATGAGGCGAGGCGAGGCGAGGCGAGGCGAGGCGATCCAAAATGAGGCGAGGCGAGGCGTGGCGGGGTGAGGCGTGGCAAGGCGAGGCGAGGCGATCCAAAATGAGGCGAGGCGAGGCGAGGCGATCCAAAATGAGGCGAGGCGAGGAGAGGCGATCCAAAATGTGGCGAGGCGAGGCGAGACGAGGCGATCCAAAATGTGGTGAGGCAAGGCGAGGCGAGGCGATCCAAAATGAGGCGTGGCGATCCAAAATGAGGCGAGGCGATCCAAAACGAGGCGAGGCGATCCAAAATGAGGCGAGGCGAGGCGAGGTGATCCAAAATGAGGCGATGCGAGGCGAGGTGAGGCGATCCAAAATGAGGCGAGGCGAGGCGAGGCGATCCAAAATGAGGCGAGGCGATCCAAAATGAGGAGAGGCGAGGCGAGGCGAGGTGATCCAAAACGAGGCGAGGCGAAGCGAGGCGAGGCGATCTAAAATGAGGTGAGGAGAAGCGAGGCGAGGCGAGGCGATCCAAAATAAGGCGAAACGATCCAAGGTGAGGCGAGGCGAGGCGAGGCGAGGCGACTCAAAATGAGGCGAGGCGAGGCGAGGCGATCCAAAATGAGGCGAGGCGTTCCAAAATGAGGCGAGGCGATTCAAAATGAGGTGAGGCGAGGCGAGGCGATCCAAACTGAAACGAGGCGAGGCGAGGCGAGGCGATCCAAAATGAGGCGAGGCGAGGCGAGGCGATCCAAAATGAGGCGAGGCGAGGTGAGGCGAGGAGAGGCGATGCGATCCAAAATGAGGCGAGGTGATCCAAACTGAGGCGAGGCGAGGCGAGGCGACCCAAAAGGAGGTGAGGCAAGGCGAGGCGAGGCGATCCAAAATGAGGTGAGGCCAGGCGAGGCGAGGCGAGGCCATCCAAAATGAGGCGAGGCAAGGCGAGGAGAGGCGATCCAAAATGAGGCGAGGCGAGGCGAGGCGAGGCGATCCAAAATGAGGCGAGGCGAGGCGAGGCGTGGCGAGGCGAGGCGGGGCGATCCAAAATGAGGCGAGGCATGGCGTGTCGAGGCGATCCAAAATGAGGCTAGGCGAGGCATGGCGAGCCGAGGCGAGGCGATCCAAAATGAGGCGAGGCGAGGCGATCGAAAATGAGGCGAGGCAAGGCGAGGCGAGGCGATCCTAAGTGAGGCTAGGCGAGGTGAGGCGAGGCGAGGTGAGGCGAGGCGATCCATAATGAGGCGAGGCAAGGCGAGGCGAGGCGATCCAAAAGGAGGCGAGGCGAGGCGAGGCATGGCGAGGCGAGGCGAGGCGATCCAAAATGAGGCGAGGCGACGCGTGGCGAGGTGAGGCGTGGCGAGGCGAGGCGAGGCGATCCAAAATGAGGCGAGGTGAGGCGTGGCGAGGCATGGGGTGGCGAGGCGAGGCGAGGCGATCCAAAATGAGGCGAGGCGAGGCGAGGCACGGCGATCCAAAATGAGGAGAGGCGAGGCGAGGCGAGGTGATCCAAAATGAGGCGAGGCGAGGCAAGGCGATCCAAAATGAGGCGAGGCGAGGTGAGGCGAGTCAAAGCGATCCAAAATGAGGCGAGGCGATCCAAAATGAGGCGAGGCGAGGCGAGGCGAGGCGATCCAAAATGAGGCGAGGCGAGGCAAGGTGAGGCGGTCCATAATGAGGTGAGGTGAGGAGAGGCGAGGCGATCCAAAATGAGGCGAGGCGAGGCGAGGTGAGGCGATCCAAAATGAGGCGAGGCGAGGAGAGGCGAGGCGATCAAAAATGAGGCGAGGCAAGGCGAGGCGACGTGAGGCGCGGCGATCCAAAATGAGGCGAGGCGAGGCGAGGCGAGGTGTGGCGAGGCGATCCAAAATGAGGCGAGGCGAGGCGAGGCGAGGCGATCCAAAATGAGGTGAGGAGAGGCGTGGCGAGGCGAGGCGAGGCGAGGCGATCCAAAATGAGGCGAGGCGAGGCGAGGCGCGGCGATCCAAAATGAGGCGAGGCGAGGTGAGGCGAGGCGAGGCGAGGCGATCCAAAATGAGGTGAGGCGATCCAAAATGAGGCAAGGCGCGGCGATCCAAAATGAGGCGAGGCGTGGTGAGGCGAGGCGAGGCGATGCGATCCAAAATGAGGCGAGGCGATCCAAAATGAGGCGAGGCGAGGCGAGGCGATTCAAAATGAGGCGAGGCGAGGCGAGGCGAGGCGATCCAAAATGAGGCGAGGCGAGGCGTGGCGGGGTGAGGCGTGGCAAGGCGAGGCGAGGCGAGGCGATCCAAAATGAGGCGAGGCGAGGCGAGGCGAGGCGAGGCGATCCAAAATGAGGCGAAACGATCCAAGGTGAGGCGAGGCGAGGCGAGGCGAGGCGATTCAAAATGAGGCGAGGCGAGGCGAGGCGATCCAAAATGAGGCGAGGCGAGGAGATCCAAAATGAGGCGAGGCGAGGCGAGGCGAGGCCATACAAAATATGGTGAGGCAAAGCGAGGCGAGGCGATCCAAAATGAGGCGAGGCGAGGCGAGGCGATCCAAAATGAGCCGAGGCGATCCAAAACGAGGCGAGGCGAGGCGATCAAAAATGAGGCGAGGTGATCCAAAATGAGGTGAGGCGAGGCGAGCTGAGGCGATCCAAAATGAGGCGAGGCGATCCAAAATGAGGAGAGGCAAGGCGAGGCGAGGCGATCCAAAACGAGGCGAGGTGAGGCGAGGCGAGGCGATCCAAAATGTGGTGAGGCGAGGCGAGGTGAGGCGAGGCGATCCAAAATAAGGCGAAACGATCCAAGGTGAGGTGAGGCGAGGCGAAGCGAGGCGAGGCGATCGAAAATGAGGCGAGGCGAGGCGAGGCGAGGCGAGGCGATCCAAAATGAGGCGAGGCGATTCAAAATGAGGCGAGGCGAGGCGATGCGAGGCAATCCAAAATGAGGCGAGGCGAGGCGAGGCGTGGCGATCCAAAAGGAGGCGACGCGAGGAGAGGCAAGGCGAGGCAATCCAAAATGAGGCGAGGCGAGGCGAGCCAAGGCGATCCAAAATGAGGCGAGGCGATAAAAAATGAGGAGATGCGAGCTGAGGCGATCCAAAACGAGGCGAGGCGAGGCGAGGCGAGGCGAGGCGATCCAAAATGAGGTGAAGCGAGGCGAGGCGAGGCGATCCAAAATAAGGCGAAACGATCCAAGGTGAGGCGAGGCGAGGCGAGGCGATCGAAAATGAGGCGAGGCGAGGCGAGGCGATCCAAAATGAGGTGAGGCGAGGCGAGCCGAGGCAATCCAAAATAAGGCGAAACGATCCAAGGTGAGGCGAGGCGAGGCGAGGCGATCGAAAATGAGGCGAGGCGAGGCGAGGCGATCCAAAATGAGGTGAGGCGAGGCGAGCCGAGGCAATCCAAAATAAGGCGAAACGATCCAAGGTCAGGCGAGGCGAGGCGAGGCGATCGAAAATGAGGCGAGGCGAGGCGAGGCGATCCAAAATGAGGCGAGGCGATTCAAAATGAGGCGAGGCGAGGCGATGCGAGGCGATCCAAAATGAGGCGAGGCGAGGCGCGGCGATCCAAAATGAGGCGAGGCGAGGTGAGGCGAGGCGAGGCGATGCGATCCAAAATGAGGCGAGGCGATCCAAAATGAGGCGAGGCGAGGTGAGGCGTGGCGATCCAAAAGGAGGCGAGGCGAGGAGAGGCGAGTCGAGGCGATCCAAAATGAGGCGAGTCGAGGCGATCCAAAATGAGGCGAGGCGAGGCGAGGCGAGGCGATCCAAAATGAGGCGAGGCGAGGCGAGGCGAGGCGATCCAAAATGAGGCGAGGCAAGGCGAGGCGAAGCGATCCAAAAAGAGGCTAGGCGAGGCGAGGCGAGGCGAGGTGAGGCGAGGCGATCCAAAATGAGGCGAGGCGAGGCGAGGCGATCCAAAATGAGGGTAGGCGAGGCGAGGCGAGGCGAGGTGAGGCGATGCGATCCAAAATGAGGCGAGGCGAGGCGAGGCGATGCGATCCAAAATGAGGCGAGGCGAGGCGAGGCGATCCAAAATGAGGAGAGGCGAGGTGAGGCGATCCAAAATGAGGCGAGGCGAGGCGAGGCGATCCAAAATGAGGCGAGGCGAGGTGAGGCGAGGCGAGGCGAGGCGATCCAAAATGAGGCGAGGCGATCCAAAATGAGGCGAGGCGAGGCGAGGCGATCCAAAAGGAGGCGAGGCAAGGCGAGGCGAGGCGATCCAAAAGGAGGCGAGGCGAGGTGATGCGAGGCGACCCAAAATGAGGCGAGGCGAGGCGCGGCGATCCAAAATGAGGCGAGGCGAGGTGAGGCGAGGCGAGGCGTTGCGATCCAAAATCAGGCGAGGCGATCCAAAATGAGGCGAGGCGAGGTGAGGCGTGGCGATCCAAAATGAGGCGAGGCGAGGAGAGGCGAGGCGAGGCGATCCAAAATGAGGCGAGGCGAGGTGAGGCGAGGCGAGGCGAGGCGATCCAAAATGAGGCGAGGCGATCCAAAATGAGGCGAGGCGAGGCGAGGCAATCCAAATGGAGGCGAGGCGAGGCGAGGCGAGGCGATCCAAAAGGAGGCGAGGCGAGGCGAGGCGATCCAAAATGAGGCGAGGCGAGGTGAGGCGAGGCGATCCAAAATGAGGCGAGGCAAGGCGAAGCGTGGCGATTCAAAATGAGGCTAGGAGAGGCGAGGCGAGGTGAGGCGAGGCGATCCAAAATGAGGCGAGGCAAGGCGAGGCGAGGCGATCCAAAATGAGGCTAGGCGATGTGAGGTGAGGAGAGGTGAGGCGAGGCGATCCAAAATGAGGCGAGGCGAGGCGAGGCGAGGCGAACCAAAATGAGGCGAGGCGAGGTGAGGCTATACAAAATGAGGCGAGGCGAAGCGAGGCGAACCAAAAGGAGGCGAGGCGATCCAAAGTGACGCGAGGCGAGGCGATCCAAAATGAGGCTAGGCGAGGCGAGGCGAGGCGAGGCGAGGCGAGGCGATCCAAAATGAGGCGAGGCGAGGCGAGCCGATCCAAAATGAGGTGAGGCAAGGCGAGGCGAGGCGACCCAAAATGAGGCTAGGCGAGGCGAGGCGAGGCGAGGTGAGGCGAGGCGATCCAAAATGAGGCGAGGCGAGGCGAGGCGATCCAAAATGAGGCAAGGCGATCTGAGGTGAGGCGAACCAAAATGAGGCGAGGCGAGGCGATCCAAAATGAGGCGAGGCGAGGCGAGGCGATACAAAATGAGGCGAGGCGAGGTGAGGCGATACAAAATGAGGCGAGGCGAAGCGAGGCGATTCAAAATGAGGCGAAACGATCCAAGGTGAGGCGAGGCGAGGCGAGGCGATCCAAAATGAGGCGAGGCGAGGCGAGGCAATCCAAAATGAGGCGAGGCAAGGCGAGTCGAGGCGATCCAAAATGAGGCGAGGCGAGGCGAGGCGAGGTGATCCAAAATGAGGCTAGGCGAGGCGAGGAGAGGCGAGGCGATCCAAAATGAGGCTAGGCGAGGCGAGGCGAGGCGAGGTGAGGCGAGGCGATCCAAAATGAGGCGCGGCGAGGCGAGGCGATCCAAAATGAGGCGAGGCAAGGCGAGGCGAGGCGATCCAAAATGAGGCGAGGTGAGGTGAGGCGAGGTGAGGCGTGGCGAGGCGAGGCGAGGCGATCCAAAATGAGGCGAGGTGAGGCGTGGCGAGGAATGGTGTGGCGAGGCGAGGCGAGGCGAGGCGATCCAAAATGAGGCGAGGCGAGGCGAGGCACGGCGATCCAAAATGAGGAGAGGCGAGGCGAGGCGAGGTGATCCAAAATGAGGTGAGGCGAGGCGAGGTGATCCAAAATGAGGTGTGGCAACGCGAGGCGAGGCGAGGCAAGGCGATCCAAAATGAGGCGAGGCGTGGTGAGGCGAGTCAAAGCGATCCAAAATGAGGCGAGGCGATCCAAAATGAGGCGAGGCGAGGCGAGGCGAGGCGATCCAAAATGAGGCGAGGCGAGGCAAGGTGAGGCGATCCATAATGAGGTGAGGCGAGGAGAGGCGAGGCGATCCAAAATGAGGCGAGGCGAGGCGAGGTGAGGCGATCCAAAATGAGGCGAGGCGAGGAGAGGCGAGGCGATCAAAAATGAGGCGAGGTGAGGCGAGGCGACGTGAGGCGCGGCGATCCAAAATGAGGCGAGGCGAGGCGAGGCGAGGCGAGGCGAGGCGATCCAAAATGAGGCGAGGCGAGGCGAGGCGATCCAAAATGAGGTGAGGAGAGGCGTGGCGAGGCGAGGCGAGGCGAGGCGATCCAAAATGAGGCGAGGCGAGGCGAGGTGATCCAAAATGAGGCGAGGCGAGGCGAGGCGATCAAAAACGAAGCGAGGTGATCCAAAATGAGGCGAGGCGAGGCGAGGCGAGGCGATCCAAAATGAGGCGAGGCGAGGCGAGGCGAGGCGATCAAAAACGAAGCGAGGTGATCCAAAATGAGGCGAGGCGAGGCGAGCCGAGGCGATCCAAAATGAGGCGAGGCGATACAAAATGAGGAGATGCGAGGCGAGGCGATCCAAAACGAGGCGAGGCGAGGCGAGGCGAGGCGAGGCGATCCAAAATGAGGTGAAGCGAGGCGAGGCGAGGCGATCCAAAATAAGGCGAAACGATCCAAGGTGAGGCGAGGCGAGGCGAGGCGATCGAAAATGAGGCGAGGCGAGGCGAGGCGATCCAAAATGAGGTGAGGCGAGGCGAGCCGAGGCAATCCAAAATAAGGCGAAACGATCCAAGGTCAGGCGAGGCGAGGCGAGGCGATCGAAAATGAGGCGAGGCGAGGCGAGGCGATCCAAAATGAGGCAAGGCGATTCAAAATGAGGCGAGGCGAGGCGAGGCGCGGCGATCCAAAATGAGGCGAGGCGAGGTGAGGCGAGGCGAGGCGATGCGATCCAAAATGAGGCGAGGCGATCCAAAATGAGGCGAGGCGAGGTGAGGCGTGGCGATCCAAAAGGAGGCGAGGCGAGGAGAGGCGAGTCGAGGCGATCCAAAATGAGGCGAGGCGAGGCGAGGCGAGGCGATCCAAAATGAGGCGAGGCGAGGCGAGGCGATCCAAAATGAGGCGAGGCAAGGCGAGGCGAGGCGATCCAAAAAGAGGCGAGGCGATACAAAATGAGGCGAGGCGAGGCGAGGCGATCCAAAATGAGGGTAGGCGAGGCGAGGCGAGGCGAGGTGAGGCGAGGCGATCCAAAATGAGGCGAGGCGAGGCAAGGCGATGCGATCCAAAATGAGGCGAGGCGAGGCGAGGCGATCCAAAATGAGGAGAGGCGAGGTGAGGCGATCCAAAATGAAGCGAGGCGAGGCGAGGCGATCCAAAATGAGGCGAGGCGAGGTGAGGCGAGGCGAGGCGAGGCGATCCAAAATGAGGCGAGGCGATCCAAAATGAGGCGAGGCGAGGCGAGGCGATCCAAAAGGAGGCGAGGCAAGGCGAGGCGAGGCGATCCAAAAGGAGGCGAGGCGAGGTGATGCGAGGCGACCCAAAATGAGGCGAGGCGAGGCGCGGCGATCCAAAATGAGGCGATGCGAGGTGAGGCGAGGCGAGGCGTTGCGATCCAAAATCAGGCGAGGCGATCCAAAATGAGGCGAGGCGAGGTGAGGCGTGGCGATCCAAAATGAGGCGAGGCGAGGAGAGGCGAGGCGAGGCGATCCAAAATGAGGCGAGGCGAGGTGAGGCGAGGCGAGGCGAGGCGATCCAAAATGAGGCGAGGCGATCCAAAATGAGGCGAGGCGAGGCGAGGCAATCCAAATGGAGGCGAGGCGAGGCGAGGCGAGGCGATCCAAAAGGAGGCGAGGCGAGGCGAGGCGATCCAAAATGAGGCGAGGCGAGGTGAGGCGAGGCGATCCAAAATGAGGCGAGGCAAGGCGAGGCGAGGCGATTCAAAATGAGGCTAGGAGAGGCGAGGCGAGGTGAGGCGAGGCGATCCAAAATGAGGCGAGGCGAGGCGAGGCGAGGCGAACCAAAATGAGGCAAGGCGAGGTGAAGCTATACAAAATGAGGCGAGGCGAAGCGAGGCGAACCAAAAGGAGGCGAGGCGATCCAAAGTGACGCGAGGCGAGGCGATCCAAAATGAGGCTAGGCGAGGCGAGGCGAGGCGAGGCGAGGCGAGGCGATCCAAAATGAGGCGAGGCGAGGCGAGGCGATCCAAAATGAGGTGAGGCAAGGCGAGGAGAGGCGACCCAAAATGAGGCTAGGCGAGGCGAGGCGAGGCGAGGTGAGGTGAGGCGATCCAAAATGAGGCGAGGCGAGGCGAGGCGATCCAAAATGAGGCAAGGCGATCTGAGGTGAGGCGAACCAAAATGAGGCGAGGCGAGGCGATCCAAAATGAGGCGAGGCGAGGCAAGGCGATACAAAATGAGGCGAGACGAGGTGAGGCGATACAAAATGAGGCGAGGCGAAGCGAGGCGATTCAAAATGAGGCGAAACGATCCAAGGTGAGGCGAGGCGAGGCGAGGCGATCCAAAATGAGGCGAGGCGAGGCGAGGCAATCCAAAATGAGGCGAGGAGAGGTGATGCGAGGCGATCCAAAATGAGGCGAGGCGAGGTGATCCAAAATGAGGCTAGGCGAGGCGAGGAGAGGCGAGGCGATCCAAAATGAGGCTAGGCGAGGCGAGGCGAGGCGAGGTGAGGCGAGGCGATCCAAAATGAGGCGCGGCGAGGCGAGGCGATCCAAAATGAGGCGAGGCGAGGCGAGGCGATCCAAAAGGAGGCGAGGCGAGGTGATGCGAGGCGACCCAAAATGAGGCGAGGCGAGGCGCGGCGATCCAAAATGAGGCGAGGCGAGGTGAGGCGAGGCGAGGCGAGGCGATCCAAAATGAGGCGAGGCGATCCAAAATGAGGCGAGGCGAGGCGAGGCAATCCAAATGGAGGCGAGGCGAGGCGAGTCGAGGCGATCCAAAATGAGGCGAGGCGAGGCGAGGCGAGGTGATCCAAAATGAGGCTAGGCGAGGCGAGGAGAGGCGAGGCGATCCAAAATGAGGCTAGGCGAGGCGAGGCGAGGCGAGGTGAGGCGAGGCGATCCAAAATGAGGCGCGGCGAGGCGAGGCGATCCAAAATGAGGCGAGGCAAGGCGAGGCGAGGCGATCCAAAATGAGGCGAGGCGAGGCAAGGCGATGCGATCCAAAATGAGGCGAGGCGAGGCGAGGCGATCCAAAATGAGGAGAGGCGAGGTGAGGCGATCCAAAATGAAGCGAGGCGAGGCGAGGCGATCCAAAATGAGGCGAGGCGAGGTGAGGCGAGGCGAGGCGAGGCGATCCAAAATGAGGCGAGGCGATCCAAAATGAGGCGAGGCGAGGCGAGGCGATCCAAAAGGAGGCGAGGCAAGGCGAGGCGAGGCGATCCAAAAGGAGGCGAGGCGAGGTGATGCGAGGCGACCCAAAATGAGGCGAGGCGAGGCGCGGCGATCCAAAATGAGGCGATGCGAGGTGAGGCGAGGCGAGGCGTTGCGATCCAAAATCAGGCGAGGCGATCCAAAATGAGGCGAGGCGAGGTGAGGCGTGGCGATCCAAAATGAGGCGAGGCGAGGAGAGGCGAGGCGAGGCGATCCAAAATGAGGCGAGGCGAGGTGAGGCGAGGCGAGGCGAGGCGATCCAAAATGAGGCGAGGCGATCCAAAATGAGGCGAGGCGAGGCGAGGCAATCCAAATGGAGGCGAGGCGAGGCGAGGCGAGGCGATCCAAAAGGAGGCGAGGCGAGGCGAGGCGATCCAACATGAGGCGAGGCGAGGTGAGGCGAGGCGATCCAAAATGAGGCGAGGCAAGGCGAGGCGAGGCGATTCAAAATGAGGCTAGGAGAGGCGAGGCGAGGTGAGGCGAGGCGATCCAAAATGAGGCGAGGCGAGGCGAGGCGAGGCGAACCAAAATGAGGCAAGGCGAGGTGAAGCTATACAAAATGAGGCGAGGCGAAGCGAGGCGAACCAAAAGGAGGCGAGGCGATCCAAAGTGACGCGAGGCGAGGCGATCCAAAATGAGGCTAGGCGAGGCGAGGCGAGGCGAGGCGAGGCGAGGCGATCCAAAATGAGGCGAGGCGAGGCGAGGCGATCCAAAATGAGGTGAGGCAAGGCGAGGAGAGGCGACCCAAAATGAGGCTAGGCGAGGCGAGGCGAGGCGAGGTGAGGTGAGGCGATCCAAAATGAGGCGAGGCGAGGCGAGGCGATCCAAAATGAGGCAAGGCGATCTGAGGTGAGGCGAACCAAAATGAGGCGAGGCGAGGCGATCCAAAATGAGGCGAGGCGAGGCAAGGCGATACAAAATGAGGCGAGACGAGGTGAGGCGATACAAAATGAGGCGAGGCGAAGCGAGGCGATTCAAAATGAGGCGAAACGATCCAAGGTGAGGCGAGGCGAGGCGAGGCGATCCAAAATGAGGCGAGGCGAGGCGAGGCAATCCAAAATGAGGCGAGGAGAGGTGATGCGAGGCGATCCAAAATGAGGCGAGGCGAGGTGATCCAAAATGAGGCTAGGCGAGGCGAGGAGAGGCGAGGCGATCCAAAATGAGGCTAGGCGAGGCGAGGCGAGGCGAGGTGAGGCGAGGCGATCCAAAATGAGGCGCGGCGAGGCGAGGCGATCCAAAATGAGGCGAGGCGAGGCGAGGCGATCCAAAAGGAGGCGAGGCGAGGTGATGCGAGGCGACCCAAAATGAGGCGAGGCGAGGCGCGGCGATCCAAAATGAGGCGAGGCGAGGTGAGGCGAGGCGAGGCGAGGCGATCCAAAATGAGGCGAGGCGATCCAAAATGAGGCGAGGCGAGGCGAGGCAATCCAAATGGAGGCGAGGCGAGGCGAGTCGAGGCGATCCAAAATGAGGCGAGGCGAGGCGAGGCGAGGTGATCCAAAATGAGGCTAGGCGAGGCGAGGAGAGGCGAGGCGATCCAAAATGAGGCTAGGCGAGGCGAGGCGAGGCGAGGTGAGGCGAGGCGATCCAAAATGAGGCGCGGCGAGGCGAGGCGATCCAAAATGAGGCGAGGCAAGGCGAGGCGAGGCGATCCAAAATGAGGCGAGGTGAGGTGAGGCGACGTGAGGCGTGGCGAGGCGAGGCGAGGCGATCCAAAATGAGTCGAGGTGAGGCGTGGCGAGGCATGCTGTGGCGAGGCGAGGCGAGGCGAGGCGATCCAAAATGAGGCGAGGCGAGGCGAGGCACGGCGATCCAAAATGAGGAGAGGCGAGGCGAGGCGAGGTGATCCAAAATGAGGCGAGGCGAGGCGAGGTGATCCAAAATGAGGTGTGGCAATGCGAGGCGAGGCGAGGCAAGGCGATCCAAAATGAGGCGAGGCGTGGTGAGGCGAGTCAAAGCGATCCAAAATGAGGCGAGGCGATCCAAAATGAGGCGAGGCGAGGCGAGGCGAGGCGATCCAAAATGAGGCGAGGCGAGGCAAGGTGAGGCGATCCATAATGAGGTGAGGCGAGGAGAGGCGAGGCGATCTAAAATGAGGCGAGGCGAGGCGAGGTGAGGCGATCCAAAATGAGGCGAGGCGAGGAGAGGCGAGGCGATCAAAAATGAGGCGAGGCGAGGCGAGGCGACGTGAGGCGCGGCGATCCAAAATGAGGCGAGGCGAGGCGAGGCGAGGTGAGGCGAGGCGATCCAAAATGAGGCGAGGCGAGGCGAGGCGATCCAAAATGAGGTGAGGAGAGGCGTGGCGAGGCGAGGCGAGGCAAGGCGATCCAAAATGAGGCGAGGCGAGGCGAGGCGCGGCGATCCAAAATGAGGCGAGGCGAGGTGAGGCGAGGCGAGGCGAGGCGATGCGATCCAAACTGAGGTGAGGCGATCCAAAATGAGGCAAGGCGCGGCGATCCAAAATGAGGCGAGGCGTGGTGAGGCGAGGCGCGGCGATGCGATCCAAAATGAGGCGAGGCGATCCAAAATGAGGCGAGGCGAGGCGAGGCGAGGCGATCCAAAATGAGGCGAGGCGAGGCGAGGCGAGGCGATTCAAAATGAGGCGAGGCGAGGCGAGGCGAGGCGATCCAAAATGAGGCGAGGCGATCCAAAATGAGGCGAGGCGAGGCGAGGCGAGGCGATCCAAAATGAGGCGAGGCGAGGCAAGGTGAGGCGATCCATAATGAGGTGAGGCGAGGAGAGGCGAGGCGATCCAAAATGAGGCGAGGCGAGGCGAGGTGAGGCGATCCAAAATGAGGCGAGGCGAGGAGAGGCGAGGCGATCAAAAATGAGGCGAGGCGAGGCGAGGCGACGTGAGGCGCGGCGATCCAAAATGAGGTGAGGCGATCCAAAATGAGGCAAGGCGCGGCGATCCAAAATGAGGCGAGGCGTGGTGAGGCGAGGCGAGGCGATGCGATCCAAAATGAGGCGAGGCGATCCAAAATGAGGCGAGGCGAGGCGAGGCGAGGCGATCCAAAATGAGGCGAGGCGAGGCGAGGCGAGGCGATTCAAAATGAGGCGAGGCGAGGCGAGGCGAGGCGATCCAAAATGAGGCGAGGCGATCCAAAATGAAGCGAGGCGAGGCGAGGCGAGGCGATCCAAAATGAGGCGAGGCGAGGCAAGGTGAGGCGATCCATAATGAGGTGAGGCGAGGAGAGGCGAGGCGATCCAAAATGGGGCGAGGCGAGGCGTGGTGAGGCGATCCAAAATGAGGCGAGGCGAGGAGAGGCGAGGCGATCAAAAATGAGGCGAGGCGAGGCGAGGCGACGTGAGGCGCGGCGATCCAAAATGAGGTGAGGCGATCCAAAATGAGGCAAGGCGCGGCGATCCAAAATGAGGCGAGGCGTGGTGAGGCGAGGCGAGGCGATGCGATCCAAAATGAGGCGAGGCGATCCAAAATGAGGCGATGCGAGGCGAGGCGAGGCGATCCAAAATGAGGCGAGGCGAGGCGAGGCGAGGTGATCCAAAATGAGGCTAGGCGAGGCGAGGAGAGGCGAGGCGATCCAAAATGAGGCTAGGCGAGGCGAGGCGAGGCGAGGTGAGGCGAGGCGATCCAAAATGAGGCGCGGCGAGGCGAGGCGATCCAAAATGAGGCGAGGCAAGGCGAGGCGAGGCGATCCAAAATGAGGCGAGGTGAGGTGAGGCGAGGCGATCCAAAATGAGGCGAGGCAAGGCGAGGCGAGGCGATCCAAAAAGAGGCTAGGCGAGGCAAGGCGAGGCGAGGTGAGGCGAGGCGATCCAAAATGAGGCGAGGCGAGGCGAGGCGATCCAAAATGAGGCGAGGCGATTCAAAATGAGGAGAGGCGAGGCGAGGCGAGGTGATCCAAAACGAGGCGAGGCGAATTGAGGCGAGGCGATCTAAAATGAGGTGAGGAGAAGTGAGGCGAGGCGAGGCGATCCAAAATAAGGCGAAACGATCCAAGGTTAGGCGAGGCGAGGCGAGGCGAGGCGACTCAAAATGAGGCGAGGCGAGGCGAGGCGATCCAAAATGAGGCGAGGCGTTCCAAAATGAGGCGAGGCGATTCAAAATGAGGTGAGGCGAGGCGAGGCGATCCAAACTGAGGCGAGGCGAGGCGAGGCGATCCAAAATGAGGCGAGGCGAGGCGAGGCGATACAAAATGAGGCGAGGCGAGGTGAGGCGAGGAGAGGCGATGCGATCCAAAATGAGGCGAGGTGATCCAAACTGAGGCGAGGCGAGGCAGGGCGACCCAAAAGGAGGTGAGGCAAGGCGAGGCGAGGCGATCCAAAATGAGGTGAGGCCAGGCGAGGCGAGGCGAGGCCATCCAAAATGAGGCGAGGCAAGGCGAGGAGAGGCGATCCAAAATGAGGCGAGGCGAGGCGAGGCGAGGCGATCCAAAATGAGGCGAGGCGAGGCGAGGCGTGGCGAGGCGAGGCGGGGCGATCCAAAATGAGGCGAGGCATGGCGTGTCGAGGCGATCCAAAATAAGGCGAGGCGAGGCATGGCGAGCCGAGGCGAGGCGATCCAAAATGAGGCGAGGCGAGGCGTGGCGGGGTGAGGCGTGGCAAGGCGAGGCGAGGCGAGGCGATCCAAAATGAGGCGAGGCGAGGCGAGGCGATCCAAAATGAGGCGAGGCGAGGAGAGGCGTTCCAAAATGTGGCGAGGCGAGGCGGGACGAGGCGATCCAAAATGTGGTGAGGCAAGGCGAGGCGAGGCGTTCCAAAATGAGGCGTGGCGATCCAAAAGGAGGCGTGGCGATCTAAAATGAGGCGAGGCGATCCAAAATGAGGCGAGGCGAGGCGAGGCGATCCAAAATGAGGCGAGGCGATCCAAAATGAGGAGAGGCGAGGTGAGGCGAGGTGATCCAAAACGAGGCGAGGCGAAGCGAGGCGAGGCGATCTAAAATGAGGTGAGGAGAAGCGAGGCGAGGCGAGGCGATCCAAAATAAGGCGAAACGATCCAAGGTGAGGCGAGGCGAGGCGAGGCGAGGCGATTCAAAATGAGGCGAGGCGAGGCGAGGCGATCCAAAATGAGGCGAGGCGTTCCAAAATGAGGCGAGGCGATTCAAAATGAGGTGAGGCGAGGCGAGGCGATCCAAAATGAGGCGAGGCGAGGCGATCCAAAATGAGGCGAGGCGAGGCGATCCAAAATGTGGCGAGGCTAGGCGAGGCGCTGCCATCCAAAATATGGTGAGGCAAAGCGAGGCGAGGCGATCCAAAATGAGGCGAGGCGAGGCGAGGCGATCCAAAATGAGCCGAGGCGATCCAAAACGAGGCGAGGCGAGGCGATCAAAAATGAGGCGAGGTGATCCAAAATGAGGTGAGGCGAGGCGAGCTGAGGCGATCCAAAATCAGGCGAGGCGATCCAAAATGAAGAGAGGCAAGGCGAGGCGAGGCGATCCAAAACGAGGCGAGGTGAGGCGAGGCGAGGCGATCCAAAATGAGGTGAGGCGAGGCGAGGTGAGGCGAGGCGATCCAAAATAAGGCGAAACGATCCAAGGTGAGGTGAGGCGAGGCGAGGCGAGGCGAGGCGATCGAAAATGAGGCGAGGCGAGGCGAGGCGAGGCGATCCAAAATGAGGCGAGGCGATTCAAAATGAGGCGAGGCGAGGCGATGCGAGGCAATCCAAAATGAGGCGAGGCGAGGCGCGGCGATCCAAAATGAGGCGAGGCAAGGTGAGGCGAGGCGAGGCGATGCGATCCAAAATGAGGTGAGGCGAACCAAAATGAGGCGAGGCGAGGCGAGGCGTGGCGATCCAAAAGGTGGCGACGCGAGGAGAGGCAAGGCGAGGCAATCCAAAATGAGGCGAGGCGTGGCGAGGCGAGGCGATCCAAAATGAGGCGATGCAAGGCGAGGCGAGGCGATCCAAAATGAGGCGAGGCGATCCAAAACGAGGCGAGGCGATCCAAAATGAGGCGAGGCGAGGCGAGGTGATCCAAAATGAGGCGAGGCGAGGCGATCAAAAACGAAGCGAGGTGATCCAAAATGAGGCGAGGCGAGGCGAGGTGAGGCGATCCAAAATGAGGCGAGGCGATACAAAATGAGGAGATGCGAGGCAAGGCGATCGAAAACGAGGCGAGGCGAGGCGAGGCGAGGCGAGGCGATCCAAAATGAGGTGAAGCGAGGCGAGGTGAGGCGATCCAAAATAAGGCGAAACGATCCAAGGTGCGGCGAGGCGAGGCGAGGCGATCGAAAATGAGGCGAGGCGAGGCGAGGCGATCCAAAATGAGGGGAGGCGAGGCGAGCCGAGGCAATCTAAAATAAGGCGAAACGATCCAAGGTGAGGCGAGGCGAGGCGAGGTGAGGCGAGGCGATCCAAAATGAGGCGAGGCGATTCAAAATGAGGCGAGGCGAGGCGAGGCAAGGCGATCCAAAATGAGGCGAGGCGAGGCGCGGCGATCCAAAATGAGGCGAGGCGAGGTGAGGCGAGGCGAGGCGATGCGATCCAAAATGAGGCGAGGCGATCCAAAATGAGGCGAGGCGAGGTGAGGCGTGGCGATCCAAAAGGAGGCGAGGCGAGGAGAGGCGAGTCGAGGCGATCCAAAATGAGGCGAGGCGAGGCGAGGCGAGGCGATCCAAAATGAGGCGAGGCGAGGCGAGGCGAGGCGATCCAAAATGAGGCGAGGCAAGGCGAGGCGAGGCGATCCAAAAAGAGGCTAGGCGAGGCAAGGCGAGGCGAGGTGAGGCGAGGCGATCCAAAATGAGGCGAGGCGAGGCGAGGCGATCCAAAATGAGGCGAGGCAATCCAAAATGAGGAGAGGCGAGGCGAGGCGAGGTGATCCAAAACGAGGCGAGGCGAAGCGAGGCGAGGCGATCTAAAATGAGGTGAGGAGAAGTGAGGCGAGGCGAGGCGATCCAAAATAAGGCGAAACGATCCAAGGTGAGGCGAGGCGAGGCGAGGCGAGGCGACTCAAAATGAGGTGAGGCGAGGCGAGGCGATCCAAAATGAGGCGAGGCGTTCCAAAATGAGGCGAGGCGATTCAAAATGAGGTGAGGCGAGGCGAGGCGATCCAAACTGAGGCGAGGCGAGGCGAGGCGATCCAAAATGAGGCGAGGCGAGGCGAGGCGATACAAAATGAGGCGAGGCGAGGTGAGGCGAGGAGAGGCGATGCGATCCAAAATGAGGCGAGGTGATCCAAACTGAGGCGAGGCGAGGAGAGGCGACCCAAAAGGAGGTGAGGCAAGGCGAGGCGAGGCGATCCAAAATGAGGTGAGGCCAGGCGAGGCGAGGCGAGGCCATCCAAAATGAGGCGAGGCAAGGCGAGGAGAGGCGATCCAAAATGAGGCGAGGCGAGGCGAGGCGAGGCGATCCAAAATGAGGCGAGGCGAGGCGAGGCGTGGCGAGGCGAGGCGGGGCGATCCAAAATGAGGCGAGGCATGGCGTGTCGAGGCGATCCAAAATGAGGCGAGGCGAGGCATGGCGAGCCGAGGCGAGGCGATCCAAAATGAGGCGAGGCGAGGCGATCGAAAATGAGGCGAGGCAAGGCGAGGCGAGCCGATCCTAAGTGAGGCTAGGCGAGGCGAGGCGAGGCGAGGTGAGGCGAGGCGATCCATAATGAGGCGAGGCAAGGCGAGGCGAGGCGATCCAAAAGGAGGCGAGGCGAGGCGAGGCGTGGCGAGGCGAGGCGAGGCGATCCAAAATGAGGCGAGGCGACGCGTGGCGAGGTGAGGCGTGGCGAGGCGAGGCGAGGCGATCCAAAATGAGGCGAGGTGAGGCGTGGCGAGGCATGGTGTGGCGAGGCGAGGCGAGGCGAGGCGATCCAAAATGAGGCGAGGCGAGGCGAGGCACGGCGATCCAAAATGAGGAGAGGCGAGGCGAGGCGAGGTGATCCAAAATGAGGCGAGGCGAGGCGAGGTGATCCAAAATGAGGTGTGGCAACGCGAGGCGAGGCGAGGCAAGGCGATCCAAAATGAAGCGAGGCGAGGTGAGGCGAGTCAAAGCGATCCAAAATGAGGCGAGGCGAACCAAAATGAGGCGAGGCGAGGCGAGGCGAGGCGATCCAAAATGAGGCGAGGCGAGGCAAGGTGAGGCGATCCATAATGAGGTGAGGCGAGGAGAGGCGAGGCGATCCAAAATGAGGCGAGGCGAGGCGAGGTATGGCGATCCAAAATGAGGCGAGGCGAGGAGAGGCGAGGCGATCAAAAATGAGGCGAGGCGAGGCGAGGCGACGTGAGGCGCGGCGATCCAAAATGAGGCGAGGCGAGGCGAGGCGAGGTGAGGCGAGGCGATCCAAAATGAGGCGAGGCGAGGCGAGGCGATCCAAAATGAGGTGAGGAGAGGCGTGGCGAGGCGAGGCGAGGCGAGGCGATCCAAAATGAGGCGAGGCGAGGCGAGGCGCAGCGATCCAAAATGAGGCGAGGCGAGGTGAGGCGAGGCAAGGCGAGGCGATCCAAAATGAGGTGAGGCGATCCAAAATGAGGCAAGGCGCGGCGATCCAAAATGAGGCGAGGCGTGGTGAGGCGAGGCGAGGCGATGCGATCCAAAATGAGGCGAGGCGATCCAAAATGAGGCGAGGCGAGGCGAGGCGATTCAAAATGAGGCGAGGCGAGGCGAGGCGAGGCGATCCAAAATGAGGCGAGGCGAGGCGTGGCGGGGTGAGGCGTGGCAAGGCGAGGCGAGGCGAGGCGAGGCGATCCAAAATGAGGCGAGGCGAGGCGAGGCGATCCAAAATGAGGCGAGGCGAGGAGAGGCGTTCCAAAATGTGGCGAGGCGAGGCGAGACGAGGCGATCCAAAATGTGGTGAGGCAAGGCGAGGCGAGGCGATCCAAAATGAGGCGTGGCGATCCAAAATGAGGCGTGGCGATCCAAAATGAGGCGAGGCGATCCAAAATGAGGCGAGGCGAGGCGAGGTGATCCAAAATGAGGCGATGCGAGGCGAGGTGAGGCGATCCAAAATGAGGCGAGGCGAGGCGAGGCGATCCAAAATGAGGCGAGGCGATCCAAAATGAGGAGAGGCGAGGCGAGGCGAGGTGATCCAAAACGAGGCGAGGCGAGGCGAGGCGAGGCGATCTAAAATGAGGTGAGGAGAAGCGAGGCGAGGCGAGGCGATCCAAAATAAGGCGAAACGATCCAAGGTGAGGCGAGGCGAGGCGAGGCGATTCAAAATGAGGCGAGGCGAGGCGAGGCGATCCAAAATGAGGCGAGGCGTTCCAAAATGAGGCGAGGCGATTCAAAATGAGGCGAGGCGAGGCGAGGCGATCCAAAATGAGGCGAGGCGAGGCGAGGCGATCCAAAATGAGGCGAGGCGAGGCGATCCAAAATGTGGCGAGGCGAGGCGAGGCGAGGCCATCCAAAATATGGTGAGGCAAAGCGAGGCGAGGCGATCCAAAATGAGGCGAGGCGAGGCGAGGCGATCCAAAATGAGCCGAGGCGATCCAAAACGAGGCGAGGCGAGGCGATCAAAAATGAGGCGAGGTGATCCAAAATGAGGTGAGGCGAGGCGAGCTGAGGCGATCCAAAATGAGGCGAGGCGATCCAAAATGAGGAGAGGCAAGGCGAGGCGAGGCGATCCAAAACGAGGCGAGGTGAGGCGAGGCGAGGCGATCCAAAATGAGGTGAGGCGAGGCGAGGTGAGGCGAGGCGATCCAAAATAAGGCGAAACGATCCAAGGTGAGGTGAGGCGAGGCGAGGCGAGGCGAGGCGATCGAAAATGAGGCGAGGCGAGGCGAGGCGAGGCGATCCAAAATGAGGCGAGGCGATTCAAAATGAGGCGAGGCGAGGCGATGCGAGGCAATCCAAAATGAGGCGAGGCGAGGCGCGGCGATCCAAAATGAGGCGAGGCAAGGTGAGGCGAGGCGAGGCGAGGCGATCGAAAATGAGGCGAGGCCTGGCGAGGCGAGGCGATCCAAAATGAGGCTAGGCGAGGCGAGCCGATGCGATCCAAAATGAGGCGAGGCGAGGCGTGGCGAGGCGAGGTGTGGCGAGGCGAGGCGAGGCGAGGCAATCCAAAATGAGGCGAGGCTTGGCGAGGCGTTCCAAAATGAGGCGAGGCGAGGCGAGGCGTGGAGAGGCGAGGCGAGGCGATCCAAAATGAGGCGAGGCGTGGCGAGGCGAGGCGAGGCAAGGCGATCCAAAATGAGGCGAGGCGAGGCGAGGCGATCCAAAATGAGGCGAGGCGATCCAAAACGAGGCGAGGCGATCCAAAATGAGGCGAGGCAAGGATAGGCAAGGCAATCCAAAATGAGGCGAGGCGAGGCAATCCAAAATGAGGCGAGGCTAGGCGAGGCATTCCAAAATGAGGCGAGGCGAGGCGAGGCGTGGAGAGGCGAGGCGAGGCGATCCAAAATGAGGCGAGGCGAGGCGTGGCGATCCAAAATAGGACGAGGCGAGGCAATCCAAAATGAGGCGAGGCGATCCAAAACGAGGCGAGGCGATCCAAAATGAGGCGAGGCAAGGATAGGCGAGGCGATCCAAAATGAGGCGAGGCGAGGCGAGGCGAGGTGAGGCGAGGCGATCCAAAATAAGGCGAGGCGAGGCGAGGCGATCCAAAATGAGGCGAGGCGATACAAAATGAGGAGAGGCGATCCAAAATGAGGAGAGGCGAGGCGAGGCGATCCGAAATGAGGCGAGGCGAGGCGAGGCGTTCCAAAATGAGACGAAACGATCCAAGGTGAGGCGAGACGAGGTGAGGTGAGGCGATCGAAAATGAGGCGAGGCGAGGCGATCCAAAATGAGGCGAGGCGATTCGAAATGAGGCTAGGCGAGGCGAGGCGATCCAAAATGAGGCGAGGCGAGGCGAGGCGATCCAAAAGGAGGCGAGGCGACGCGAGGCTAGGCGAGGCGATCCAAAAGGAGGCGAGGCGAGGCGAGGCGAGGCGATCCAAAAGGAGGCGAGGCGAGGCGATCCAAAATGAGGCGAGGCGAGGCGAGGCGATCCAAAAGGAGGCGAGGCGAGGCGAGGCGATCCAAAAGGAGGCGAGGCGACGCGAGGCGAGGCGAGGCGATCCAAAAGGAGGCGAGGCGAGGCGAGGCGAGGCGATCCAAAATGAGGCGAGGCGAGGCGAGGCGATTCAAAATGAGGCGAGGCGAGGCGAGGCGGGGTGAGGCGTGGCAAGGCGAGGCGAGGCGAGGCGATCCAAAATGAGGCGAGGCGAGGCGAGGCGAGGCGTTCCAAAATGAGGCGAGGCGAGGAGAGGCGATCCAAAATGTGGCGAGGCGAGGCGAGGCGAGGCGATCCAAAATGTGGTGAGGCAAGGCGAGGCGAGGCGATCCAAAATGAGGCGAGGCGAGGTGAGGCGAGGCGAGGCGAGGCGATCCAAAATGAGGCGAGGCGATCCAAAATGAGGCGAGGCGAGGCGAGGCGATCCAAAAGGAGGCGAGGCAAGGCGAGGCGATCCAAAAGGAGGCGAGGCAAGGCGAGTCGAGGCGATCCAAAATGAGGCGAGGCGAGGCGAGGCGAGGTGATCCAAAATGAGGCTAGGCGAGGCGAGGAGAGACGAGGCGATCCAAAATGAGGCTAGGCGAGGCGAGGCGAGGCGAGGTGAGGCGAGGCGATCCAAAATGAGGCGCGGCGAGGCGAGGCGATCCAAAATGAGGCGAGGCAAGGCGAGGCGAGGCGATCCAAAATGAGGCGAGGCGAGGCGAGGCGAGGCGAGGTGAGGCGAGGCGATCCAAAATGAGGCGAGGCGAGGCGAGGCGATCCAAAATGAGGCTAGGCGAGGCGAGGCGAGGCGATCCAAAATGAGGCGAGGCGAGGCGATCCAAAATGAGGCGAAACGATCCAAGGTGAGGCGAGGCGAGGCGAGGCGATCCAAAATGAGGCGAGGCGAGGTGCGGCGAGGAGAGGCGATGCGATCCAAAATGAGGCGAGGCGATCCAAAATGAGGCGAGGCGAGGCGAGGCGATCCAAAAGGAGGCGAGGCGAGGCGAGGCGAGGCGATCCAAAAGGAGGCGAGGCGAGGCGAGGCGAGGCGATCCAAAAGGAGGCGAGGCGAGGCGAGGCGAGGCGATCCAAAAGGAGGCGAGGCGAGGCAAGGCGAGGCGATCCAAAAGGAGGCGAGGCGAGTCGAGGCGATCCAAAATGAGGCGAGGCGAGGCGAGGCGATCCAACATGAGGCGAGTCTAGGCGAGGCGTTCCAAAATGAGGCGAGGCGAGGCGAGGCGTGGAGAGGCGAGGCGAGGCGATCCAAAATGAGGCGAGGCGAGGCGTGGCGAGGCGAGTCGTGGCGAGGCGAGGCGAGGCGATCCAAAATGAGGCGAGGCAAAACGAGGCGAGGCGATCCAAAATGAGGCGAGGCGAGGCGAGGCGTGGCGAGGCGTGGCGTGGCGAGGCGAGGCGTGGCGAGGCGAGGCGATCCAAAATGAGGCGAGGCAAGGCGTGGCGAGGCGATCCAAAATGAGGCGAGGCGATCCAAAATGAGGCGAGGCGAGGCGAGGCAATCCAAATGGAGGCGAGGCGAGGCGAGGCGAGGCGATCCAAAAGGAGGCGAGGCGAGGCGAGGCGATCCAAAATGAGGCGAGGCGAGGTGAGGCGAGGCGATCCAAAATGAGGCGAGGCAAGGCGAGGCGAGGCGATTCAAAATGAGGCTAGGAGAGGCGAGGCGAGGTGAGGCGAGGCGATCCAAAATGAGGCTAGGAGACGCGAGGCGAGGCGAGGCGAGGTGATCCAAAATGAGGCTAGGCGAGGCGAGGAGAGGCGAGGCGATCCAAAATGAGGCTAGGCGAGGCGAGGCGAGGCGAGGTGAGGCGAGGTGATCCAAAATGAGGCGCGGCGAGGCGAGGCGATCCAAAATGAGGCGAGGCAAGGCGAGGCGAGGCGATCCAAAATGAGGCGAGGCGAGGCGAGGTGATCCAAAATGAGGTGTGGCAACGCGAGGCGAGGCGAGGCAAGGCGATCCAAAATGAGGCGAGGCGTGGTGAGGCGAGTCAAAGCGATCCAAAATGAGGCGAGGCGATCCAAAATGAGGCGAGGCGAGGCGAGGCGATCCAAAATGAGGCGAGGCGAGGCAAGGTGAGGCGATCCATAATGAGGTGAGGCGAGGAGAGGCGAGGCGATCCAAAATGAGGCGAGGCGAGGCGAGGTGAGGCGATCCAAAATGAGGCGAGGCGAGGAGAGGCGAGGCGATCAAAAATGAGGCGAGGCGAGGCGAGGCGACGTGAGGCGCGGCGATCCAAAATGAGGCGAGGCGAGGCGAGGCGAGGTGAGGCGAGGCGATCCAAAATGAGGCGAGGCGAGGCGAGGCGATCCAAAATGAGGTGAGGAGAGGCGTGGCGAGGCGAGGCGAGGCGAGGCGATCCAAAATGAGGCGAGGCGAGGCGAGGTGATCCAAAATGAGGCGAGGCGAGGCGAGGCGATCAAAAACGAAGCGAGGTGATCCAAAATGAGGCGAGGCGAGGCGAGGTGAGGCGATCCAAAATGAGGCGAGGCGAGGCGAGGCGATCAAAAACGAAGCGAGGTGATCCAAAATGAGGCGAGGCGAGGCGAGCCGAGGCGATCCAAAATGAGGCGAGGCGATACAAAATGAGGAGATGCGAGGCGAGGCGATCCAAAACGAGGCGAGGCGATACAAAATGAGGAGATGCGAGGCGAGGCGATCCAAAACGAGGCGAGGCGAGGCGAGGCGAGGCGAGGCGATCTAAAATGAGGTGAAGCGAGGCGAGGCGAGGCGATCCAAAATAAGGCGAAACGATCCAAGGTGAGGCGAGGCGAGGCGAGGCGATCGAAAATGAGGCGAGGCGAGGCGAGGCGAACCAAAATGAGGCGAGGCGATTCAAAATGAGGCGAGGCGAGGCGATGCGAGGCGATCCAAAATGAGGCGAGGCGAGGCGCGGCGATCCAAAATGAGGCGAGGCGAGGTGAGGCGAGGCGAAGCGATGCGATCCAAAATGAGGCGAGGCGATCCAAAATGAGGCGAGGCGAGGTGAGGCGACGTGAGGCGCGGCGATCCAAAATGAGGCGAGGCGATCAAAAATGAGGCGAGGCGAGGCGAGGCGACGTGAGGCGCGGCGATCCAAAATGAGGCGAGGCGAGGCGAGGCGAGGTGAGGCGAGGCGATCCAAAATGAGGCGAGGCGAGGCGAGGCGATCCAAAATGAGGTGAGGAGAGGCGTGGCGAGGCGAGGCGAGGCGAGGCGATCCAAAATGAGGCGAGGCGAGGCGAGGTGATCCAAAATGAGGCGAGGCGAGGCGAGGCGATCAAAAACGAAGCGAGGTGATCCAAAATGAGGCGAGGCGAGGCGAGGTGAGGCGATCCAAAATGAGGCGAGGCGAGGCGAGGCGATCAAAAACGAAGCGAGGTGATCCAAAATGAGGCGAGGCGAGGCGAGCCGAGGCGATCCAAAATGAGGCGAGGCGATACAAAATGAGGAGATGCGAGGCGAGGCGATCCAAAACGAGGCGAGGCGAGGCGAGGCGAGGCGAGGCGATCCAAAATGAGGTGAAGCGAGGCGAGGCGAGGCGATCCAAAATAAGGCGAAATGATCCAAGGTGAGGCGAGGCGAGGCGAGGCGATCGAAAATGAGGCGAGGCGAGGCGAGGCGATCCAAAATGAGGTGAGGCGAGGCGAGCCGAGGCAATCCAAAATAAGGCGAAACGATCCAAGGTCAGGCGAGGCGAGGCGAGGCGATCGAAAATGAGGCGAGGCGAGGCGAGGCGAACCAAAATGAGGCGAGGCGATTCAAAATGAGGCGAGGCGAGGCGATGCGAGGCGATCCAAAATGAGGCGAGGCGAGGCGCGGCGATCCAAAATGAGGCGAGGCGAGGTGAGGCGAGGCGAGGCGATGCGATCCAAAATGAGGCGAGGCGATCCAAAATGAGGCGAGGCGAGGTGAGGCGTGGCGATCCAAAAGGAGGCGAGGCGAGGAGAGGCGAGTCGAGGCGATCCAAAATGAGGCGAGGCGAGGCGAGGCGAGGCGATCCAAAATGAGGCGAGGCGAGGCGAGGTGATCCAAAATGAGGCGAGGCAAGGCGAGGCGAGGCGATCCAAAAAGAGGCGAGGCGATCCAAAATGAGGCGAGGCGAGGCGAGGCGATCCAAAATGAGGGTAGGCGAGGCGAGGCGAGGCGAGGTGAGGCGAGGCGATCCAAAATGAGGCGAGGCGAGGCAAGGCGATGCGATCCAAAATGAGGCGAGGCGAGGCGAGGCGATCCAAAATGAGGAGAGGCGAGGTGAGGCGATCCAAAATGAGGCGAGGCGAGGCGAGGCGATCCAAAATGAGGCGAGGCGAGGTGAGGCGAGGCGAGGCGAGGCGATCCAAAATGAGGCGAGGCGATCCAAAATGAGGCGAGGCGAGGCGAGGCAATCCAAAAGGAGGCAAGGCAAGGCGAGGCGAGTCGATCCAAAAGGAGGCGAGGCGAGGTGATGCGAGGCGACCCAAAATGAGGCGAGGCGAGGCGCGGCGATCCAAAATGAGGCGAGGCGAGGTGAGGCGAGGCGAGGCGTTGCGATCCAAAATGAGGCGAGGCGATCCAAAATGAGGCGAGGCGAGGTGAGGCGTGGCGATCCAAAATGAGGCGAGGCGAGGAGAGGCGAGGCGAGGCGATCCAAAATGAGGCGAGGCGAGGTGAGGCGAGGCGAGGCGAGGCGATCCAAAATGAGGCGAGGCGATCCAAAATGAGGCGAGGCGAGGCGAGGCAATCCAAAATGAGGTGAGGCGAGGCGAGGCGAGGCGATCCAAAAGGAGGCGAGGCGAGGCGAGGCGATCCAAAATGAGGCGAGGCGAGGTGAGGCGAGGCGATCCAAAATGAGGCGAGGCAAGGCGAGGCGAGGCGATCCAAAATGAGGCTAGGCGATGTGAGGTGAGGAGAGGTGAGGCGAGGCGATCCAAAATGAGGCGAGGCGAGGCGAGGCGAGGCGAACCAAAATGAGGCGAGGCGAGGTGAGGCTATACAAAATGAGGCGAGGCGAAGCGAGGCGAACCAAAAGGAGGCGAGGCGATCCAAAGTGACGCGAGGCGAGGCGATCCAAAATGAGGCTAGGCGAGGCGAGGCGAGGCGAGGCGATCCAAAATGAGGCGAGGCGAGGCGAGCCGATCCAAAATGAGGTGAGGCAAGGCGAGGCGAGGCGACCCAAAATGAGGCTAGGCGAGGCGAGGCGAGGCGAGGTGAGGCGAGGCGATCCAAAATGAGGCGAGGCGAGGCGAGGCGATCCAAAATGAGGCAAGGCGATCTGAGGTGAGGCGAACCAAAATGAGGCGAGGCGAGGCGATACAAAATGAGGCGAGGCGAGGCGAGGCGATGCGATCCAAAATGAGGCGAGGCGAGGCGAGGCGATCCAAAATGAGGCGAGGCGAGGCGAGGCGATCCAAAATGAGGCGAGGCGAGGTGAGGCGAGGCGAGCGAGGCGATCCAAAATGAGGCGAGGCGATCCAAAATGAGGCGAGGCGAGGCGAGGCGATCCAAAAGGAGGCGAGGCAAGGCGAGGCGAGGCGATCCAAAAGGAGGCGAGGCGAGGTGATGCGAGGCGACCCAAAATGAGGCGAGGCGAGGCGCGGCGATCCAAAATGAGGCGAGGCGAGGTGAGGCGAGGCGAGGCGTTGCGATCCAAAATCAGGCGAGGCGATCCAAAATGAGGCGAGGCGAGGTGAGGCGTGGCGATCCAAAATGAGGCGAGGCGAGGAGAGGCGAGGCGAGGCGATCCAAAATGAGGCGAGGCGAGGTGAGGCGAGGCGAGGCGAGGCGATCCAAAATGAGGCGAGGCGATCCAAAATGAGGCGAGGCGAGGCGAGGCAATCCAAATGGAGGCGAGGCGAGGCGAGGCGAGGCGATCCAAAATGAGGCGAGGCAAGGCGAGGCGAGGCGATCCAAAATGAGGCTAGGCGATGTGAGGTGAGGAGAGGTGAGGCGAGGCGATCCAAAATGAGGCGAGGCGAGGCGAGGCGAACCAAAATGAGGCGAGGCGAGGTGAGGCGATACAAAATGAGGCGAGGCGAAGCGAGGCGAACCAAAAGGAGGCGAGGCGATCCAAAATGACGCGAGGCGAGGCGATCCAAAATGAGGCTAGGCGAGGCGAGGCGAGGCGAGGTGAGGCGAGGCGATCCAAAATGAGGCGAGGCGAGGCGAGGCGAGGCGATCCAAAATGAGGTGAGGCAAGGCGAGGCGAGGCGATCCAAAATGAGGCTAGGCGAGGCGAGGCGAGGCGAGGTGAGGCGAGGCGATCCAAAATGAGGCGAGGCGAGGCGAGGCGATCCAAAATGAGGCAAGGCGATCTGAGGTGAGGCGAACCAAAATGAGGCGAGGCGAGGCGATCCAAAATGAGGCGAGGCGAGGAGAGGCGATACAAAATGAGGCGAGGCGAGGCGAGGCGATACAAAATGAGGCGAGGCGAAGCGAGGCGATTCAAAATGAGGCGAAACGATCCAAGGTGAGGCGAGGCGAGGCGAGGCGATCCAAAATGAGGCGAGGCGAGGCGAGGCGATCCAAAATGAGGCGAGGCAAGGCGAGTCGAGGCGATCCAAAATGAGGCGAGGCGAGGCGAGGCAAGGTGATCCAAAATGAGGCTAGGCGAGGCGAGGAGAGACGAGGCGATCCAAAATGAGGCTAGGCGAGGCGAGGCGAGGCGAGGTGAGGCGAGGCGATCCAAAATGAGGCGCGGCGAGGCGAGGCGATCCAAAATGAGGCGAGGCAAGGCGAGGCGAGGCGATCCAAAATGAGGCGAGGCGAGGCGAGGCGAGGCGAGGTGAGGCGAGGCGATCCAAAATGAGGCGAGGCGAGGCGAGGCGATCCAAAATGAGGCTAGGCGAGGCGAGGCGAGGCGATCCAAAATGAGGCGAGGCGAGGCGATCCAAAATGAGGCGAAACGATCCAAGGTGAGGCGAGGCGAGGCGAGGCGATCCAAAATGAGGCGAGGCGAGGTGCGGCGAGGAGAGGCGATGCGATCCAAAATGAGGCGAGGCGATCCAAAATGAGGCGAGGCGAGGCGAGGCGATCCAAAAGGAGGCGAGGCGAGGCGAGGCGAGGCGATCCAAAAGGAGGCGAGGCGAGGCGAGGCGAGGCGATCCAAAAGGAGGCGAGGCGAGGCGAGGCGAGGCGATCCAAAAGGAGGCGAGGCGAGGCAAGGCGAGGCGATCCAAAAGGAGGCGAGGCGAGTCGAGGCGATCCAAAATGAGGCGAGGCGAGGCGAGGCGATCCAACATGAGGCGAGTCTAGGCGAGGCGTTCCAAAATGAGGCGAGGCGAGGCGAGGCGTGGAGAGGCGAGGCGAGGCGATCCAAAATGAGGCGAGGCGAGGCGTGGCGAGGCGAGTCGTGGCGAGGCGAGGCGAGGCGATCCAAAATGAGGCGAGGCAAAACGAGGCGAGGCGATCCAAAATGAGGCGAGGCGAGGCGAGGCGTGGCGAGGCGTGGCGTGGCGAGGCGAGGCGTGGCGAGGCGAGGCGATCCAAAATGAGGCGAGGCAAGGCGTGGCGAGGCGATCCAAAATGAGGCGAGGCGATCCAAAATGAGGCGAGGCGAGGCGAGGCAATCCAAATGGAGGCGAGGCGAGGCGAGGCGAGGCGATCCAAAAGGAGGCGAGGCGAGGCGAGGCGATCCAAAATGAGGCGAGGCGAGGTGAGGCGAGGCGATCCAAAATGAGGCGAGGCAAGGCGAGGCGAGGCGATTCAAAATGAGGCTAGGAGAGGCGAGGCGAGGTGAGGCGAGGCGATCCAAAATGAGGCTAGGAGACGCGAGGCGAGGCGAGGCGAGGTGATCCAAAATGAGGCTAGGCGAGGCGAGGAGAGGCGAGGCGATCCAAAATGAGGCTAGGCGAGGCGAGGCGAGGCGAGGTGAGGCGAGGTGATCCAAAATGAGGCGCGGCGAGGCGAGGCGATCCAAAATGAGGCGAGGCAAGGCGAGGCGAGGCGATCCAAAATGAGGCGAGGCGAGGCGAGGCGAGGCGAGGTGAGGCGAGGCGATCCAAAATGAGGCGAGGCGAGGCGAGGCGATCCAAAATGAGGCTAGCCGAGGCGAGGCGAGGCGATCCAAAATGAGGCGAGGCGAGGCGATCCAAAATGAGGCGAAACGATCCAAGGTGAGGCGAGGCGAGGCGAGGCGATCCAAAATGAGGCGAGGCGAGGTGAGGCGAGGAGAGGCGATGCGATCCAAAATGAGGCGAGGCGATCCAAAATGAGGCGAGGCGAGGCGAGGCGATCCAAAAGGAGGCGAGGCGAGGCGAGGCGAGGGGATCCAAAAGGAGGCGAGGCGAGGCGAGGCGAGGCGATCCAAAAGGAGGCGAGGCGAGGCGAGGCGAGGCGATCCAAAAGGTGGCGAGGCGAGGCAAGGCGAGGCGATCCAAAAGGAGGCGAGGCGAGGCGAGGCGATCCAAAATGAGGCGAGGCGAGGCGAGGCGATCCAAAATGAGGCGAGGCTAGGCGAGGCGTTCCAAAATGAGGCGAAGCGAGGCGAGGCGTGGAGAGGCGAGGCGAGGCGACCCAAAATGAGGCGAGGCGAGGCGTGGCGAGGCGAGGCGTGGCGAGGCGAGGCGAGGCGATCCAAAATGAGGCGAGGCAAAACAAGGCGAGGCGATCCAAAATGAGGCGAGGCGAGGCGAGGCGTGGCGAGGCGTGGCGTGGCGAGGCGAGGCGTGGCGAGGCGAGGCAATCCAAAATGAGGCGAGGCAAGGCGAGGCGAGGCGAGGTGTGGCGAGGCGAGGCGATCGAAAATGAGGCGAGGCCAGGCGAGGCGAGGCGATCCAAAATGAGGCGAGGCGATCCAAAATGAGGCGAGGCGAGGCGAGGCAATCCAAATGGAGGCGAGGCGAGGCGAGGCGAGGCGATCCAAAAGGAGGCGAGGCGAGGCGAGGCGATCCAAAATGAGGCGAGGCGAGGTGAGGCGAGGCGATCCAAAATGAGGCGAGGCAAGGCGAGGCGAGGCGATTCAAAATGAGGCTAGGAGAGGCGAGGCGAGGTGAGGCGAGGCGATCCAAAATGAGGCGAGGCAAGGCGAGGCGAGGCGATCCAAAATGAGGCTAGGCGATGTGACGTGAGGAGAGGTGAGGCGAGGCAATCCAAAATGAGGCGAGGCGAGGCGAGGCGAACCAAAATGAGGCGAGGCGAGGTGAGGCGATACAAAATGAGGCGAGGCGATGCGAGGCGAACCAAAAGGAGGCGAGGCGATCCAAAATGAGGCTAGGCGAGGCGAGGTGAGGCGAGGCGATCCAAAATGAGGCGAGGCGAGGCGAGGCGAGGCGAGGCGATCCAAAATGAGGTGTGGCAAGGCGAGGCGAGGCGACCCAAAATGAGGCTAGGCGAGGCGAGGCGAGGCGAGGTGAGGCGAGGCGATCCAAAATGAGGCGAGGCGAGGCGAGGCGATCCAAAATGAGGCAAGGCGAACTGAGGTGAGGCGAACCAAAATGAGGCGAGGCGAGGCGATCCAAAATGAGGCGAGGCGAGGCGAGGCGATCCAAAATGAGGCAAGGCGATCTGAGGTGAGGCGAAACAAAATGACGCGAGGCGAGGCGATCCAAAATGAGGCGAGGCGAGGCGAGGCGATACAAAATGAGGCGAGGCGAGGCGAGGCGATACAAAATGAGGTGAGGCGAAGCGAGGCGATTCAAAATGAGGCGAAACGATCCAAGGTGAGGCGAGGCGAGGCGAGGCGATCCAAAATGAGGCGAGGCGAGGCGAGGCGATCCAAAATGAGGCGAGGCAAGGCGAGTCGAGGCGATCCAAAATGAGGCGAGGCGAGGCGAGGCGAGGTGATCCAAAATGAGGCTAGGCGAGGCGAGGAGAGGCGAGGCGATCCAAAATGAGGCTAGGCGAGGCGAGGCGAGGCGAGGTGAGGCGAGGCGATCCAAAATGAGGCGCGGCGAGGCGAGGCGATCCAAAATGAGGCTAGGCAAGGCGAGGCGAGGCGATCCAAAATGAGGCGAGGCGAGGCGAGGCGAGGCGAGGTGAGGCGAGGCGATCCAAAATGAGGCGAGGCGAGGCGAGGCGATCCAAAATGAGGCTAGGCGAGGCGAGGCGAGGCGATCCAAAATGAGGCGAGGCGAGGCGATCCAAAATGAGGCGAAATGATCCAAGGTGAGGCGAGGCGAGGCGAGGCGATCCAAAATGAGGCGAGGCGAGGTGAGGCGAGGAGAGGCGTTGCGATCCAAAATTAGGCGAGGCGATCCAAAATGAGGCGAGGCGAGGCGAGGCGATCCAAAAGGAGGCGAGGCGAGGCGAGGCGAGGCGATCCAAAAGGAGGTGAGGCGAGGCGAGCCGAGGCGATCCAAAAGGAGGCGAGGCGAGGCGATCCAAAAGGAGGCGAGGCGAGGCAAGGCGAGGCGATCCAAAAGGAGGCGAGGCGAGGCGAGGCGATCCAAAATGAGGCGAGGCGAGGCGAGGCGATCCAAAATGAGGCGAGGCTAGGCGAGGTGTTCCAAAATGAGGCGAGGCGAGGCGAGGCATGTAGAGGCGAGGCGAGGCGATCCAAAATGAGGCGAGGCGAGGCGTGGCGAGGCGAGGCGTGGCGAGGCGAGGCGAGGCGATCCAAAATGAGGCGAGGCAAAACGAGGCGAGGCGATCCAAAATGAGGCGAGGCGAGGCGAGGCGTGGCGAGGCGTGGCGTGGCGAGGCGAGGCGTGGCGAGGCGAGGCGATCCAAAATGAGGCGAGGCAAGGCGTGGAGAGGCGTGGTGTGGCGAGGCGAGGCGAGGCGATCGAAAATGAGGCGAGGCCAGGCGAGGCGAGGCGATCCAAAATGAGGCTAGGCGAGGCGAGCCGATGCGATCCAAAATGAGGCGAGGCGAGGCGTGGCGAGGCGAGGTGTGGCGAGGCGAGGCGAGGCGAGGCAATCCAAAATGAGGCGAGGCTAGGCGAGGCGTTCCAAAATGAGGCGAGGCGAGGCGAGGCGTGGAGAGGCGAGGCGAGGCGATCCAAAATGAGGCGAGGCGTGGCGAGGCGATCCAAAATGAGGCGAGGCGATCCAAACTGAGGCGAGGCGAGGCGAGGCGATTCAAAATGAGGCGAGGCGAGGCGAGGCGAGGCGATCCAAAATGAGGCGAGGCGAGGCGTGGCGGGGTGAGGCGTGGCAAGGCGAGGCGATCCAAAATGAGGCGAGGCGAGGAGAGGCGATCCAAAATGTGGCGAGGCGAGGCGAGGCGAGGCGATCCAAAATGTGGTGAGGCAAGGCGAGGCGAAGCGATCCAAAATGAGGCGAGGCGAGGCGAGGTGAGGCGAGGCGAGGCGATCCAAAATGAGGCGAGGCGATCCAAAATGAGGCGAGGCGAGGCGAGGCGATCCAAAAGGAGGCGAGGTGAGGCGAGGCGAGGCGATCCAAAATGAGGCGAGGCGATCCAAAATGAGGCGAGGCGAGGCGAGGCGATCCAAAAGGAGGCGAGGCAAGGCGAGGCGAGGCGATCCAAAAGGAGGCGAGGCGAGGCGATGCGAGGCAATCCAAAATGAGGCGAGGCGAGGCGCGGCGATCCAAAATGAGGCGAGGCGAGGTGAGGCGAGGCGAGGCGTTGCGATCCAAAATCAGGCGAGGCGATCCAAAATGAGGCGAGGCGAGGTGAGGCGTGGCGATCCAAAAGGAGGCGAGGTGAGGAGAGGCGAGGCGAGGCGATCCAAAATGAGGCGAGGCGAGGCGAGGCGAGGCAATCCAAAAAGAGGCTAGGCGAGGCGTGGCGAGGCAATCCAAAATGAGGCGAGGCGAGGCGCGGCGATCCAAAATGAGGCGAGGCGAGGTGAGGCGAGGTGAGGCGTTGCGATCCAAAATCAGGCGAGGCGATCCAAAATGAGGCGAGGCGAGGTGAGGCGTGGCGATCCAAAAGGAGGCGAGGCGAGGAGAGGCGAGGCGAGGCGAGGCGATCCAAAATGAGGCGATCCAAAATGAGGCGAGGCGAGGCGATCCAAAATGAGGCGAGGCGAGGCGAGGCGATCCAAAATGAGGCTAGGCTAGGCGAGGCGAGGCGAGGTGAGGCGAGGCGATCCAAAATGAGGCGAGGCGAGGTGAGGCGAGGCGATCCAAAATGAGGCGAGGCGAGGCGAGGCGATCCAAAAGGAGTCGAGGCGAGGCGATCCAAAATGAGGCGAGGCGAAGCGAGGCGATTCAAAATGAGGCGAAACGATCCAAGGTGAGGCGAGGCGAGGCGAGGCGATCCAAAATGAGGCGAGGCGAGGCGATCCAAAATGAGGCGAGGAGAGGCGATCCAAAATGAGGCGAGGCGAGGCGAGTCAAGGCGATCCAAAATGAGGCGAGGCGAGGTGAGGCGAGGCGAGGCGAGGTGAGGCGAGGCGAGGCGAGGTGAGGCGAGGCGAGGCGAGGTGAGGCGATCCAAAATGAGGGGAGGCGAGGTGAGGCGAGGCGAGGCGAGTTGAGGCGATCCAAAATGAGGCGAGGCGAGGTGAGGCGAGGCGAGGCGAGGCGAGTCAAGGCGATCCAACAAGAGGCGAGGCGAGGTGAAGCGAGGCGAGGCGAGGCGATCCAAAATGAGGCGAGGCGATCCAAAAGGAGGCGAGGCGAGGCGAGGCGATCCAAAAGGAGGCGAGGCGATCCAAAATGAGGCGAGGCGAGGCTAGGCGATCCAAAGGGAGGCGAGGCGAGGCGACGCGAGGTGATCCAAAAGGAGGCGAGGCGAGGCTAGGCGAGGCGAGGCGATCCAAAAGGAGGCGAGGCGAGGCGAGGCGAGGCGATTCAAAATGAGGCTAGGAGAGGCGAGGCGAGGTGAGGCGAGGCGAGGCGATCCAAAATGAGGCGAGGCGAGGCGAGGCGATCCAAAATGAGGCAAGGCGATCTGAGGTGAGGCGAACCAAAATGAGGCGAGGCGAGGCGATCCAAAAGGAGGCGAGGCGAGGCGAGGCGAGGCGATCCAAAAGGAGGCGAGGCGAGGCGAGGCCATGCGATCCAAAAGGAGGCGAGGCGAGGCGAGGCGATCCAAAATGAGGCAAGGCGATCTGAGGTGAGGCGAACCAAAATGAGGCGAGGCGAGGCGATCCAAAAGGAGGCGAGGCGAGGCGAGGCGAGGCGATCCAAAAGGAGGCGAGGCGAGGCGAGGCCATGCGATCCAAAAGGAGGCGAGGCGAGGCAAGGCGAGGCGATCCAAAATGAGGCGAGGCGAGGCGAGGCGATCCAAAATGAGGCGAGGCGAGGCGAGGCAATCCAAAAGGAGGCGAGGCGACGCGAGGCGAGGCGAGGCGATCCAAAAGGAGGCGAGGCGAGGCGAGGCGAGGCGATCCAAAAGGAGGCGAGGCGAGGCGATCCAAAATGAGGCGAGGCGAGGCGAGGCGATCCAAAATGAGGCGACGCGAGGCGAGGCGATCCAAAATGAGGCGAAACGATCAAAGGTGAGGCGAGGCAAGGCGAGGCGAGGCGAATGAAAATGAGGCGAGGCGAGGCGAGGTGATCCAAAATGAGGCGAGGCGCGGCGATCCAAAATGAGGCGAGGTGAGGCGATCCAAAATGAGGCGAGGCGAGGCGAGGAAAGGCGAGGCGATCCAAAATGAGGCGAGGCGATCCAAAATGAGGCGAGTCGAGGCGAGGTGAGGCGATCCAAAATGAGGCGAGGCGAGGAGAGGCGAGGCGATGAAAAATGAGGCGAGGCGAGGCGAGGCGATGTGAGGCGAGGCGATCCAAAATGAGGCGAGGTGAGGCGTGGAGATCCAAAATGAGGCGAGGCGAGGTGAGGCGAGGCGATCCAAAATGAGGCGAGGAGAGGCTAGGCGAGGCGAGGCGAGGCGATCCAAAATGAGGCGAGGCGATCCAAAACGAGGCGAGGCGATCCAAAATGAGGCGAGGCGAGGAGAGGGGAGGAGATCAAAAGTGAGGCGAGGCGAGGCGAGGCGAGGTGAGGCGAGGCGATCCAAAATGAGGCGAGGCGAGGCGAGGCGATCCAAAATGAGGCGAGGCGAGCCGAGGCGAGGCGATCCAAAACGAGGCGAGGCGATCCAAAATGAGGCGAGGCGCGGCGATCCAAAATGAGGCGAGGCGAGGTGAGGCGAGGCGAGGCGATGCGATCCAAAATGAGGCGAGGCGATCCAAACTGAGGCGAGGCGAGGCGAGGCGATTCAAAATGAGGCGAGGCGAGGCGAGGCGGGGTGAGGCGTGGCAAGGCGAGGCGAGGCGAGGCGATCCAAAATGAGGCGAGGCGAGGCGATCCAAAATGAGGCGAGGCGAGGCGAGTCGAGGCGATCCAAAATGTGGCGAGGCGAGGCGAGGCGAGGCGATCCAAAATGTGGTGAGGCGAGGCGAGGCGTTGCGATCCAAAATGAGGCGAGGCGAGGTGAGGCGAGGCGAGGCGAGGCGATCCAAAATGAGGCGAGGCGATCCAAAATGAGGCGAGGCGAGGCGAGGCGATCCAAAAGGAGGCGAGGCAAGGCGAGGCGAGGCGATCCAAAAGGAGGCGAGGCGAGGCAATGCGAGGCAATCCAAAATGAGGCGAGGCGAGGCGCGGCGATCCAAAATGAGGCGAGGCGAGGTGAGGCGATCCAAAAGGAGGCGAGGCAAGGCGAGGCGAGGCGATCCAAAAGGAGGCGAGGCGAGGCGATGCGAGGCAATCCAAAATGAGGCGAGGCGAGGCGCGGCGATCCAAAATGAGGCGAGGCGAGGTGAGGCGAGGCGAGGCGTTGCGATCCAAAATCAGGCGAGGCGATCCAAAATGAGGCGAGGCGAGGTGAGGCGTGGCGATCCAAAAGGAGGCGAGGCGAGGAGAGGCGAGGCGAGGCGATCCAAAATGAGGCGAGGCGAGGCGAGGCGAGGCGATCCAAAAAGAGGCTAGGCGAGGCGAGGCGAGGCGAGGTGACGCGAGGCGAGGCGATCCAAAATGAGGCGAGGCGAGGCGATCCAAAATGAGGCGAGGCGAGGCGAGGCGAGGCGATCCAAAATGAGGCGAGGCAAGGCGAGGCGAGGTGATCCAAAATGAGGCTAGGCGAGGCGAGGCGAGGCGAGGTGAGGCGAGGCGATCCAAAATGAGGCGAGGCGATCCAAAATGAGTCGAGGCGAGGTGAGGCGAGGCGATCCAAAACGAGGCGAGGCGAGGCGAGGCGATCCAAAATGAGGCGAGGCGAGGCGAGGCGATCCAAAATGAGGCGAGGCGAAGCGAGGCGATTCAAAATGAGGCGAAACGATCCAAGGTGAGGCGAGGCGAGGCGAGGCGATCCAAAATGAGGCGAGGCGAGGTGCGGCGAGGAGAGGCGATGCGATCCAAAATGAGGCGAGGCGATCCAAAATGAGGCGAGGCGAGGCGAGGCGATCCAAAAGGAGGCGAGGCGAGGCGAGGCGAGGCGATCCAAAAGGAGGCGAGGCGAGGCGAGGCGAGGCGATCCAAAAGGAGGCGAGGCGAGGCGAGGCGAGGCGATCCAAAAGGAGGCGAGGCGAGGCAAGGCGAGGCGATCCAAAAGGAGGCGAGGCGAGTCGAGGCGATCCAAAATGAGGCGAGGCGAGGCGAGGCGATCCAACATGAGGCGAGTCTAGGCGAGGCGTTCCAAAATGAGGCGAGGCGAGGCGAGGCGTGGAGAGGCGAGGCGAGGCGATCCAAAATGAGGCGAGGCGAGGCGTGGCGAGGCGAGTCGTGGCGAGGCGAGGCGAGGCGATCCAAAATGAGGCGAGGCAAAACGAGGCGAGGCGATCCAAAATGAGGCGAGGCGAGGCGAGGCGTGGCGAGGCGTGGCGTGGCGAGGCGAGGCGTGGCGAGGCGAGGCGATCCAAAATGAGGCGAGGCAAGGCGTGGCGAGGCGATCCAAAATGAGGCGAGGCGATCCAAAATGAGGCGAGGCGAGGCGAGGCAATCCAAATGGAGGCGAGGCGAGGCGAGGCGAGGCGATCCAAAAGGAGGCGAGGCGAGGCGAGGCGATCCAAAATGAGGCGAGGCGAGGTGAGGCGAGGCGATCCAAAATGAGGCGAGGCAAGGCGAGGCGAGGCGATTCAAAATGAGGCTAGGAGAGGCGAGGCGAGGTGAGGCGAGGCGATCCAAAATGAGGCTAGGAGACGCGAGGCGAGGCGAGGCGAGGTGATCCAAAATGAGGCTAGGCGAGGCGAGGAGAGGCGAGGCGATCCAAAATGAGGCTAGGCGAGGCGAGGCGAGGCGAGGTGAGGCGAGGTGATCCAAAATGAGGCGCGGCGAGGCGAGGCGATCCAAAATGAGGCGAGGCAAGGCGAGGCGAGGCGATCCAAAATGAGGCGAGGCGAGGCGAGGCGAGGCGAGGTGAGGCGAGGCGATCCAAAATGAGGCGAGGCGAGGCGAGGCGATCCAAAATGAGGCTAGCCGAGGCGAGGCGAGGCGATCCAAAATGAGGCGAGGCGAGGCGATCCAAAATGAGGCGAAACGATCCAAGGTGAGGCGAGGCGAGGCGAGGCGATCCAAAATGAGGCGAGGCGAGGTGAGGCGAGGAGAGGCGATGCGATCCAAAATGAGGCGAGGCGATCCAAAATGAGGCGAGGCGAGGCGAGGCGATCCAAAAGGAGGCGAGGCGAGGCGAGGCGAGGGGATCCAAAAGGAGGCGAGGCGAGGCGAGGCGAGGCGATCCAAAAGGAGGCGAGGCGAGGCGAGGCGAGGCGATCCAAAAGGTGGCGAGGCGAGGCAAGGCGAGGCGATCCAAAAGGAGGCGAGGCGAGGCGAGGCGATCCAAAATGAGGCGAGGCGAGGCGAGGCGATCCAAAATGAGGCGAGGCTAGGCGAGGCGTTCCAAAATGAGGCGAAGCGAGGCGAGGCGTGGAGAGGCGAGGCGAGGCGACCCAAAATGAGGCGAGGCGAGGCGTGGCGAGGCGAGGCGTGGCGAGGCGAGGCGAGGCGATCCAAAATGAGGCGAGGCAAAACAAGGCGAGGCGATCCAAAATGAGGCGAGGCGAGGCGAGGCGTGGCGAGGCGTGGCGTGGCGAGGCGAGGCGTGGCGAGGCGAGGCAATCCAAAATGAGGCGAGGCAAGGCGAGGCGAGGCGAGGTGTGGCGAGGCGAGGCGATCGAAAATGAGGCGAGGCCAGGCGAGGCGAGGCGATCCAAAATGAGGCGAGGCGATCCAAAATGAGGCGAGGCGAGGCGAGGCAATCCAAATGGAGGCGAGGCGAGGCGAGGCGAGGCGATCCAAAAGGAGGCGAGGCGAGGCGAGGCGATCCAAAATGAGGCGAGGCGAGGTGAGGCGAGGCGATCCAAAATGAGGCGAGGCAAGGCGAGGCGAGGCGATTCAAAATGAGGCTAGGAGAGGCGAGGCGAGGTGAGGCGAGGCGATCCAAAATGAGGCGAGGCAAGGCGAGGCGAGGCGATCCAAAATGAGGCTAGGCGATGTGACGTGAGGAGAGGTGAGGCGAGGCAATCCAAAATGAGGCGAGGCGAGGCGAGGCGAACCAAAATGAGGCGAGGCGAGGTGAGGCGATACAAAATGAGGCGAGGCGATGCGAGGCGAACCAAAAGGAGGCGAGGCGATCCAAAATGAGGCTAGGCGAGGCGAGGTGAGGCGAGGCGATCCAAAATGAGGCGAGGCGAGGCGAGGCGAGGCGAGGCGATCCAAAATGAGGTGTGGCAAGGCGAGGCGAGGCGACCCAAAATGAGGCTAGGCGAGGCGAGGCGAGGCGAGGTGAGGCGAGGCGATCCAAAATGAGGCGAGGCGAGGCGAGGCGATCCAAAATGAGGCAAGGCGAACTGAGGTGAGGCGAACCAAAATGAGGCGAGGCGAGGCGATCCAAAATGAGGCGAGGCGAGGCGAGGCGATCCAAAATGAGGCAAGGCGATCTGAGGTGAGGCGAAACAAAATGACGCGAGGCGAGGCGATCCAAAATGAGGCGAGGCGAGGCGAGGCGATACAAAATGAGGCGAGGCGAGGCGAGGCGATACAAAATGAGGTGAGGCGAAGCGAGGCGATTCAAAATGAGGCGAAACGATCCAAGGTGAGGCGAGGCGAGGCGAGGCGATCCAAAATGAGGCGAGGCGAGGCGAGGCGATCCAAAATGAGGCGAGGCAAGGCGAGTCGAGGCGATCCAAAATGAGGCGAGGCGAGGCGAGGCGAGGTGATCCAAAATGAGGCTAGGCGAGGCGAGGAGAGGCGAGGCGATCCAAAATGAGGCTAGGCGAGGCGAGGCGAGGCGAGGTGAGGCGAGGCGATCCAAAATGAGGCGCGGCGAGGCGAGGCGATCCAAAATGAGGCTAGGCAAGGCGAGGCGAGGCGATCCAAAATGAGGCGAGGCGAGGCGAGGCGAGGCGAGGTGAGGCGAGGCGATCCAAAATGAGGCGAGGCGAGGCGAGGCGATCCAAAATGAGGCTAGGCGAGGCGAGGCGAGGCGATCCAAAATGAGGCGAGGCGAGGCGATCCAAAATGAGGCGAAATGATCCAAGGTGAGGCGAGGCGAGGCGAGGCGATCCAAAATGAGGCGAGGCGAGGTGAGGCGAGGAGAGGCGTTGCGATCCAAAATTAGGCGAGGCGATCCAAAATGAGGCGAGGCGAGGCGAGGCGATCCAAAAGGAGGCGAGGCGAGGCGAGGCGAGGCGATCCAAAAGGAGGTGAGGCGAGGCGAGCCGAGGCGATCCAAAAGGAGGCGAGGCGAGGCGATCCAAAAGGAGGCGAGGCGAGGCAAGGCGAGGCGATCCAAAAGGAGGCGAGGCGAGGCGAGGCGATCCAAAATGAGGCGAGGCGAGGCGAGGCGATCCAAAATGAGGCGAGGCTAGGCGAGGTGTTCCAAAATGAGGCGAGGCGAGGCGAGGCATGTAGAGGCGAGGCGAGGCGATCCAAAATGAGGCGAGGCGAGGCGTGGCGAGGCGAGGCGTGGCGAGGCGAGGCGAGGCGATCCAAAATGAGGCGAGGCAAAACGAGGCGAGGCGATCCAAAATGAGGCGAGGCGAGGCGAGGCGTGGCGAGGCGTGGCGTGGCGAGGCGAGGCGTGGCGAGGCGAGGCGATCCAAAATGAGGCGAGGCAAGGCGTGGAGAGGCGTGGTGTGGCGAGGCGAGGCGAGGCGATCGAAAATGAGGCGAGGCCAGGCGAGGCGAGGCGATCCAAAATGAGGCTAGGCGAGGCGAGCCGATGCGATCCAAAATGAGGCGAGGCGAGGCGTGGCGAGGCGAGGTGTGGCGAGGCGAGGCGAGGCGAGGCAATCCAAAATGAGGCGAGGCTAGGCGAGGCGTTCCAAAATGAGGCGAGGCGAGGCGAGGCGTGGAGAGGCGAGGCGAGGCGATCCAAAATGAGGCGAGGCGTGGCGAGGCGATCCAAAATGAGGCGAGGCGATCCAAACTGAGGCGAGGCGAGGCGAGGCGATTCAAAATGAGGCGAGGCGAGGCGAGGCGAGGCGATCCAAAATGAGGCGAGGCGAGGCGTGGCGGGGTGAGGCGTGGCAAGGCGAGGCGATCCAAAATGAGGCGAGGCGAGGAGAGGCGATCCAAAATGTGGCGAGGCGAGGCGAGGCGAGGCGATCCAAAATGTGGTGAGGCAAGGCGAGGCGAAGCGATCCAAAATGAGGCGAGGCGAGGCGAGGTGAGGCGAGGCGAGGCGATCCAAAATGAGGCGAGGCGATCCAAAATGAGGCGAGGCGAGGCGAGGCGATCCAAAAGGAGGCGAGGTGAGGCGAGGCGAGGCGATCCAAAATGAGGCGAGGCGATCCAAAATGAGGCGAGGCGAGGCGAGGCGATCCAAAAGGAGGCGAGGCAAGGCGAGGCGAGGCGATCCAAAAGGAGGCGAGGCGAGGCGATGCGAGGCAATCCAAAATGAGGCGAGGCGAGGCGCGGCGATCCAAAATGAGGCGAGGCGAGGTGAGGCGAGGCGAGGCGTTGCGATCCAAAATCAGGCGAGGCGATCCAAAATGAGGCGAGGCGAGGTGAGGCGTGGCGATCCAAAAGGAGGCGAGGTGAGGAGAGGCGAGGCGAGGCGATCCAAAATGAGGCGAGGCGAGGCGAGGCGAGGCAATCCAAAAAGAGGCTAGGCGAGGCGTGGCGAGGCAATCCAAAATGAGGCGAGGCGAGGCGCGGCGATCCAAAATGAGGCGAGGCGAGGTGAGGCGAGGTGAGGCGTTGCGATCCAAAATCAGGCGAGGCGATCCAAAATGAGGCGAGGCGAGGTGAGGCGTGGCGATCCAAAAGGAGGCGAGGCGAGGAGAGGCGAGGCGAGGCGAGGCGATCCAAAATGAGGCGATCCAAAATGAGGCGAGGCGAGGCGATCCAAAATGAGGCGAGGCGAGGCGAGGCGATCCAAAATGAGGCTAGGCTAGGCGAGGCGAGGCGAGGTGAGGCGAGGCGATCCAAAATGAGGCGAGGCGAGGTGAGGCGAGGCGATCCAAAATGAGGCGAGGCGAGGCGAGGCGATCCAAAAGGAGTCGAGGCGAGGCGATCCAAAATGAGGCGAGGCGAAGCGAGGCGATTCAAAATGAGGCGAAACGATCCAAGGTGAGGCGAGGCGAGGCGAGGCGATCCAAAATGAGGCGAGGCGAGGCGATCCAAAATGAGGCGAGGAGAGGCGATCCAAAATGAGGCGAGGCGAGGCGAGTCAAGGCGATCCAAAATGAGGCGAGGCGAGGTGAGGCGAGGCGAGGCGAGGTGAGGCGAGGCGAGGCGAGGTGAGGCGAGGCGAGGCGAGGTGAGGCGATCCAAAATGAGGGGAGGCGAGGTGAGGCGAGGCGAGGCGAGTTGAGGCGATCCAAAATGAGGCGAGGCGAGGTGAGGCGAGGCGAGGCGAGGCGAGTCAAGGCGATCCAACAAGAGGCGAGGCGAGGTGAAGCGAGGCGAGGCGAGGCGATCCAAAATGAGGCGAGGCGATCCAAAAGGAGGCGAGGCGAGGCGAGGCGATCCAAAAGGAGGCGAGGCGATCCAAAATGAGGCGAGGCGAGGCTAGGCGATCCAAAGGGAGGCGAGGCGAGGCGACGCGAGGTGATCCAAAAGGAGGCGAGGCGAGGCTAGGCGAGGCGAGGCGATCCAAAAGGAGGCGAGGCGAGGCGAGGCGAGGCGATTCAAAATGAGGCTAGGAGAGGCGAGGCGAGGTGAGGCGAGGCGAGGCGATCCAAAATGAGGCGAGGCGAGGCGAGGCGATCCAAAATGAGGCAAGGCGATCTGAGGTGAGGCGAACCAAAATGAGGCGAGGCGAGGCGATCCAAAAGGAGGCGAGGCGAGGCGAGGCGAGGCGATCCAAAAGGAGGCGAGGCGAGGCGAGGCCATGCGATCCAAAAGGAGGCGAGGCGAGGCGAGGCGATCCAAAATGAGGCAAGGCGATCTGAGGTGAGGCGAACCAAAATGAGGCGAGGCGAGGCGATCCAAAAGGAGGCGAGGCGAGGCGAGGCGAGGCGATCCAAAAGGAGGCGAGGCGAGGCGAGGCCATGCGATCCAAAAGGAGGCGAGGCGAGGCAAGGCGAGGCGATCCAAAATGAGGCGAGGCGAGGCGAGGCGATCCAAAATGAGGCGAGGCGAGGCGAGGCAATCCAAAAGGAGGCGAGGCGACGCGAGGCGAGGCGAGGCGATCCAAAAGGAGGCGAGGCGAGGCGAGGCGAGGCGATCCAAAAGGAGGCGAGGCGAGGCGATCCAAAATGAGGCGAGGCGAGGCGAGGCGATCCAAAATGAGGCGACGCGAGGCGAGGCGATCCAAAATGAGGCGAAACGATCAAAGGTGAGGCGAGGCAAGGCGAGGCGAGGCGAATGAAAATGAGGCGAGGCGAGGCGAGGTGATCCAAAATGAGGCGAGGCGCGGCGATCCAAAATGAGGCGAGGTGAGGCGATCCAAAATGAGGCGAGGCGAGGCGAGGAAAGGCGAGGCGATCCAAAATGAGGCGAGGCGATCCAAAATGAGGCGAGTCGAGGCGAGGTGAGGCGATCCAAAATGAGGCGAGGCGAGGAGAGGCGAGGCGATGAAAAATGAGGCGAGGCGAGGCGAGGCGATGTGAGGCGAGGCGATCCAAAATGAGGCGAGGTGAGGCGTGGAGATCCAAAATGAGGCGAGGCGAGGTGAGGCGAGGCGATCCAAAATGAGGCGAGGAGAGGCTAGGCGAGGCGAGGCGAGGCGATCCAAAATGAGGCGAGGCGATCCAAAACGAGGCGAGGCGATCCAAAATGAGGCGAGGCGAGGAGAGGGGAGGAGATCAAAAGTGAGGCGAGGCGAGGCGAGGCGAGGTGAGGCGAGGCGATCCAAAATGAGGCGAGGCGAGGCGAGGCGATCCAAAATGAGGCGAGGCGAGCCGAGGCGAGGCGATCCAAAACGAGGCGAGGCGATCCAAAATGAGGCGAGGCGCGGCGATCCAAAATGAGGCGAGGCGAGGTGAGGCGAGGCGAGGCGATGCGATCCAAAATGAGGCGAGGCGATCCAAACTGAGGCGAGGCGAGGCGAGGCGATTCAAAATGAGGCGAGGCGAGGCGAGGCGGGGTGAGGCGTGGCAAGGCGAGGCGAGGCGAGGCGATCCAAAATGAGGCGAGGCGAGGCGATCCAAAATGAGGCGAGGCGAGGCGAGTCGAGGCGATCCAAAATGTGGCGAGGCGAGGCGAGGCGAGGCGATCCAAAATGTGGTGAGGCGAGGCGAGGCGTTGCGATCCAAAATGAGGCGAGGCGAGGTGAGGCGAGGCGAGGCGAGGCGATCCAAAATGAGGCGAGGCGATCCAAAATGAGGCGAGGCGAGGCGAGGCGATCCAAAAGGAGGCGAGGCAAGGCGAGGCGAGGCGATCCAAAAGGAGGCGAGGCGAGGCAATGCGAGGCAATCCAAAATGAGGCGAGGCGAGGCGCGGCGATCCAAAATGAGGCGAGGCGAGGTGAGGCGATCCAAAAGGAGGCGAGGCAAGGCGAGGCGAGGCGATCCAAAAGGAGGCGAGGCGAGGCGATGCGAGGCAATCCAAAATGAGGCGAGGCGAGGCGCGGCGATCCAAAATGAGGCGAGGCGAGGTGAGGCGAGGCGAGGCGTTGCGATCCAAAATCAGGCGAGGCGATCCAAAATGAGGCGAGGCGAGGTGAGGCGTGGCGATCCAAAAGGAGGCGAGGCGAGGAGAGGCGAGGCGAGGCGATCCAAAATGAGGCGAGGCGAGGCGAGGCGAGGCGATCCAAAAAGAGGCTAGGCGAGGCGAGGCGAGGCGAGGTGACGCGAGGCGAGGCGATCCAAAATGAGGCGAGGCGAGGCGATCCAAAATGAGGCGAGGCGAGGCGAGGCGAGGCGATCCAAAATGAGGCGAGGCAAGGCGAGGCGAGGTGATCCAAAATGAGGCTAGGCGAGGCGAGGCGAGGCGAGGTGAGGCGAGGCGATCCAAAATGAGGCGAGGCGATCCAAAATGAGTCGAGGCGAGGTGAGGCGAGGCGATCCAAAACGAGGCGAGGCGAGGCGAGGCGATCCAAAATGAGGCGAGGCGAGGCGAGGCGATCCAAAATGAGGCGAGGCGAAGCGAGGCGATTCAAAATGAGGCGAAACGATCCAAGGTGAGGCGAGGCGAGGCGAGGCGATCCAAAATGAGGCGAGGCGAGGCGATCCAAAATGAGGCGAGGCGAGGCGAGTCGAGGCGATCCAAAATGAGGCGAGGCGAGGTGAGGCGAGGCGAGGCGAGTCGAGGCGATCCAAAATGAGGCGAGGCGAGGTGAGGCGAGGCGAGGCGAGTCGAGGCGATCGAAAATGAGGCGAGGCGAGGTGAGGCGAGGCGAGGCGAGTCGAGGCGATCCAAAATGAGGCGAGGCGAGGTGAGGCGAGACGAGGCGAGGCGATCCAAAAGGAGGCGAGGTGAGGCGAGGAGAGGCGATGCGATCCAAAATGAGGCGAGGCGATCCAAACTGAGGCGAGGCGAGGCGAGGCGAGGCGATCCAAAAGGAGGTGAGGCAAGGTGAGGCGAGGCGATCCAAAATGAGGTGAGGCCAGGCGAGGCGAGGCGAGGCGATCCAAAATGAGGCGAGGCGAGGCGAGGCGAGGCGAGGCGGGGCGATCCAAAATGAGGCGAGGCATGGCGTGTCGAGGTGATCCAAAATGAGGCGAGGCGAGGCGTGGCGAGCCGAGGCGAGGCGATCCAAAATGAGGCGAGGCGAGGCGATCGAAAATGAGGCGAGGCAAGGCGAGGCGAGGCGATCCTAAGTGAGGCCAGGCGAGGTGAGGCGAGGCGAGGTGAGGCGAGGCGATCCATAATGAGGCGAGGCAAGGCGAGGCGAGGCGATCCAAAAGGAGGCGAGGCGAGGCGAGGCGTGGCGAGGCGAGGCGAGGCGATCCAGAATGAGGCGAGGCGACGTGTGGCGAGGTGAGGCGTGGCGAGGCGATCGAAAATGAGGCGAGGTGAGGCGTAGCGAGGCATGGTGTGGCGAGGCGAGGCGAGGCGAGGCGATCCAAAATGAGGTGAGGCGAGGCGAGGCGAGGCGATCCAAAATGAGGCGAAACGATCCAAGGTGAGGCGAGGCAAGGCGAGGCGAGGCGATCGAAAATGAGGCGAGGCGAGGCGATCGAAAATGAGGCGAGGCGAGGCGATCCAAAATGAGGCGAGGCGATTCAAAATGAGGCGAGGCGAGGCGAGGCACGGCGATCCAAAATGAGGAGAGGCGAGGCGAGGTGCTCCAAAATGAGGTGTGGCAACGCGAGGCGAGGCGAGGCAAGGCGATCCAAAATGAGGCGAGGCGAGGTGAGGCGAGTCGAAGCGATCCAAAATGAGGCGAGGCGATCCAAAATGAGGCGAGGCGAGGCGAGGTGAGGCGATCCAAAATGAGGCGAGGCGAGGAGAGTCGAGGCGATCAAAAATGAGGCGAGGCGAGGCGAGGCGAGGCGACGTGAGGCGCGGCGATCCAAAATGAGGCGAGGCGAGGCGAGGCGAGGTGAGGCGAGGCGATCCAAAATGAGGTGAGGCGATCCAAAATGAGGCAAGGCGCGGCGATCCAAAATGAGGCGAGGCGTGGTGAGGCGAGGCGAGGCAATGCGATCCAAAATGAGGCGAGGCGATCCAAAATAAGGCGAGGCGAGGCGTGGCGATTCAAAATGAGGCGAGGCGAGGCGAGGCGAGGTGAGGCGAGGCGATCCAAAATGAGGCGAGGCGAGGCGAGGCGATCCAAAATGAGGCGAGGCGAGGTGAGGCGATCCAAAATGTGGCGAGGCGAGGCGAGACGAGGCGATCCAAAATGTGGTGAGGCAAGGCGAGGCGAGGCGATCCAAAATGAGGCGAGGCGAGGCGAGGCGATCCAAAATGAGGCGAGGCGAGGTGAGGCGATCCAAAATGTGGCGAGGCGAGGCGAGACGAGGCGATCCAAAATGTGGTGAGGCAAGGCGAGGCGAGGCGATCCAAAATGAGGCGAGGCGATCCAAAATGAGGCGAGGCGATCCAAAACGAGGCGAGGCGATCCAAAATGAGGCGAGGCGAGGCGAGGTGATCCAAAATGAGGCGATGCGAGGCGAGGTGAGGCGATCCAAAATGAGGCGGGGCGAGGCGATCCAAAATGAGGCGAGGCGATCCAAAATGAGGAGAGGCGAGGCGAGGCGAGGTGATCCAAAACGAGGCGAGGCGAAGCGAGGCGAGGCGATCTAAAATGAGGTGAGGAGAAGCGAGGCGAGGCGAGGCGATCCAAAATAAGGCGAAACGATCCAAGGTGAGGCGAGGCGAGGCGAAGCGAGGCGAGGCGATCTAAAATGAGGTGAGGAGAAGCGAGGCGAGGCGAGGCGATCCAAAATAAGGCGAAACGATCCAAGGTGAGGCGAGGCGAGGCGAGGCGAGGCGACTCAAAATGAGGCGAGGCGAGGCGAGGCGATCCAAAATGAGGCGAGGCGTTCCAAAATGAGGCGAGGCGATTCAAAATGAGGTGAGGCGAGGCGAGGCGATCCAAACTGAGGCGAGGCGAGCCGAGGCGATCCAAAATGAGGCGAGGCGAGGCGAGGCGATCCAAAATGAGGCGAGGCGAGGTGAGGCGAGGAGAGGCGATGCGATCCAAAATGAGGCGAGGTGATCCAAACTGAGGCGAGGCGAGGCGAGGCGACCCAAAAGGAGGTGAGGCAAGGCGAGGCGAGGCGATCCAAAATGAGGTGAGGCCAGGCGAGGCGAGGCGAGGCCATCCAAAATGAGGCGAGGCAAGGCGAGGAGAGGCGATCCAAAATGAGGCGAGGCGAGGCGAGGCGATCCAAAATGAGGCGAGGCGAGGCGAGGCGTGGCGAGGCGAGGCGGGGCGATCCAAAATGAGGCGAGGCATGGAGTGTCGAGGCGATCCAAAATGAGGCGAGGCGAGGCATGGCGAGCCGAGGCGAGGCGATCCAAAATGAGGCGAGGCGAGGCGATCGAAAATGAGGCGAGGCAAGGCGAGGCGAGGCGATCCTAAGTGAGGCTAGGCGAGGCGAGGCGAGGCGAGGTGAGGCGAGGCGATCCATAATGAGGCGAGGCAAGGCGAGGCGAGGCGATCCAAAAGGAGGCGAGGCGAGGCGAGGCGTGGCGAGGCGAGGCGTGGCGAGGCGAGGCGAGGCGACGCGTGGCGAGGTGAGGCGTGGCGAGGCGAGGCGAGGCGAGGCGATCCAAAATGAGGCGAGGTGAGGCGTGGCGAGGCATGGTGTGGCGAGGCGAGGCGAGGCGAGGCGATCCAAAATGAGGCGAGGCGAGGCGAGGCACGGCGATCCAAAATGAGGAGAGGCGAGGCGAGGCGAGGTGATCCAAAATGAGGCGAGGCGAGGCGAGGTGATCCAAAATGAGGTGTGGCAACGCGAGGCGAGGCGAGGCAAGGCGATCCAAAATGAGGCGAGGCGTGGTGAGGCGAGTCAAAGCGATCCAAAATGAGGCGAGGCGATCCAAAATGAGGCGAGGCGAGGCGAGGTGATCCAAAATGAGGCGAGGCGAGGCAAGGTGAGGCGATCCATAATGAGGTGAGGCGAGGAGAGGCGAGGCGATCCAAAATGAGGCGAGGCGAGGCGAGGTGAGGCGATCCAAAATGAGGCGAGGCGAGGAGAGGCGAGGTGATCAAAAATGAGGCGAGGCGAGGCGAGGCGACGTGAGGCGCGGCGATCCAAAATGAGGCGAGGCGAGGCGAGGCGCGGCGATCCAAAATGAGGCGAGGCGAGGTGAGGCGAGGCGAGGTGAGGCGATCCAAACTGAGGTGAGGCGATCCAAAATGAGGCAAGGCGCGGCGATCCAAAATGAGGCGAGGCGTGGTGAGGCGAGGCGAGGCGATGCGATCCAAAATGAGGCGAGGCGATCCAAAATGAGGCGAGGCGATCCAAAATGAGGCGAGGCGAGGCGAGGCGATTCAAAATGAGGCGAGGCGAGGCGAGGCGGGGTGAGGCGTGGCAAGGCGAGGCGAGGCGAGGCGATCCAAAAAGAGGCGATGCGAGGCGAGGTGAGGCGATCCAAAATGAGGCGAGGCGAGGCGAGGCGATCCAAAATGAGGCGAGGCGATCCAAAATGAGGAGAGGCGAGGCGAGGCGAGGTGATCCAAAACGAGGCGAGGCGAAGCGAGGCGAGGCGATCTAAAATGAGGTGAGGAGAAGCGAGGCGAGGCGAGGCGATCCAAAATAAGGCGAAACGATCCAAGGTGAGGCGAGGCGAGGCGAGGCGAGGCGACTCAAAATGAGGCGAGGCGAGGCGAGGTGATCCAAAATGAGGCGAGGCGTTCCAAAATGAGGCGAGGCGATTCAAAATGAGGTGAGGCGAGGCGAGGCGATCCAAACTGAGGCGAGGCGAGGCGAGGCGATCCAAAATGAGGCGAGGCGAGGCGAGGCAATCCAAAATGAGGCGAGGCGAGGTGAGGCGAGGAGAGGCGATGCGATCCAAAATGAGGCGAGGTGATCCAAACTGAGGCGAGGCGAGGCGAGGCGACCCAAAAGGAGGTGAGGCAAGGCGAGGCGAGGCGATCCAAAATGAGGTGAGGCCAGGCGAGGCGAGGCGAGGCGATCCAAAATGAGGCGAGGCGAGGCGAGGAGAGGCGATCCAAAATGAGGCGAGGCGAGGCGAGGCGAGGCGATCCAAAATGAGGCGAGGCGAGGCGAGGCGTGGCGAGGCGAGGCGGGGCGATCCAAAATGAGGCGAGGCATGGCGTGTCGAGGCGATCCAAAATGAGGCGAGGCGAGGCATGGCGAGCCGAGGCGAGGCGATCCAAAATGAGGCGAGGCGAGGCGAACGAAAATGAGGCGAGGCAAGGCGAGGCGAGGCGATCCTAAGTGAGGCTAGGCGAGGCGAGGCGAGGCGAGGTGACGCGAGGCGATCCATAATGAGGCGAGGCAAGGCGAGGCGAGGCGATCCAAAAGGAGGCGAGGCGAGGCGAGGCGTGGCGAGGCGAGGCGAGGCGATCCAAAATGAGGCGAGGCGACGCGTGGCGAGGTGAGGCGTGGCGAGGCGAGGCGAGGCGAGGCGATCCAAAATGAGGCGAGGCGAGGCGAGGCACGGCGATCCAAAATGAGGAGAGGCGAGGCGAGGCGAGGTGATCCAAAATGAGGCGAGGCGAGGCGAGGTGATCCAAAATGAGGTGTGGCAACGCGAGGCGAGGCGAGGCAAGGCGATCCAAAATGAGGCGAGGCGTGGTGAGGCGAGTCAAAGCGATCCAAAATGAGGCGAGGCGATCCAAAATGAGGCGAGGCGAGGCGAGGCGATCCAAAATGAGGCGAGGCGAGGCAAGGTGAGGCGATCCATAATGAGGTGAGGCGAGGAGAGGCGAGGCGATCCAAAATGAGGCGAGGCGAGGCGAGGTGAGGCGATCCAAAATGAGGCGAGGCGAGGAGAGGCGAGGCGATCCATAATGAGGCGAGGCGAGGCGAGGCGACGTGAGGCGCGGCGATCCAAAATGAGGCGAGGCGAGGCGAGGCGTGGCGATCCAAAATGAGGCGAGGCGAGGTGAGGCGAGGCGAGGTGAGGCGAGGCGATCCAAACTGAGGTGAGGCGATCCAAAATGAGGCAAGGCGCGGCGATCCAAAATGAGGCGAGGCGTGGTGAGGCGAGGCGAGGCGATGCGATCCAAAATGAGGCGAGGCGATCCAAAATGAGGCGAGGCGATCCAAAATGAGGCGAGGCGAGGCGAGGCGATTCAAAATGAGGCGAGGCGAGGCGGGGTGAGGCGTGGCAAGGCGAGGCGAGGCGAGGCGATCCAAAATGAGGCGATGCGAGGCGAGGTGAGGCGATCCAAAATGAGGCGAGGCGAGGCGAGGCGATCCAAAATGAGGCGAGGCGATCCAAAATGAGGAGAGGCGAGGCGAGGCGAGGTGATCCAAAACGAGGCGAGGCGAAGCGAGGCGAGGCGATCTAAAATGAGGTGAGGAGAAGCGAGGCGAGGCGAGGCGATCCAAAATAAGGCGAAACGATCCAAGGTGAGGCGAGGCGAGGCGAGGCGAGGCGACTCAAAATGAGGCGAGGCGAGGCGAGGTGATCCAAAATGAGGCGAGGCGTTCCAAAATGAGGCGAGGCGATTCAAAATGAGGTGAGGCGAGGCGAGGCGATCCAAACTGAGGCGAGGCGAGGCGAGGCGATCCAAAATGAGGCGAGGCGAGGCGAGGCAATCCAAAATGAGGCGAGGCGAGGTGAGGCGAGGAGAGGCGATGCGATCCAAAATGAGGCGAGGTGATCCAAAAGGAGGCGAGGCGAGGCGAGGCGAGGCGAGGCGAGGCGAGGCGATCCAAAATGAGGCGAGGCGACGCGTGGCGAGGTGAGGCGTGGCGAGGCGAGGCGAGGCGATCCAAAATGAGGCGAGGTGAGGCGTGGCGAGGCATGGTGTGGCGAGGCGAGGCGAGGCGAGGCGATCCAAAATGAGGCGAGGTGAGGCGAGGCACGGCGATCCAAAATGAGGAGAGGCGAGGCGAGGCGAGGTGATCCAAAATGAGGCGAGGCGAGGCGAGGTGATCCAAAATGAGGTGTGGCAACGCGAGGCGAGGCGAGGCAAGGCGATCCAAAATGAGGCGAGGCGTGGTGAGGCGAGTCAAAGCGATCCAAAATGAGGCGAGGCGATCCAAAATGAGGCGAGGCGAGGCGAGGCGATCCAAAATGAGGCGAGGCGAGGCAAGGTGAGGCGATCCATAATGAGGTGAGGCGAGGAGAGGCGAGGCGATCCAAAATGAGGCGAGGCGAGGCGAGGTGAGGCGATCCAAAATGAGGCGAGGCGAGGAGAGGCGAGGCGATCAAAAATGAGGCGAGGCGAGGCGAGGCGACGTGAGGCGCGGCGATCCAAAATGAGGCGAGGCGAGGCGAGGCGCGGCAATCCAAAATGAGGCGAGGCGAGGTGAGGCGAGGCGAGGTGAGGCGAGGCGATCCAAACTGAGGTGAGGCGATCCAAAATGAGGCAAGGCGCGGCGATCCAAAATGAGGCGAGGCGTGGTGAGGCGAGGCGAGGCGATGCGATCCAAAATGAGGCGAGGCGATCCAAAATGAGGCGAGGCGATCCAAAATGAGGCGAGGCGAGGCGAGGCGATTCAAAATGAGGCGAGGCGAGGCGAGGCGGGGTGAGGCGTGGCAAGGCGAGGCGAGGCGAGGCGATCCAAAATGAGGCGATGCGAGGCGAGGTGAGGCGATCCAAAATGAGGCGAGGCGAGGCGAGGCGATCCAAAATGAGGCGAGGCGATCCAAAATGAGGAGAGGCGAGGCGAGGCGAGGTGATCCAAAACGAGGCGAGGCGAAGCGAGGCGAGGCGATCTAAAATGAGGTGAGGAGAAGCGAGGCGAGGCGAGGCGATCCAAAATAAGGCGAAACGATCCAAGGTGAGGCGAGGCGAGGCGAGGCGAGGCGACTCAAAATGAGGCGAGGCGAGGCGAGGTGATCCAAAATGAGGCGAGGCGTTCCAAAATGAGGCGAGGCGATTCAAAATGAGGTGAGGCGAGGCGAGGCGATCCAAACTGAGGCGAGGCGAGGCGAGGCGATCCAAAATGAGGCGAGGCGAGGCGAGGCAATCCAAAATGAGGCGAGGCGAGGTGAGGCGAGGAGAGGCGATGCGATCCAAAATGAGGCGAGGTGATCCAAACTGAGGCGAGGCGAGGCGAGGCGACCCAAAAGGAGGTGAGGCAAGGCGAGGCGAGGCGATCCAAAATGAGGTGAGGCCAGGCGAGGCGAGGCGAGGCGATCCAAAATGAGGCGAGGCGAGGCGAGGAGAGGCGATCCAAAATGAGGCGAGGCGAGGCGAGGCGAGGCGATCCAAAATGAGGCGAGGCGAGGCGAGGCGTGGCGAGGCGAGGCGGGGCGATCCAAAATGAGGCGAGGCATGGCGTGTCGAGGCGATCCAAAATGAGGCGAGGCGAGCCGAGGCGAGCCGAGGCGAGGCGATCCAAAATGAGGCGAGGCGAGGCGAACGAAAATGAGGCGAGGCAAGGCGAGGCGAGGCGATCCTAAGTGAGGCTAGGCGAGGCGAGGCGAGGCGAGGTGAGGCGAGGCGATCCATAATGAGGCGAGGCAAGGCGAGGCGAGGCGATCCAAAAGGAGGCGAGGCGAGGCGAGGCGTGGCGAGGCGAGGCGATCCAAAATGAGGCGAGGCAAGGCGAGGCGAGGCGATCCAAAATGAGGCTAGGCGAGGTGAGGCGAGGCGATCCAAAAGGAGGCGAGGCGAGGCGAGGTGAGGCGATCCAAAATGAGGCGAGGCAAGGCGAGGCGATTCAAAATGAGGCGAAACGATCCAAGGTGAGGCAAGGCGAGGCGAGGCGATCCAAAATGAGGCGAGGCGAAGCGAGGCAAACCAAAATGAGGCGAGGCGAGGCGAGGCGATCCAAAATGAGGCGAGGCGAGGTGAGGCGAGGAGAGGCGAGGCGATCCAAACTGAGGTGAGGCGATCCAAAATGAGGCAAGGCGCGGCGATCCAAAATGAGGCGAGGCGTGGTGAGGCGAGGCGAGGCGATGCGATCCAAAATGAGGCGAGGCGATCCAAAATGAGGCGAGGCGATCCAAAATGAGGCGAGGCGAGGCGAGGCGATTCAAAATGAGGCGAGGCGAGGCGAGGCGGGGTGAGGCGTGGCAAGGCGAGGCAAGGCGAGGCGATCCAAAATGAGGCGATGCGAGGCGAGGTGAGGCGATCCAAAATGAGGCGAGGCGAGGCGAGGCGATCCAAAATGAGGCGAGGCGATCCAAAATGAGGAGAGGCGAGGCGAGGCGAGGTGATCCAAAACGAGGCGAGGCGAAGCGAGGCGAGGCGATCTAAAATGAGGTGAGGAGAAGCGAGGCGAGGCGAGGCGATCCAAAATAAGGCGACACGATCCAAGGTGAGGCGAGGCGAGGCGATCCAAAAGGAGGCGAGGCGATCCAAAATGAGGAGAGGCGAGGCGAGGCGAGGTGATCCAAAACGAGGCGAGGCGAAGCGAGGCGAGGCGATCTAAAATGAGGTGAGGAGAAGCGAGGCGAGGCGAGGCGATCCAAAATAAGGCGAAACGATCCAAGGTGAGGCGAGGCGAGGCGAGGCGAGGCGACTCAAAATGAGGCGAGGCGAGGCGAGGTGATCCAAAATGAGGCAAGGCGTTCCAAAATGAGGCGAGGCGATTCAAAATGAGGTGAGGCGAGGCGAGGCGATCCAAACTGAGGCGAGGCGAGGCGAGGCGATCCAAAATGAGGCGAGGCGAGGCGAGGCAATCCAAAATGAGGCGAGGCGAGGTGAGGCGAGGAGAGGCGATGCGATCCAAAATGAGGCGAGGTGATCCAAATTGAGGCGAGGCGAGGCGAGGCGACCCAAAAGGAGGTGAGGCAAGGCGAGGCGAGGCGATCCAAAATGAGGTGAGGCCAGGCGAGGCGAGGCGAGGCCATCCAAAATGAGGCGAGGCAAGGCGAGGAGAGGCGATCCAAAATGAGGCGAGGCGAGGCGAGGCGAGGCGATCCAAAATGAGGCGAGGCGAGGCGAGGCGTGGCGAGGCGAGGCGGGGCGATCCAAAATGAGGCGAGGCATGGCGTGTCGAGGCGATCCAAAATGAGGCGAGGCGAGGCATGGCGAGCCGAGGCGAGGCGATCCAAAATGAGGCGAGGCGAGGCGATCGAAAATGAGGCGAGGCAAGGCGAGGCGAGGCGATCCTAAGTGAGGCTAGGCGAGGCGAGGCGAGGCGAGGTGAGGCGAGGCGATCCATAATGAGGCGAGGCAAGGCGAGGCGAGGCGATCCAAAAGGAGGCGAGGCGAGGCGAGGCGTGGCGAGGCGAGGCGATCCAAAATGAGGCGAGGCAAGGCGAGGCGAGGCGATCCAAAATGAGGCTAGGCGAGGTGAGGCGAGGCGATCCAAAAGGAGGCGAGGCGAGGCGAGGTGAGGCGATCCAAAATGAGGCGAGGCAAGGCGAGGCGATTCAAAATGAGGCGAAACGATCCAAGGTGAGGCAAGGCGAGGCGAGGCGATCCAAAATGAGGCGAGGCGAAGCGAGGCAAACCAAAATGAGGCGAGGCGAGGCGAGGCGATCCAAAATGAGGCGAGGCGAGGTGAGGCAAGGAGAGGCGATGCGATCCAAAATGAGGCGAGGCGATCCAAAAGGAGGTGAGGCAAGGTGAGGCGAGGCGATCCAAAATGAGGTGAGGCCAGGCGAGGCGAGGCGAGGCCATCCAAAATGAGGCGAGGCAAGGCGAGGAGAGGCGATCCAAAATGAGGCGAGGCAAGGCGAGGCGAGGCGATCCAAAATGAGGCGAGGCGAGGCGAGGCGTGGCGAGGCGAGGCGGGGCGATCCAAAATGAGGCGAGGCATGGTGTGTCGAGGCGATCCAAAATGAGGCAAGGCGAGGCATGGCGAGCCGAGGCGAGGCGATCCAAAATGAGGCGAGGCGAGGCGAGGCGAGGCGATCCAAAAGGAGGCGAGGCGAGGCGATGCGATCCAAAATGAGGCGAGGCGATCCAAAATGAGGCGAGGCGATCCAAAATGAGGCGAGGCGAGGCGAGGCGATTCAAAATGAGGCGAGGCGAGGCGAGGCGGGGTGAGGCGTGGCAAGGCGAGGCGAGGCGAGGCGATCCAAAATGAGGCGATGCGAGGCGAGGTGAGGCGATCCAAAATGAGGCGAGGCGAGGCGAGGGGATCCAAAATGAGGCGAGGCGATCCAAAATGAGGAGAGGCGAGGCGAGGCGAGGTGATCCAAAACGAGGCGAGGCGAAGCGAGGCGAGGCGATCTAAAATGAGGTGAGGAGAAGCGAGGCGAGGCGAGGCGATCCAAAATAAGGCGAAACGATCCAAGGTGAGGCGAGGCGAGGCGAGGCGAGGCGACTCAAAATGAGGCGAGGCGAGGCGAGGTGATCCAAAATGAGGCGAGGCGTTCCAAAATGAGGCGAGGCGATTCAAAATGAGGTGAGGCGAGGCGAGGCGATCCAAACTGAGGCGAGGCGAGGCGAGGCGATCCAAAATGAGGCGAGGCGAGGCGAGGCAATCCAAAATGAGGCGAGGCGAGGTGAGGCGAGGAGAGGCGATGCGATCCAAAATGAGGCGAGGTGATCCAAACTGAGGCGAGGCGAGGCGAGGCGACCCAAAAGGAGGTGAGGCAAGGCGAGGCGAGGCGATCCAAAATGAGGTGAGGCCAGGCGAGGCGAGGCGAGGCGATCCAAAATGAGGCGAGGCGAGGCGAGGAGAGGCGATCCAAAATGAGGCGAGGCGAGGCGAGGCGAGGCGATCCAAAATGAGGCGAGGCGAGGCGAGGCGTGGCGAGGCGAGGCGGGGCGATCCAAAATGAGGCGAGGCATGGCGTGTCGAGGCGATCCAAAATGAGGCGAGGCGAGCCGAGGCGAGCCGAGGCGAGGCGATCCAAAATGAGGCGAGGCGAGGCGAACGAAAATGAGGCGAGGCAAGGCGAGGCGAGGCGATCCTAAGTGAGGCTAGGCGAGGCGAGGCGAGGCGAGGTGAGGCGAGGCGATCCATAATGAGGCGAGGCAAGGCGAGGCGAGGCGATCCAAAAGGAGGCGAGGCGAGGCGAGGCGTGGCGAGGCGAGGCGATCCAAAATGAGGCGAGGCAAGGCGAGGCGAGGCGATCCAAAATGAGGCTAGGCGAGGTGAGGCGAGGCGATCCAAAAGGAGGCGAGGCGAGGCGAGGTGAGGCGATCCAAAATGAGGCGAGGCAAGGCGAGGCGATTCAAAATGAGGCGAAACGATCCAAGGTGAGGCAAGGCGAGGCGAGGCGATCCAAAATGAGGCGAGGCGAAGCGAGGCAAACCAAAATGAGGCGAGGCGAGGCGAGGCGATCCAAAATGAGGCGAGGCGAGGTGAGGCGAGGAGAGGCGAGGCGATCCAAACTGAGGTGAGGCGATCCAAAATGAGGCAAGGCGCGGCGATCCAAAATGAGGCGAGGCGTGGTGAGGCGAGGCGAGGCGATGCGATCCAAAATGAGGCGAGGCGATCCAAAATGAGGCGAGGCGATCCAAAATGAGGCGAGGCGAGGCGAGGCGATTCAAAATGAGGCGAGGCGAGGCGAGGCGGGGTGAGGCGTGGCAAGGCGAGGCGAGGCGAGGCGATCCAAAATGAGGCGATGCGAGGCGAGGTGAGGCGATCCAAAATGAGGCGAGGCGAGGCGAGGCGATCCAAAATGAGGCGAGGCGATCCAAAATGAGGAGAGGCGAGGCGAGGCGAGGTGATCCAAAACGAGGCGAGGCGAAGCGAGGCGAGGCGATCTAAAATGAGGTGAGGAGAAGCGAGGCGAGGCGAGGCGATCCAAAATAAGGCGACACGATCCAAGGTGAGGCGAGGCGAGGCGATCCAAAAGGAGGCGAGGCGATCCAAAATGAGGAGAGGCGAGGCGAGGCGAGGTGATCCAAAACGAGGCGAGGCGAAGCGAGGCGAGGCGATCTAAAATGAGGTGAGGAGAAGCGAGGCGAGGCGAGGCGATCCAAAATAAGGCGAAACGATCCAAGGTGAGGCGAGGCGAGGCGAGGCGAGGCGACTCAAAATGAGGCGAGGCGAGGCGAGGTGATCCAAAATGAGGCAAGGCGTTCCAAAATGAGGCGAGGCGATTCAAAATGAGGTGAGGCGAGGCGAGGCGATCCAAACTGAGGCGAGGCGAGGCGAGGCGATCCAAAATGAGGCGAGGCGAGGCGAGGCAATCCAAAATGAGGCGAGGCGAGGTGAGGCGAGGAGAGGCGATGCGATCCAAAATGAGGCGAGGTGATCCAAATTGAGGCGAGGCGAGGCGAGGCGACCCAAAAGGAGGTGAGGCAAGGCGAGGCGAGGCGATCCAAAATGAGGTGAGGCCAGGCGAGGCGAGGCGAGGCCATCCAAAATGAGGCGAGGCAAGGCGAGGAGAGGCGATCCAAAATGAGGCGAGGCGAGGCGAGGCGAGGCGATCCAAAATGAGGCGAGGCGAGGCGAGGCGTGGCGAGGCGAGGCGGGGCGATCCAAAATGAGGCGAGGCATGGCGTGTCGAGGCGATCCAAAATGAGGCGAGGCGAGGCATGGCGAGCCGAGGCGAGGCGATCCAAAATGAGGCGAGGCGAGGCGATCGAAAATGAGGCGAGGCAAGGCGAGGCGAGGCGATCCTAAGTGAGGCTAGGCGAGGCGAGGCGAGGCGAGGTGAGGCGAGGCGATCCATAATGAGGCGAGGCAAGGCGAGGCGAGGCGATCCAAAAGGAGGCGAGGCGAGGCGAGGCGTGGCGAGGCGAGGCGATCCAAAATGAGGCGAGGCAAGGCGAGGCGAGGCGATCCAAAATGAGGCTAGGCGAGGTGAGGCGAGGCGATCCAAAAGGAGGCGAGGCGAGGCGAGGTGAGGCGATCCAAAATGAGGCGAGGCAAGGCGAGGCGATTCAAAATGAGGCGAAACGATCCAAGGTGAGGCAAGGCGAGGCGAGGCGATCCAAAATGAGGCGAGGCGAAGCGAGGCAAACCAAAATGAGGCGAGGCGAGGCGAGGCGATCCAAAATGAGGCGAGGCGAGGTGAGGCGAGGAGAGGCGATGCGATCCAAAATGAGGCGAGGCGATCCAAACTGAGGCGAGGCGAGGCGAGGCGAGGCGATCCAAAAGGAGGTGAGGCAAGGTGAGGCGAGGCGATCCAAAATGAGGTGAGGCCAGGCGAGGCGAGGCGAGGCCATCCAAAATGAGGCGAGGCAAGGCGAGGAGAGGCGATCCAAAATGAGGCGAGGCAAGGCGAGGCGAGGCGATCCAAAATGAGGCGAGGCGAGGCGAGGCGTGGCGAGGCGAGGCGGGGCGATTCAAAATGAGGCGAGGCATGGCGTGTCGAGGCGATCCAAAATGAGGCAAGGCGAGGCATGGCGAGCCGAGGCGAGGCGATCCAAAATGAGGCGAGGCGAGGCGAGGCGAGGCGATCCAAAAGGAGGCGAGGCGAGGCGAGGCGATCCAAAATGAGGCGAGGCAAGGCGAGGCGAGGCGATCCTAAGTGAGGCTAGGCGAGGCGAGGCGAGGCGAGGTGAGGCGAGGCGATCCACAATGAGGCGAGGCGACGCGTGGCGAGGTGAGGCGTGGCGAGGCGAGGCGATCCAAAATGAGGCGAGGTGAGGCGATCCAAAATGAGGCGAAACGATCCAAGGTGAGGCGAGGCAAGGCGAGGCGAGGCGATCCAAAAGGAGGCGAGGCGAGGCGAGGCGTGGCGAGGCGAGGCGAGGCGATCCAAAATGAGGCGAGGCGACGCGTGGCGAGGTGAGGCGTGGCGAGGCGAGGCGATCCAAAATGAGGCGAGGCGAGGCGAGCCGAGGCATGGTGTGGCGAGGCGAGGCGAGGCGAGGCGATCCAAAATGAGGTGAGGCGAGGCGAGGCGATCCAAACTGAGGCGAAACGATCCAAGGTGAGGCGAGGCAAGGCGAGGCGAGGCGATCGAAAATGAGGCGAGGCGAGGCGATCCAAAATGAGGCGAAACGATCCAAGGTGAGGCGAGGCAAGGCGAGGCGAGGCGATCGAAAATGAGGCGAGGCGAGGCGATCCAAAATGAGGCGAGGCGATTCAAAATGAGGCGAGGCGAAGCGAGGCGAAGCGATCCAAAATGAGGCGAGGCGAGGTGAGGCGAGGCGATCCAAAATGAGGCGAGGCGAGGCGAGGCACGGCGATCCAAAATGAGGAGAGGCGAGGCGAGGTGCTCCAAAATGAGGTGTGGCAACGCGAGGCGAGGCGAGGCAAGGCGATCCAAAATGAGGCGAGGCGAGGTGAGGCGAGTCGAAGCGATCCAAAATGAGGCGAGGCGATCCAAAATGAGGCGAGGCGAGGCGAGGCGAGGCGATCCAAAATGAGGCGAAGCGAGGCAAGGTGAGGCGATCCATAATGAGGTGAGGCGAGGAGAGGCGACGCGATCCAAAATGAGGCGAGGCAAGGCGAGGTGAGGCGATCCAAAATGAGGCGAGGCGAGGAGAGGCGAGGCGATCAAAAATGAGGCGAGGCGAGGCGACGTGAGGCGCGGCGATCCAAAATGAGGCGAGGCGAGGCGAGGCGAGGTGAGGCGAGGCGATCCAAAATGAGGTGAGGCTATCCAAAATGAGGCAAGGCGCGGCGATCCAAAATGAGGCGAGGCGTGGTGAGGCGAGGCGAGGCGATGCGATCTAAAATGAGGCGAGGCGATCCAAAATGAGGCGAGGCGAGGCGAGGCGAGGCGATTCAAAATGAGGCGAGGCGAGGCGAGGCGAGGCGAGGCGATCCAAAATGAGGCGAGGCGAGGCGTGGCGGGGTGAGGCGTGGCAAGGCGAGGCGAGGCGATCCAAAATGAGGCGAGGCGAGGCGAGGCGATCCAAAATGAGGCGAGGCGAGGAGAGGCGATCCAAAATGTGGCGAGGCGAGGCGAGACGAGGCGATCCAAAATGTGGTGAGGCAAGGCGAGGCGAGGCGATCCAAAATGAGGCGTGGCGATCCAAAATGAGGCGAGGCGATCCAAAACGAGGCGAGGCGATCCAAAATGAGGCGAGGCGAGGCGAGGTGATCCAAAATGAGGCGATGCGAGGCGAGGTGAGGCGATCCAAAATGAGGCGAGGCGAGGCGAGGCGATCCAAAATGAGGCGAGGCGATCCAAAATGAGGAGAGGCGAGGCGAGGCGAGGTGATCCAAAACGAGGCGAGGCGAAGCGAGGCGAGGCGATCTAAAATGAGGTGAGGAGAAGCGAGGCGAGGCGAGGCGATCCAAAATAAGGCGAAACGATCCAAGGTGAGGCGAGGCGAGGCGAGGCGAGGCGACTCAAAATGAGGCGAGGCGAGGCGAGGCGATCCAAAATGAGACGAGGCGTTCCAAAATGAGGCGAGGCGATTCAAAATGAGGTGAGGCGAGGCGAGGCGATCCAAACTGAAACGAGGCGAGGCGAGGCGATCCAAAATGAGGCGAGGCGAGGCGAGGCGATCCAAAATGAGGCGAGGCGAGGTGAGGCGAGGAGAGGCGATGCGATCCAAAATGAGGCGAGGTGATCCAAACTGAGGCGAGGCGAGGCGAGGCGACCCAAAAGGAGGTGAGGCAAGGCGAGGCGAGGCGATCCAAAATGAGGTGAGGCCAGGCGAGGCGAGGCGAGGCCATCCAAAATGAGGCGAGGCAAGGCGAGGAGAGGCGATCCAAAATGAGGCGAGGCGAGGCGAGGCGAGGCGATCCAAAATGAGGCGAGGCGAGGCGAGGCGTGGCGAGGCGAGGCGGGGCGATCCAAAATGAGGCGAGGCATGGCGTGTCGAGGCGATCCAAAATGAGGCTAGGCGAGGCATGGCGAGCCGAGGCGAGGCGATCCAAAATGAGGCGAGGCGAGGCGATCGAAAATGAGGCGAGGCAAGGCGAGGCGAGGCGATCCTAAGTGAGGCTAGGCGAGGTGAGGCGAGGCGAGGTGAGGCGAGGCGATCCATAATGAGGCGAGGCAAGGCGAGGCGAGGCGATCCAAAAGGAGGCGAGGCGAGGCGAGGCATGGCGAGGCGAGGCGAGGCGATCCAAAATGAGGCGAGGCGACGCGTGGCGAGGTGAGGCGTGGCGAGGCGAGGCGAGGCGATCCAAAATGAGGCGAGGTGAGGCGTGGCGAGGCATGGGGTGGCGAGGCGAGGCGAGGCGATCCAAAATGAGGCGAGGCGAGGCGAGGCACGGCGATCCAAAATGAGGAGAGGCGAGGCGAGGCGAGGTGATCCAAAATGAGGCGAGGCGAGGCAAGGCGATCCAAAATGAGGCGAGGCGAGGTGAGGCGAGTCAAAGCGATCCAAAATGAGGCGAGGCGATCCAAAATGAGGCGAGGCGAGGCGAGGCGAGGCGATCCAAAATGAGGCGAGGCGAGGCAAGGTGAGGCGGTCCATAATGAGGTGAGGTGAGGAGAGGCGAGGCGATCCAAAATGAGGCGAGGCGAGGCGAGGTGAGGCGATCCAAAATGAGGCGAGGCGAGGAGAGGCGAGGCGATCAAAAATGAGGCGAGGCGAGGCGAGGCGACGTGAGGCGCGGCGATCCAAAATGAGGCGAGGCGAGGCGAGGCGAGGTGTGGCGAGGCGATCCAAAATGAGGCGAGGCGAGGCGAGGCGAGGCGATCCAAAATGAGGTGAGGAGAGGCGTGGCGAGGCGAGGCGAGGCGAGGCGATCCAAAATGAGGCGAGGCGAGGCGAGGCGCGGCGATCCAAAATGAGGCGAGGCGAGGTGAGGCGAGGCGAGGCGAGGCGATCCAAAATGAGGTGAGGCGATCCAAAATGAGGCAAGGCGCGGCGATCCAAAATGAGGCGAGGCGTGGTGAGGCGAGGCGAGGCGATGCGATCCAAAATGAGGCGAGGCGATCCAAAATGAGGCGAGGCGAGGCGAGGCGATTCAAAATGAGGCGAGGCGAGGCGAGGCGAGGCGATCCAAAATGAGGCGAGGCGAGGCGTGGCGGGGTGAGGCGTGGCAAGGCGAGGCGAGGCGAGGCGATCCAAAATGAGGCGAGGCGAGGCGAGGCGAGGCGAGGCGATCCAAAATAAGGCGAAACGATCCAAGGTGAGGCGAGGCGAGGCGAGGCGAGGCGATTCAAAATGAGGCGAGGCGAGGCGAGGCGATCCAAAATGAGGCGAGGCGATTCAAAATGAGGTGAGGCGAGGCGAGGCGATCCAAAATGAGGCGAGGCGAGGCGAGGCGATCCAAAATGAGGCGAGGCGAGGAGATCCAAAATGAGGCGAGGCGAGGCGAGGCGAGGCCATACAAAATATGGTGAGGCAAAGCGAGGCGAGGCGATCCAAAATGAGGCGAGGCGAGGCGAGGCGATCCAAAATGAGCCGAGGCGATCCAAAACGAGGCGAGGCGAGGCGATCAAAAATGAGGCGAGGTGATCCAAAATGAGGTGAGGCGAGGCGAGCTGAGGCGATCCAAAATGAGGCGAGGCGATCCAAAATGAGGAGAGGCAAGGCGAGGCGAGGCGATCCAAAATGAGGTGAGGCGAGGCGAGGTGAGGCGAGGCGATCCAAAATAAGGCGAAACGATCCAAGGTGAGGTGAGGCGAGGCGAAGCGAGGCGAGGCGATCGAAAATGAGGCGAGGCGAGGCGAGGCGAGGCGAGGCGATCCAAAATGAGGCGAGGCGATTCAAAATGAGGCGAGGCGAGGCGATGCGAGGCAATCCAAAATGAGGCGAGGCGAGGCGCGGCGATCCAAAATGAGGCGAGGCGAACCAAAATGAGGCGAGGCGAGGCGAGGCGTGGCGATCCAAAAGGAGGCGACGCGAGGAGAGGCAAGGCGAGGCAATCCAAAATGAGGCGAGGCGTGGCGAGGCGAGGCGATCCAAAATGAGGTGAGGCGAGGTGAGGCGAGGCGATCCAAAATGAGGCGATGCAAGGCGAGGCGAGGCGATCCAAAATGAGGCGAGGCGATCCAAAACAGGGCGAGGCGATCCAAAATGAGGCGAGGCGAGGCGAGGTGATCCAAAATGAGGCGAGGCGAGGCGAGGCGATCAAAAACGAAGCGAGGTGATCCAAAATGAGGCGAGGCGAGGCGAGGTGAGGCGATCCAAAATGAGGCGAGGCGAGGCGAGGCGATCAAAAACGAAGCGAGGTGATCCAAAATGAGGCGAGGCGAGGCGAGCTGAGGCGATCCAAAATGAGGCGAGGCGATACAAAATGAGGAGATGCGAGCTGAGGCGATCCAAAACGAGGCGAGGCGAGGCGAGGCGAGGCGAGGCGATCCAAAATGAGGTGAAGCGAGGCGAGGCGAGGCGATCCAAAATAAGGCGAAACGATCCAAGGTGAGTCGAGGCGAGGCGAGGCGATCGAAAATGAGGCGAGGCGAGGCGAGGCGATCCAAAATGAGGTGAGGCGAGGCGAGCCGAGGCAATCCAGAATAAGGCGAAACGATCCAAGGTGAGGCGAGGCGAGGCGAGGCGATCGAAAATGAGGCGAGGCGAGGCGAGGCGATCCAAAATGAGGTGAGGCGAGGCGAGCCGAGGCAATCCAAAATAAGGCGAAACGATCCAAGGTCAGGCGAGGCGAGGCGAGGCGATCGAAAATGAGGCGAGGCGAGGCGAGGCGATCCAAAATGAGGCGAGGCGATTCAAAATGAGGCGAGGCGAGGCGATGCGAGGCGATCCAAAATGAGGCGAGGCGAGGCGCGGCGATCCAAAATGAGGCGAGGCGAGGTGAGGCGAGGCGAGGCGATGCGATCCAAAATGAGGCGAGGCGATCCAAAATGAGGCGAGGCGAGGTGAGGCGTGGCGATCCAAAAGGAGGCGAGGCGAGGAGAGGCGAGTCGAGGCGATCCAAAATGAGGCGAGGCGAGGCGAGGCGAGGCGATCCAAAATGAGGCGAGGCGAGGCGAGGCGAGGCGATCCAAAATGAGGCGAGGCAAGGCGAGGCGAAGCGATCCAAAAAGAGGCTAGGCGAGGCGAGGCGAGGCGAGGTGAGGCGAGGCGATCCAAAATGAGGCGAGGCGAGGCGAGGCGATCCAAAATGAGGGTAGGCGAGGCGAGGCGAGGCGAGGTGAGGCGATGCGATCCAAAATGAGGCGAGGCGAGGTGAGGCGAGGCGATCCAAAAGGAGGCGAGGCAAGGCGAGGCGAGGCGATCCAAAAGGAGGCGAGGCGAGGTGATGCGAGGCGACCCAAAATGAGGCGAGGCGAGGCGCGGCGATCCAAAATGAGGCGAGGCGAGGTGAGGCGAGGCGAGGCGTTGCGATCCAAAATCAGGCGAGGCGATCCAAAATGAGGCGAGGCGAGGTGAGGCGTGGCGATCCAAAATGAGGCGAGGCGAGGAGAGGCGAGGCGAGGCGATCCAAAATGAGGCGAGGCGAGGTGAGGCGAGGCGAGGCGAGGCCATCCAAAATGAGGCGAGGCGATCCAAAATGAGGCGAGGCGAGGCGAGGCAATCCAAATGGAGGCGAGGCGAGGCGAGGCGAGGCGATCCAAAAGGAGGCGAGGCGAGGCGAGGCGATCCAAAATGAGGCGAGGCGAGGTGAGGCGAGGCGATCCAAAATGAGGCGAGGCAAGGCGAGGCGTGGCGATTCAAAATGAGGCTAGGAGAGGCGAGGCGAGGTGAGGCGAGGCGATCCAAAATGAGGCGAGGCAAGGCGAGGCGAGGCGATCCAAAATGAGGCTAGGCGATGTGAGGTGAGGAGAGGTGAGGCGAGGCGATCCAAAATGAGGCGAGGCGAGGCGAGGCGAGGCGAACCAAAATGAGGCGAGGCGAGGTGAGGCTATACAAAATGAGGCGAGGCGAAGCGAGGCGAACCAAAAGGAGGCGAGGCGATCCAAAGTGACGCGAGGCGAGGCGATCCAAAATGAGGCTAGGCGAGGCGAGGCGAGGCGAGGCGAGGCGAGGCGATCCAAAATGAGGCGAGGCGAGGCGAGGCGATCCAAAATGAGGCTAGGCGAGGCGAGGCGAGGCGAGGTGAGGCGAGGCGATCCAAAATGAGGTGAGGCAAGGCGAGGCGAGGCGACCCAAAATGAGGCTAGGCGAGGCGAGGCGAGGCGAGGTGAGGCGAGGCGATCCAAAATGAGGCGAGGCGAGGCGAGGCGATCCAAAATGAGGCAAGGCGATCTGAGGTGAGGCGAACCAAAATGAGGCGAGGCGAGGCGATCCAAAATGAGGCGAGGCGAGGCGAGGCGATACAAAATGAGGCGAGGCGAGGTGAGGCGATACAAAATGAGGCGAGGCGAAGCGAGGCGATTCAAAATGAGGCGAAACGATCCAAGGTGAGGCGAGGCGAGGCGAGGCGATCCAAAATGAGGCGAGGCGAGGCGAGGCAATCCAAAATGAGGCGAGGCAAGGCGAGTCGAGGCGATCCAAAATGAGGCGAGGCGAGGCGAGGCGAGGTGATCCAAAATGAGGCTAGGCGAGGCGAGGAGAGGCGAGGCGATCCAAAATGAGGCTAGGCGAGGCGAGGCGAGGCGAGGTGAGGCGAGGCGATCCAAAATGAGGCGCGGCGAGGCGAGGCGATCCAAAATGAGGCGAGGCAAGGCGAGGCGAGGCGATCCAAAATGAGGCGAGGTGAGGTGAGGCGAGGTGAGGCGTGGCGAGGCGAGGCGAGGCGATCCAAAATGAGGCGAGGTGAGGCGTGGCGAGGAATGGTGTGGCGAGGCGAGGCGAGGCGAGGCGATCCAAAATGAGGCGAGGCGAGGCGAGGCACGGCGATCCAAAATGAGGAGAGGCGAGGCGAGGCGAGGTGATCCAAAATGAGGTGAGGCGAGGCGAGGTGATCCAAAATGAGGTGTGGCAACGCGAGGCGAGGCGAGGCAAGGCGATCCAAAATGAGGCGAGGCGTGGTGAGGCGAGTCAAAGCGATCCAAAATGAGGCGAGGCGATCCAAAATGAGGCGAGGCGAGGCGAGGCGAGGCGATCCAAAATGAGGCGAGGCGAGGCAAGGTGAGGCGATCCATAATGAGGTGAGGCGAGGAGAGGCGAGGCGATCCAAAATGAGGCGAGGCGAGGCGAGGTGAGGCGATCCAAAATGAGGCGAGGCGAGGAGAGGCGAGGCGATCAAAAATGAGGCGAGGCGAGGCGAGGCGACGTGAGGCGCGGCGATCCAAAATGAGGCGAGGCGAGGCGAGGCGAGGTGAGGCGAGGCGATCCAAAATGAGGCGAGGCGAGGCGAGGCGATCCAAAATGAGGTGAGGAGAGGCGTGGCGAGGCGAGGCGAGGCGAGGCGATCCAAAATGAGGCGAGGCGAGGCGAGGTGATCCAAAATGAGGCGAGGCGAGGCGAGGCGATCAAAAACGAAGCGAGGTGATCCAAAATGAGGCGAGGCGAGGCGAGGCGAGGCGATCCAAAATGAGGCGAGGCGAGGCGAGGCGAGGCGATCAAAAACGAAGCGAGGTGATCCAAAATGAGGCGAGGCGAGGCGAGCCGAGGCGATCCAAAATGAGGCGAGGCGATACAAAATGAGGAGATGCGAGGCGAGGCGATCCAAAACGAGGCGAGGCGAGGCGAGGCGAGGCGAGGCGATCCAAAATGAGGTGAAGCGAGGCGAGGCGAGGCGATCCAAAATAAGGCGAAACGATCCAAGGTGAGGCGAGGCGAGGCGAGGCGATCGAAAATGAGGCGAGGCGAGGCGAGGTGATCCAAAATGAGGTGAGGCGAAGCGAGCCGAGGCAATCCAAAATAAGGCGAAACGATCCAAGGTCAGGCGAGGCGAGGCGAGGCGATCGAAAATGAGGCGAGGCGAGGCGAGGCGATCCAAAATGAGGCAAGGCGATTCAAAATGAGGCGAGGCGAGGCGATGCGAGGCGATCCAAAATGAGGCGAGGCGAGGTGAGGCGAGGCGAGGCGATGCGATCCAAAATGAGGCGAGGCGATCCAAAATGAGGCGAGGCGAGGTGAGGCGTGGCGATCCAAAAGGAGGCGAGGCGAGGAGAGGCGAGTCGAGGCGATCCAAAATGAGGCGAGGCGAGGCGAGGCGAGGCGATCCAAAATGAGGCGAGGCGAGGCGAGGCGATCCAAAATGAGGCGAGGCAAGGCGAGGCGAGGCGATCCAAAAAGAGGCGAGGCGATACAAAATGAGGCGAGGCGAGGCGAGGCGATCCAAAATGAGGCGAGGCGATACAAAATGAGGAGATGCGAGGCGAGGCGATCCAAAACGAGGCGAGGCGAGGCGAGCCGAGGCGATCCAAAATGAGGCGAGGCGATACAAAATGAGGAGATGCGAGGCGAGGCGATCCAAAACGAGGCGAGGCGAGGCGAGGCGAGGCGAGGCGATCCAAAATGAGGTGAAGCGAGGCGAGGCGAGGCGATCCAAAATAAGGCGAAACGATCCAAGGTGAGGCGAGGCGAGGCGAGGCGATCGAAAATGAGGCGAGGCGAGGCGAGGTGATCCAAAATGAGGTGAGGCGAAGCGAGCCGAGGCAATCCAAAATAAGGCGAAACGATCCAAGGTCAGGCGAGGCGAGGCGAGGCGATCGAAAATGAGGCGAGGCGAGGCGAGGCGATCCAAAATGAGGCAAGGCGATTCAAAATGAGGCGAGGCGAGGCGATGCGAGGCGATCCAAAATGAGGCGAGGCGAGGTGAGGCGAGGCGAGGCGATGCGATCCAAAATGAGGCGAGGCGATCCAAAATGAGGCGAGGCGAGGTGAGGCGTGGCGATCCAAAAGGAGGCGAGGCGAGGAGAGGCGAGTCGAGGCGATCCAAAATGAGGCGAGGCGAGGCGAGGCGAGGCGATCCAAAATGAGGCGAGGCGAGGCGAGGCGATCCAAAATGAGGCGAGGCAAGGCGAGGCGAGGCGATCCAAAAAGAGGCGAGGCGATACAAAATGAGGCGAGGCGAGGCGAGGCGATCCAAAATGAGGGTAGGCGAGGCGAGGCGAGGCGAGGTGAGGCGAGGCGATCCAAAATGAGGCGAGGCGAGGCAAGGCGATGCGATCCAAAATGAGGCGAGGCGAGGCGAGGCGATCCAAAATGAGGAGAGGCGAGGTGAGGCGATCCAAAATGAAGTGAGGCGAGGCGAGGCGATCCAAAATGTGGCGAGGCGAGGTGAGGCGAGGCGAGGCGAGGCGATCCAAAATGAGGCGAGGCGATCCAAAATGAGGCGAGGCGAGGCGAGGCGATCCAAAAGGAGGCGAGGCAAGGCGAGGCGAGGCGATCCAAAAGGAGGCGTGGCGAGGTGATGCGAGGCGACCCAAAATGAGGCGAGGCGAGGCGCGGCGATCCAAAATGAGGCGATGCGAGGTGAGGCGAGGCGAGGCGTTGCGATCCAAAATCAGGCGAGGCGATCCAAAATGAGGCGAGGCGAGGTGAGGCGTGGCGATCCAAAATGAGGCGAGGCGAGGAGAGGCGAGGCGAGGCGATCCAAAATGAGGCGAGGCGAGGTGAGGCGAGGCGAGGCGAGGCGATCCAAAATGAGGCGAGGCGATCCAAAATGAGGCGAGGCGAGGCGAGGCAATCCAAATGGAGGCGAGGCGAGGCGAGGCGAGGCGATCCAAAAGGAGGCGAGGCGAGGCGAGGCGATCCAAAATGAGGCGAGGCGAGGTGAGGCGAGGCGATCCAAAATGAGGCGAGGCAAGGCGAGGCGAGGCGATTCAAAATGAGGCTAGGAGAGGCGAGGCGAGGTGAGGCGAGGCGATCCAAAATGAGGCGAGGCGAGGCGAGGCGAGGCGAACCAAAATGAGGCAAGGCGAGGTGAAGCTATACAAAATGAGGCGAGGCGAAGCGAGGCGAACCAAAAGGAGGCGAGGCGATCCAAAGTGACGCGAGGCGAGGCGATCCAAAATGAGGCTAGGCGAGGCGAGGCGAGGCGAGGCGAGGCGATCCAAAATGAGGCGAGGCGAGGCGAGGCGATCCAAAATGAGGTGAGGCAAGGCGAGGAGAGGCGACCCAAAATGAGGCTAGGCGAGGCGAGGCGAGGCGAGGTGAGGCGAGGCGATCCAAAATGAGGCGAGGCGAGGCGAGGCGATCCAAAATGAGGCAAGGCGATCTGAGGTGAGGCGAACCAAAATGAGGCGAGGCGAGGCGATCCAAAATGAGGCGAGGCGAGGCGAGGCGATACAAAATGAGGCGAGGCGAGGTGAGGCGATACAAAATGAGGCGAGGCGAAGCGAGGCGATTCAAAATGAGGCGAAACGATCCAAGGTGAGGCGAGGCGAGGCGAGGCGATCCAAAATGAGGCGAGGCGAGGCGAGGCAATCCAAAATGAGGCGAGGAGAGGTGATGCGAGGCGATCCAAAATGAGGCGAGGCGAGGTGATCCAAAATGAGGCTAGGCGAGGCGAGGAGAGGCGAGGCGATCCAAAATGAGGCTAGGCGAGGCGAGGCGAGGCGAGGTGAGGCGAGGCGATCCAAAATGAGGCGCGGCGAGGCGAGGCGATCCAAAATGAGGCGAGGCGAGGCGAGGCGATCCAAAAGGAGGCGAGGCGAGGTGATGCGAGGCGACCCAAAATGAGGCGAGGCGAGGCGCGGCGATCCAAAATGAGGCGAGGCGATCCAAAATGAGGCGAGGCGAGGTGAGGCGAGGCGAGGCGATCCAAAATGAGGCGAGGCGATCCAAAATGAGGCGAGGCGAGGCGAGGCAATCCAAATGGAGGCGAGGCGAGGCGAGTCGAGGCGATCCAAAATGAGGCGAGGCGAGGCGAGGCGAGGTAATCCAAAATGAGGCTAGGCGAGGCGAGGAGAGGCGAGGCGATCCAAAATGAGGCTAGGCGAGGCGAGGCGAGGCGAGGTGAGGCGAGGCGATCCAAAATGAGGCGCGGCGAGGCGAGGCGATCCAAAATGAGGCGAGGCAAGGCGAGGCGAGGCGATCCAAAATGAGGCGAGGTGAGGTGAGGCGACGTGAGGCGTGGCGAGGTGAGGCGAGGCGATCCAAAATGAGTCGAGGTGAGGCGTGGCGAGGCATGGTGTGGCGAGGCGAGGCGAGGCGAGGCGATCCAAAATGAGGCGAGGCGAGGCGAGGCACGGCGATCCAAAATGAGGAGAGGCGAGGCGAGGCGAGGTGATCCAAAATGAGGCGAGGCGAGGCGAGGTGATCCAAAATGAGGTGTGGCAATGCGAGGCGAGGCGAGGCAAGGCGATCCAAAATGAGGCGAGGCGTGGTGAGGCGAGTCAAAGCGATCCAAAATGAGGCGAGGCGATCCAAAATGAGGCGAGGCGAGGCGAGGCGAGGCGATCCAAAATGAGGCGAGGCGAGGCAAGGTGAGGCGATCCATAATGAGGTGAGGCGAGGAGAGGCGAGGCGATCCAAAATGAGGCGAGGCGAGGCGAGGTGAGGCGATCCAAAATGAGGCGAGGCGAGGAGAGGCGAGGCGATCAAAAATGAGGCGAGGCGAGGCGAGGCGACGTGAGGCGCGGCGATCCAAAATGAGGCGAGGCGAGGCGAGGCGAGGTGAGGCGAGGCGATCCAAAATGAGGCGAGGCGAGGCGAGGCGATCCAAAATGAGGTGAGGAGAGGCGTGGCGAGGCGAGGCGAGGCAAGGCGATCCAAAATGAGGCGAGGCGAGGCGAGGCGCGGCGATCCAAAATGAGGCGAGGCGAGGTGAGGCGAGGCGAGGCGAGGCGATGCGATCCAAACTGAGGTGAGGCGATCCAAAATGAGGCAAGGCGCGGCGATCCAAAATGAGGCGAGGCGTGGTGAGGCGAGGCGAGGCGATGCGATCCAAAATGAGGCGAGGCGATCCAAAATGAGGCGAGGCGAGGCGAGGCGAGGCGATCCAAAATGAGGCGAGGCGAGGCGAGGCGAGGCGATTCAAAATGAGGCGAGGCGAGGCGAGGCGAGGCGATCCAAAATGAGGCGAGGCGATCCAAAATGAGGCGAGGCGAGGCGAGGCGAGGCGATCCAAAATGAGGCGAGGCGAGGCAAGGTGAGGCGATCCATAATGAGGTGAGGCGAGGAGAGGCGAGGCGATCCAAAATGAGGCGAGGCGAGGCGAGGTGAGGCGATCCAAAATGAGGCGAGGCGAGGAGAGGCGAGGCGATCAAAAATGAGGCGAGGCGAGGCGAGGCGACGTGAGGCGCGGCGATCCAAAATGAGGTGAGGCGATCCAAAATGAGGCAAGGCGCGGCGATCCAAAATGAGGCGAGGCGTGGTGAGGCGAGGCGAGGCGATGCGATCCAAAATGAGGCGAGGCGATCCAAAATGAGGCGAGGCGAGGCGAGGCGAGGCGATCCAAAATGAGGCGAGGCGAGGCGAGGCGAGGCGATTCAAAATGAGGCGAGGCGAGGCGAGGCGAGGCGATCCAAAATGAGGCGAGGCGATCCAAAATGAAGCGAGGCGAGGCGAGGCGAGGCGATCCAAAATGAGGCGAGGCGAGGCAAGGTGAGGCGATCCATAATGAGGTGAGGCGAGGAGAGGCGAGGCGATCCAAAATGGGGCGAGGCGAGGCGTGGTGAGGCGATCCAAAATGAGGCGAGGCGAGGAGAGGCGAGGCGATCAAAAATGAGGCGAGGCGAGGCGAGGCGACGTGAGGCGCGGCGATCCAAAATGAGGTGAGGCGATCCAAAATGAGGCAAGGCGCGGCGATCCAAAATGAGGCGAGGCGTGGTGAGGCGAGGCGAGGCGATGCGATCCAAAATGAGGCGAGGCGATCCAAAATGAGGCGAGGCGAGGCGAGGCGAGGCGATCCAAAATGAGGCGAGGCGAGGCGAGGCGAGGTGATCCAAAATGAGGCAAGGCGAGGCGAGGAGAGGCGAGGCGATCCAAAATGAGGCTAGGCGAGGCGAGGCGAGGCGAGGTGAGGCGAGGCGATCCAAAATGAGGCGCGGCGAGGCGAGGCGATCCAAAATGAGGCGAGGCAAGGCGAGGCGAGGCGATCCAAAATGAGGCGAGGTGAGGTGAGGCGAGGTGAGGCGTGGCGAGGCGAGGCGAGGCGATCCAAAATGAGTCGAGGTGAGGCGAGGCGAGGCATGGTGTGGCGAGGCGAGGCGAGGCGAGGCGATCCAAAATGAGGCGAGGCGAGGCGAGGCACGGCGATCCAAAATGAGGAGAGGCGAGGCGAGGCGAGGTGATCCAAAATGAGGCGAGGCGAGGCGAGGTGATCCAAAATGAGGTGTGGCAATGCGAGGCGAGGCGAGGCAAGGCGATCCAAAATGAGGCGAGGCGTGGTGAGGCGAGTCAAAGCGATCCAAAATGAGGCGAGGCGATCCAAAATGAGGCGAGGCGAGGCGAGGCGAGGCGATCCAAAATGAGGCGAGGCGAGGCAAGGTGAGGCGATCCATAATGAGGTGAGGCGAGGAGAGGCGAGGCGATCCAAAATGAGGCGAGGCGAGGCGAGGTGAGGCGATCCAAAATGAGGCGAGGCGAGGAGAGGCGAGGCGATCAAAAATGAGGCGAGGCGAGGCGAGGCGACGTGAGGCGCGGCGATCCAAAATGAGGCGAGGCGAGGCGAGGCGAGGTGAGGCGAGGCGATCCAAAATGAGGCGCGGCGAGGCGAGGCGATCCAAAATGAGGCGAGGCAAGGCGAGGCGAGGCGATCCAAAATGAGGCGAGGTGAGGTGAGGCGACGTGAGGCGTGGCGAGGCGAGGCGAGGCGATCCAAAATGAGTCGAGGTGAGGCGTGGCGAGGCATGGTGTGGCGAGGCGAGGCGAGGCGAGGCGATCCAAAATGAGGCGAGGCGAGGCGAGGCACGGCGATCCAAAATGAGGAGAGGCGAGGCGAGGCGAGGTGATCCAAAATGAGGCGAGGCGAGGCGAGGTGATCCAAAATGAGGTGTGGCAATGCGAGGCGAGGCGAGGCAAGGCGATCCAAAATGAGGCGAGGCGTGGTGAGGCGAGTCAAAGCGATCCAAAATGAGGCGAGGCGATCCAAAATGAGGCGAGGCGAGGCGAGGCGAGGCGATCCAAAATGAGGCGAGGCGAGGCAAGGTGAGGCGATCCATAATGAGGTGAGGCGAGGAGAGGCGAGGCGATCCAAAATGAGGCGAGGCGAGGCGAGGTGAGGCGATCCAAAATGAGGCGAGGCGAGGAGAGGCGAGGCGATCAAAAATGAGGCGAGGCGAGGCGAGGCGACGTGAGGCGCGGCGATCCAAAATGAGGCGAGGCGAGGCGAGGCGAGGTGAGGCGAGGCGATCCAAAATGAGGCGAGGCGAGGCGAGGCGATCCAAAATGAGGTGAGGAGAGGCGTGGCGAGGCGAGGCGAGGCAAGGCGATCCAAAATGAGGCGAGGCGAGGCGAGGCGCGGCGATCCAAAATGAGGCGAGGCGAGGTGAGGCGAGGCGAGGCGAGGCGATGCGATCCAAACTGAGGTGAGGCGATCCAAAATGAGGCAAGGCGCGGCGATCCAAAATGAGGCGAGGCGTGGTGAGGCGAGGCGAGGCGATGCGATCCAAAATGAGGCGAGGCGATCCAAAATGAGGCGAGGCGAGGCGAGGCGAGGCGATCCAAAATGAGGCGAGGCGAGGCGAGGCGAGGCGATTCAAAATGAGGCGAGGCGAGGCGAGGCGAGGCGATCCAAAATGAGGCGAGGCGATCCAAAATGAGGCGAGGCGAGGCGAGGCGAGGCGATCCAAAATGAGGCGAGGCGAGGCAAGGTGAGGCGATCCATAATGAGGTGAGGCGAGGAGAGGCGAGGCGATCCAAAATGAGGCGAGGCGAGGCGAGGTGAGGCGATCCAAAATGAGGCGAGGCGAGGAGAGGCGAGGCGATCAAAAATGAGGCGAGGCGAGGCGAGGCGACGTGAGGCGCGGCGATCCAAAATGAGGTGAGGCGATCCAAAATGAGGCAAGGCGCGGCGATCCAAAATGAGGCGAGGCGTGGTGAGGCGAGGCGAGGCAATGCGATCCAAAATGAGGCGAGGCGATCCAAAATGAGGCGAGGCGAGGCGAGGCGAGGCGATCCAAAATGAGGCGAGGCGAGGCGAGGCGAGGCGATTCAAAATGAGGCGAGGCGAGGCGAGGCGAGGCGATCCAAAATGAGGCGAGGCGATCCAAAATGAAGCGAGGCGAGGCGAGGCGAGGCGATCCAAAATGAGGCGAGGCGAGGCAAGGTGAGGCGATCCATAATGAGGTGAGGCGAGGAGAGGCGAGGCGATCCAAAATGGGGCGAGGCGAGGCGTGGTGAGGCGATCCAAAATGAGGCGAGGCGAGGAGAGGCGAGGCGATCAAAAATGAGGCGAGGCGAGGCGAGGCGACGTGAGGCGCGGCGATCCAAAATGAGGTGAGGCGATCCAAAATGAGGCAAGGCGCGGCGATCCAAAATGAGGCGAGGCGTGGTGAGGCGAGGCGAGGCGATGCGATCCAAATGAGGCGAGGCGATCCAAAATGAGGCGAGGCGAGGCGAGGCGAGGCGATCCAAAATGAGGCGAGGCGAGGCGAGGCGAGGTGATCCAAAATGAGGCTAGGCGAGGCGAGGAGAGGCGAGGCGATCCAAAATGAGGCTAGGCGAGGCGAGGCGAGGCGAGGTGAGGCGAGGCGATCCAAAATGAGGCGCGGCGAGGCGAGGCGATCCAAAATGAGGCGAGGCAAGGCGAGGCGAGGCGATCCAAAATGAGGCGAGGTGAGGTGAGGCGAGGTGAGGCGTGGCGAGGCGAGGCGAGGCGATCCAAAATGAGTCGAGGTGAGGCGTGGCGAGGCATGGTGTGGCGAGGCGAGGCGAGGCGAGGCGATCCAAAATGAGGCGAGGCGAGGCGAGGCACGGCGATCCAAAATGAGGAGAGGCGAGGCGAGGCGAGGTGATCCAAAATGAGGCGAGGCGAGGCGAGGTGATCCAAAATGAGGTGTGGCAATGCGAGGCGAGGCGAGGCAAGGCGATCCAAAATGAGGCGAGGCGTGGTGAGGCGAGTCAAAGCGATCCAAAATGAGGCGAGGCGATCCAAAATGAGGCGAGGCGAGGCGAGGCGAGGCGATCCAAAATGAGGCGAGGCGAGGCAAGGTGAGGCGATCCATAATGAGGTGAGGCGAGGAGAGGCGAGGCGATCCAAAATGAGGCGAGGCGAGGCGAGGTGAGGCGATCCAAAATGAGGCGAGGCGAGGAGAGGCGAGGCGAACAAAAATGAGGCGAGGCGAGGCGAGGCGACGTGAGGCGCGGCGATCCAAAATGAGGCGAGGCGAGGCGAGGCGAGGTGAGGCGAGGCGATCCAAAATGAGGCGAGGCGAGGCGAGGCGATCCAAAATGAGGTGAGGAGAGGCGTGGCGAGGCGAGGCGAGGCAAGGCGATCCAAAATGAGGCGAGGCGAGGCGAGGCGCGGCGATCCAAAATGAGGCGAGGCGAGGTGAGGCGAGGCGAGGCGAGGCGATGCGATCCAAACTGAGGTGAGGCGATCCAAAATGAGGCAAGGCGCGGCGATCCAAAATGAGGCGAGGCGTGGTGAGGCGAGGCGAGGCGATGCGATCCAAAATGAGGCGAGGCGATCCAAAATGAGGCGAGGCGAGGCGAGGCGAGGCGATCCAAAATGAGGCGAGGCGAGGCGAGGCGAGGCGATTCAAAATGAGGCGAGGCGAGGCGAGGCGAGGCGATCCAAAATGAGGCGAGGCGATCCAAAATGAGGCGAGGCGAGGCGAGGCGAGGCGATCCAAAATGAGGCGAGGCGAGGCAAGGTGAGGCGATCCATAATGAGGTGAGGCGAGGAGAGGCGAGGCGATCCAAAATGAGGCGAGGCGAGGCGAGGTGAGGCGATCCAAAATGAGGCGAAGCGAGGAGAGGCGAGGCGATCAAAAATGAGGCGAGGCGAGGCGAGGCGACGTGAGGCGCGGCGATCCAAAATGAGGTGAGGCGATCCAAAATGAGGCAAGGCGCGGCGATCCAAAATGAGGCGAGGCGTGGTGAGGCGAGGCGAGGCGATGCGATCCAAAATGAGGCGAGGCGATCCAAAATGAGGCGAGGCGAGGCGAGGCGAGGCGATCCAAAATGAGGCGAGGCGAGGCGAGGCGAGGCGATTCAAAATGAGGCGAGGCGAGGCGAGGCGAGGCGATCCAAAATGAGGCGAGGCGATCCAAAATGAGGCGAGGCGAGGCGGGGCGAGGCGATCCAAAATGAGGCGAGGCGAGGCAAGGTGAGGCGATCCATAATGAGGTGAGGCGAGGAGAGGCGAGGCGATCCAAAATGAGGCGAGGCGAGGCGAGGTGAGGCGATCCAAAATGAGGCGAGGCGAGGAGAGGCGAGGCGATCAAAAATGAGGCGAGGCGAGGCGAGGCGACGTGAGGCGCGGCGATCCAAAATGAGGCGAGGCGTGGTGAGGCGAGGCGAGGCGATGCGATCCAAAATGAGGCGAGGCGATCCAAAATGAGGCGAGGCGAGGCGAGGCGAGGCGATCCAAAATGAGGCGAGGCGAGGCGAGGCGAGGCGATTCAAAATGAGGCGAGGCGAGGCAAGGCGAGGCGATCCAAAATGAGGCGAGGCGAGGCGTGGCGGGGTGAGGCGTGGCAAGGCGAGGCGAGGCGAGGCGATCCAAAATGAGGCGAGGCGAGGCGAGGCGATCCAAAATGAGGCGAGGCGAAGAGAGGCGATCCAAAATGTGGCGAGGCGAGGCGAGACGAGGCGATCCAAAATGAGGCGTGGCGATCCAAAACGAGGCGAGGCGATCCAAAACGAGGCGAGGCGATCCAAAATGAGGCGACGCGAGGCGAGGTGATCCAAAATGAGGCGATGCGAGGCGAGGTGAGGCGATCCAAAATGAGGCGAGGTGAGGCGAGGCGATCCAAAATGAGGCGAGGCGATCCAAAATGAGGAGAGGCGAGGCAAGGCGAGGTGATCCAAAACGAGGCGAGGCGAAGCGAGGCGAGGCGATCTAAAATGAGGTGAGGAGAAGCGAGGCGAGGCGAGGCGATCCAAAATAAGGCGAAACGATCCAAGGTGAGGCGAGGCGAGGCGAGGCGAGGCGACTCAAAATGAGGCGAGGCGAGGCGAGGCGATCCAAAATGAGGCGAGGCGTTCCAAAATGAGGCGAGGCGATTCAAAATGAGTTGAGGCGAGGCGAGGCGATCCAAACGGAGGCGAGGCGAGGCGTTCCAAAATGAGGCGAGGCGAGGCGAGGCGAGGTGATCCAAAATGAGGCTAGGCGAGGCGAGGAGAGGCGAGGCGATCCAAAATGAGGCTAGGCGAGGCGAGGCGAGGCGAGGTGAGGCGAGGCGATCCAAAATGAGGCGCGGCGAGGCGAGGCGATCCAAAATGAGGCGAGGCAAGGCGAGGCGAGGCGATCCAAAATGAGGCGAGGTGAGGTGAGGCGAGATGAGGCGTGGCGAGGCGAGGCGAGGCGATCCAAAATGAGGCGAGGTGAGGCGTGGCGAGGCATGGTGTGGCGAGGCGAGGCGAGGCGAGGCGATCCAAAATGAGGCGAGGCGAGGCGAGGCACGGCGATCCAAAATGAGGAGAGGCGAGGCGAGGCGAGGTGATCCAAAATGAGGCGAGGCGAGGCGAGGTGATCCAAAATGAGGTGTGGCAACGCGAGGCGAGGCGAGGCAAGGCGATCCAAAATGAGGCGAGGCGTGGTGAGGCGAGTCAAAGCGATCCAAAATGAGGCGAGGCGATCCAAAATGAGGCGAGGCGTGCGAGGCGATCCAAAATGAGGTGAGGAGAGGCGTGGCGAGGCGAGGCGAGGCGAGGCGATCCAAAATGAGGCGAGGCGAGGCGAGGCGCGGCGATCCAAAATGAGGCGAGGCGAGGTGAGGCGAGGCGAGGCGAGGCGATGCGATCCAAACTGAGGTGAGGCGATCCAAAATGAGGCAAGGCGCGGCGATCCAAAATGAGGCGAGGCGTGGTGAGGCGAGGCGAGGCGATGCGATCCAAAATGAGGCGAGGCGATCCAAAATGAGGCGAGGCGAGGCGAGGCGAGGTGAGGCGAGGCGATCCAAAATGAGGCGAGGCGAGGCGAGGCGATCCAAAATGAGGTGAGGAGAGGCGTGGCGAGGCGAGGCGAGGCGAGGCGATCCAAAATGAGGCGAGGCGAGGCGAGGTGATCCAAAATGAGGCGAGGCGAGGCGAGGCGATCAAAAACGAAGCGAGGTGATCCAAAATGAGGCGAGGCGAGGCGAGGCGAGGCGATCCAAAATGAGGCGAGGCGAGGCGAGGCGAGGCGATCAAAAACGAAGCGAGGTGATCCAAAATGAGGCGAGGCGAGGCGAGCCGAGGCGATCCAAAATGAGGCGAGGCGATACAAAATGAGGAGATGCGAGGCGAGGCGATCCAAAACGAGGCGAGGCGAGGCGAGGCGAGGCGAGGCGATCCAAAATGAGGTGAAGCGAGGCGAGGCGAGGCGATCCAAAATAAGGCGAAACGATCCAAGGTGAGGCGAGGCGAGGCGAGGCGATCGAAAATGAGGCGAGGCGAGGCGAGGCGATCCAAAATGAGGTGAGGCGAGGCGAGCCGAGGCAATCCAAACTAAGGCGAAACGATCCAAGGTCAGGCGAGGCGAGGCGAGGCGATCGAAAATGAGGCGAGGCGAGGCGAGGCGATCCAAAATGAGGCGAGGCGATTCAAAATGAGGCGAGGCGAGGCGATGCGAGGCGATCCAAAATGAGGCGAGGCGAGGCGCGGCGATCCAAAATGAGGCGAGGCGAGGTGAGGCGAGGCGAGGCGATGCGATCCAAAATGAGGCGAGGCGATCCAAAATGAGGCGAGGCGAGGTGAGGCGTGGCGATCCAAAAGGAGGCGAGGCGAGGAGAGGCGAGTCGAGGCGATCCAAAATGAGGCGAGGCGAGGCGAGGCGAGGCGAGGCGATCCAAAATGAGGCGAGGCGAGGCGAGGCGATCCAAAATGAGGCGAGGCAAGGCGAGGCGAGGCGATCCAAAAAGAGGCGAGGCGATCCAAAATGAGGCGAGGCGAGGCGAGGCGATCCAAAATGAGGGTAGGCGAGGCGAGGCGAGGCGAGGTGAGGCGAGGCGATCCAAAATGAGGCGAGGCGAGGCAAGGCGATGCGATCCAAAATGAGGCGAGGCGAGGCGAGGCGATCCAAAATGAGGAGAGGCGAGGTGAGGCGATCCAAAATGAAGCGAGGCGAGGCGAGGCGATCCAAAATGAGGCGAGGCGAGGTGAGGCGAGGCGAGGCGAGGCGATCCAAAATGAGGCGAGGCGATCCAAAATGAGGCGAGGCGAGGCGAGGCGATCCAAAAGGAGGCGAGGCAAGGCGAGGCGAGGCGATCCAAAAGGAGGCGAGGCGAGGTGATGCGAGGCGACCCAAAATGAGGCGAGGCGAGGCGCGGCGATCCAAAATGAGGCGATGCGAGGTGAGGCGAGGCGAGGCGTTGCGATCCAAAATCAGGCGAGGCGATCCAAAATGAGGCGAGGCGAGGTGAGGCGTGGCGATCCAAAATGAGGCGAGGCGAGGAGAGGCGAGGCGAGGCGATCCAAAATGAGGCGAGGCGAGGTGAGGCGAGGCGAGGCGAGGCGATCCAAAATGAGGCGAGGCGATCCAAAATGAGGCGAGGCGAGGCGAGGTGAGGCGATCCAAAATGAGGCGAGGCGAGGAGAGGCGAGGCGATCAAAAATGAGGCGAGGCGAGGCGAGGCGACGTGAGGCGCGGCGATCCAAAATGAGGTGAGGCGATCCAAAATGAGGCAAGGCGCGGCGATCCAAAATGAGGCGAGGCGTGGTGAGGCGAGGCGAGGCGATGCGATCCAAAATGAGGCGAGGCGATCCAAAATGAGGCGAGGCGAGGCGAGGCGAGGCGATCCAAAATGAGGCGAGGCGAGGCGAGGCGAGGCGATTCAAAATGAGGCGAGGCGAGGCGAGGCGAGGCGATCCAAAATGAGGCGAGGCGATCCAAAATGAGGCGAGGCGAGGCGAGGCGAGGCGATCCAAAATGAGGCGAGGCGAGGCAAGGTGAGGCGATCCATAATGAGGTGAGGCGAGGAGAGGCGAGGCGATCCAAAATGAGGCGAGGCGAGGCGAGGTGAGGCGATCCAAAATGAGGAGAGGCGAGGAGAGGCGAGGCGATCCAAAATGAGGCGAGGCGAGGCGAGGCGACGTGAGGCGCGGCGATCCAAAATGAGGTGAGGCGATCCAAAATGAGGCAAGGCGCGGCGATCCAAAATGAGGCGAGGCGTGGTGAGGCGAGGCGAGGCGATGCGATCCAAAATGAGGCGAGGCGATCCAAAATGAGGCGAGGCGAGGCGAGGCGAGGCGATCCAAAATGAGGCGAGGCGAGGCGAGGCGAGGCGATTCAAAATGAGGCGAGGCGAGGCGAGGCGAGGCGATCCAAAATGAGGCGAGGCGAGGCGTGGCGGGGTGAGGCGTGGCAAGGCGAGGCGAGGCGAGGCGATCCAAAATGAGGCGAGGCGAGGCGAGGCGATCCAAAATGAGGCGAGGCGAGGAGAGGCGATCCAAAATGTGGCGAGGCGAGGCGAGACGAGGCGATCCAAAATGAGGCGTGGCGATCCAAAACGAGGCGAGGCGATCCAAAACGAGGCGAGGCGATCCAAAATGAGGCGAGGCGATCCAAAATGAGGCGAGGCGAGGCGAGGCGAGGCGATCCAAAATGAGGCGAGGCGAGGCGAGGCGAGGCGATTCAAAATGAGGCGAGGCGAGGCGAGGCGAGGCGATCCAAAATGAGGCGAGGCGAGGCGTGGCGGGGTGAGGCGTGGCAAGGCGAGGCGAGGCGAGGCGATCCAAAATGAGGCGAGGCGAGGCGAGGCGATCCAAAATGAGGCGAGGCGAGGAGAGGCGATCCAAAATGTGGCGAGGCGAGGCGAGACGAGGCGATCCAAAATGAGGCGTGGCGATCCAAAACGAGGCGAGGCGATCCAAAACGAGGCGAGGCGATCCAAAATGAGGCGACGCGAGGCGAGGTGATCCAAAATGAGGCGATGCGAGGCGAGGTGAGGCGATCCAAAATGAGGCGAGGCGAGGCGAGGCGATCCAAAATGAGGCGAGGCGATCCAAAATGAGGAGAGGCGAGGCGAGGCGAGGTGATCCAAAACGAGGCGAGGCGAAGCGAGGCGAGGCGATCTAAAATGAGGTGAGGAGAAGCGAGGCGAGGCGAGGCGATCCAAAATAAGGCGAAACGATCCAAGGTGAGGCGAGGCGAGGCGAGGCGAGGCGACTCAAAATGAGGCGAGGCGAGGCGAGGCGATCCAAAATGAGGCGAGGCGTTCCAAAATGAGGCGAGGCGATTCAAAATGAGTTGAGGCGAGGCGAGGCGATCCAAACGGAGGCGAGGCGAGGCGAGGCGTTCCAAAATGAGGCGAGGCGAGGCGAGGCGAGGTGATCCAAAATGAGGCTAGGCGAGGCGAGGAGAGGCGAGGCGATCCAAAATGAGGCTAGGCGAGGCGAGGCGAGGCGAGGTGAGGCGAGGCGATCCAAAATGAGGCGCGGCGAGGCGAGGCGATCCAAAATGAGGCGAGGCAAGGCGAGGCGAGGCGATCCAAAATGAGGCGAGGTGAGGTGAGGCGAGGTGAGGCGTGGCGAGGCGAGGCGAGGCGATCCAAAAAGAGGCGAGGTGAGGCGTGGCGAGGCATGGTGTGGCGAGGCGAGGCGAGGCGAGGCGATCCAAAATGAGGCGAGGCGAGGCGAGGCACGGCGATCCAAAATGAGGAGAGGCGAGGCGAGGCGAGGTGATCCAAAATGAGGCGAGGCGAGGCGAGGTGATCCAAAATGAGGTGTGGCAACGCGAGGCGAGGCGAGGCAAGGCGATCCAAAATGAGGCGAGGCGTGGTGAGGCGAGTCAAAGCGATCCAAAATGAGGCGAGGCGATCCAAAATGAGGCGAGGCGAGGCGAGGCGATCCAAAATGAGGTGAGGAGAGGCGTGGCGAGGCGAGGCGAGGCGAGGCGATCCAAAATGAGGCGAGGCGAGGCGAGGCGCGGCGATCCAAAATGAGGCGAGGCGAGGTGAGGCGAGGCGAGGCGAGGCGATGCGATCCAAACTGAGGTGAGGCGATCCAAAATGAGGCAAGGCGCGGCGATCCAAAATGAGGCGAGGCGTGGTGAGGCGAGGCGAGGCGATGCGATCCAAAATGAGGCGAGGCGATCCAAAATGAGGCGAGGCGAGGCGAGGCGAGGCGATCCAAAATGAGGCGAGGCGAGGCGAGGCGAGGCGATTCAAAATGAGGCGAGGCGAGGCGAGGCGAGGCGATCCAAAATGAGGCGAGGCGATCCAAAATGAGGCGAGGCGAGGCGAGGCGAGGCGATCCAAAATGAGGCGAGGCGAGGCAAGGTGAGGCGATCCATAATGAGGTGAGGCGAGGAGAGGCGAGGCGATCCAAAATGAGGCGAGGCGAGGCGAGGTGAGGCGATCCAAAATGAGGCGAGGCGAGGAGAGGCGAGGCGATCTAAAATGAGGCGAGGCGAGGCGAGGCGACGTGAGGCGCGGCGATCCAAAATGAGGTGAGGCGATCCAAAATGAGGCAAGGCGCGGCGATCCAAAATGAGGCGAGGCGTGGTGAGGCGAGGCGAGGCGATGCGATCCAAAATGAGGCGAGGCGAGGTGAGGTGAGGAGAGGCAATGCGATCCAAAATGAGGCGAGGTGATCCAAACTGAGGTGAGGCGAGGCGAGGCGACCCAAAAGGAGGTGAGGCAAGGCGAGGCGAGGCGATCCAAAATGAGGTGAGGCCTGGCGAGGCGAGGCGAGGCCATCCAAAATGAGGCGAGGCAAGGCGAGGAGAGGCGATCCAAAATGAGGCGAGGCGAGGCGAGGCGAGGCCATCCAAAATGAGGCGAGGCAAGGCGAGGCGTGGCGAGGCGAGGCGGGGCGATCCAAAATGAGGCGCGGCGAGGCGATCGAAAATGAGGCGAGGCAAGGCGAGGCGAGGCGATCCTAAGTGAGGCTAGGCGAGGCGAGGCATGGCGAGCCGAGGCGAGGCGATCCAAAATGAGGCGAGGCGAGGCGATCGAAAATGAGGCGAGGCAAGGCGAGGCGAGGCGATCCTAAGTGAGGCTAGGCGAGGCGAGGCGAGGCGAGGTGAGGCGAGGCGATCCATAATGAGGCGAGGCAAGGCGAAGCGAGGCGATCCAAAAGGAGGCGAGGCGAGGCGAGGCTTGGCGAGGCGAGGCGAGGCGATCCAAAATGAGGCAAGGCGACGCGTGGCGAGGTGAGGCGTGGCGAGGCGAGGCGAGGCGATCCAAAATGAGGCGAGGTGAGGCGTGGCGAGGCATGGTGTGCCGAGGCGAGGCGAGGTGAGGCGATCCAAAATGAGGCGAGGCGAGGCGAGGCACGGCGATCCAAAATGAGGAGAGGCGAGGCGAGGCGAGGTGATCCAAAATGAGGCGAGGCGAGGTGAGGCGAGTCAAAGCGATCCAAAATGAGGGGAGGCGATCCAAAATGAGGCGAGGCGAGGCGAGGCGAGGCGATCCAAAATGAGGCGAGGCGAGGCAAGGTGAGGCGATCCAAAATGAGGCGAGGCGTGGAGAGGCGAGGCGATCAAAAATGAGGCGAGGCGAGGCGAGGCGACGTGAGGCGCGGCGATCCAAAATGAGGCGAGGCGAGGCGAGGCGAGGTGAGGCGAGGCGATCCAAAATGATGCGAGGCGAGGCGAGGCGAGGCGATCCAAAATGAGGTGAGGAGAGGCGTGGCGAGGCGTGGCGAGGCGAGGCGATCCAAAATGAGGCGAGGCGAGGCGAGGCGCGGCGA
>JASCYN010000150.1:8602506-8720506 GCA_030408155.1 Lophura swinhoii | reverse complement strand
GGAAATGGAAAGAAAGGCGATGCAAGGGTATGAAATGCGACGCAAGGAAAAGCAGGAATGGGAAGAAAGGCGACGCAAGGGAAGATAGGCGATGCAAAGGAAAGCTGAAATAGGAAATAAGGCTTCGGAAGGGAAAGCAGGGACGAGAAGAAAGGCGAAGCAAGGGTAAGCAGGAATGGTAAGAAAGGCGACGCAAGGGAAGAAAGGCGATGCAAGGGAAGAAAGGCGATGCAAGGGAAGCAAGGCGACGCAAGGGAAGTCAGGAACTGGAAGAAAGGCGACGCAAGGGAAGAAAGGCAACGCAAGAGAAGAAAGGCAGCGCAAGGGAAAGCAGGAACGGTAAGAAAGGCGACGCAAGGGAAAGCAGGAACGAGAAGAAAGGCGACGCGCGGAAAGAAAGTGGACGCAAGGCAAAGTAGGAACGGGAAGAAAGGCGATGCAAGGGAAGAAAGGCGGCGAGAGGGAAAGCAGGAACGGGAAGAAAGGAGATGCACGGGAAGAAAGCTGACGCAAGGGAAAGCAGGAACGGGAGGAAAGGCGACGCAAGGGAAAGCAGGAACGAGAAGAAAGGCGACGCAAGGGAAGAAAGGCTACGCAAGGGAAAGCAGGAATGGTAAAAAAGGCGACGGAAGGGTAGAAAGGCTACGCAAGGGAAAGCAGGAATGGTAAGAAAGGCGACGCACGGGAAGAAAGGCGATGCAAGGGAAGAAAGGCGACGCAAGGGAGGCCAGGCGACGCAAGGGAAAGCAGGAACAGGAAGAAAGGCGACGCAAGGGAAAGCAGGAACGGTAAGAAAGGTGACGTAAGGGATCGCAGGAACGGAAAGAAATGCGACGCAAGGGAAGAAAGGCGACGCAGGGGAAGAAAGGCGACGCGAGGGAAAGCAGGAAAGGGAAGAAAGGCTACGCAAGGGAAAGCAGGAAATAGAAGAAAGGCGACGCGCGGAAAGAAAGTCGACGCAAGGGAAAGCAGGAACGAGAAGAAAGGCGACGCAAGGGAAGAAAGGCGATGCAAGGGAAGAAATGCGAGGCAAGGGAAGCAAGGCGACGCAAGGGAAACCAGGAAGGGGAAGAAAGGCGACGCAAGGGAAGATAGGCGATGCAAGGGAAAGGAGGAACGGGAAGACAGGCGACGCAAGAGAAAGCAGGAACGGGAAGAAATGCGATGCAAGGGAAGAAAGGCGACGCAAGGGAAGAATGGCGACGCACGGGAAAGCAGGAACGGGAAGAAAGGCGTGGCAAGGGAAAGCAGGGCGACGCAAGAGAAAGCAGAAACGGGAAGTAAGGCGTCGGAAGGGAAAGCAGGAACGAGAAGAAAGGCGAAGCATGGTTAAGCAGGAACTGGAAGAAAGGCGACGCACGGGAAAGCAGGTACGAGAAGAAAGGCGACTCAAGGGAAAGCAGGAACGGAAAGAAAAGCGATGCAAGGGAAGAAAGGCGGCGCAGGGGAAGAAAGGCGACGCGAGGGAAAGCAAGAATAGTAAGAAAGGCGACGCGAGGGAAAGCAGGAATGGTAAGAAAGGCGACGCACGGGAAAGCAGGAACAAGAAGAAAGGCGACGCGCGGAAAGAAAGTCGACGCAAGGGAAAGTAGGAACGGGAAGAAAGGCGATGCAAGGGAAGATAGGCGACGCAAGCGAAAGCAGGAATGGTAAGAAAGGCGACGGAAGGGTAGAAAGGCGACGCAAGGGAAAGCAGGAATGGTAAGAAAGGCGACGCACGGGAAGAAAGGAGATGCAAGGGAAGAAAGGCGACGCAAGGGAGGCCAGGCGACGCAAGGGAAAGCAGGAACAGGAAGAAAGGCGACGCACGGGAAAGCAGGAACGAGAAGAAAGGCGACACAAGGGAATGCAGGAACGGGTAGAAAGGCGATGCAAGGGAAGATAGGTGACGCAAGCGAAAGCAGGAATGGTAAGAAAGGCGACGCAAGGGAAGAAAGGCAATGCAAGGGAAAGCAGGAATGGTAAGAAAGGCGACGCAAGGGAAGAAAGGCGATGCAAGGGAAGAAAGGCGACGCAAGGAAGGCCAGGCAACGCAAGGGAAAGCAGGAACAGGAAGAAAGGCGTCGCATGGGAAAGCAGGAACGAGAAGAAAGGCGACGCGCGGGAAAGCAGGAACGAGGAGAAAGGCGACGCAAGGGAAGAAAGGCGACGCAGGGGAAGAAAGGCGACGCGAGGGAAAGCGGAAATGGAAAGAAAGGCGATGCAAGGGTATGAAATGCGACGCAAGGGAAAGCAGGAATGGGAAGAAAGGCGACGCAAGGGAAGAAAGGCGACGCAAGGGAAGAAAGGCGATGCAAGGGAAGAAAGGCGATGCAAGGGAAGCAAGGCGACGCAAGGGATATCAGGAACGAGAAGAAAGGCGACGCAAGAGAAGAAAGGCGACGCAAGGGAAGATAGGCGACGCAAGGGAAAGCAAGAATGGTAAGAAAGGCGACGGAAGGGAAGAAAGGAGACGCAAGGGAAGAAAGGCGACGCAGTGGAAGAAAGGCGACACACGGAAAGCAGGAATGGGAAGAAAGGCGACGCAAGGGAAGATAGGCGATGCAAAGGAAAGCAGAAATAGGAAATAAGGCTTCGGAAGGGAAAGCAGGGACGAGAAGAAAGGCGAAGCAAGGGTAAGCAGGAATGGTAAGAAAGGCGACGCAAGGGAAGAAAGGCGATGCAAGGGAAGAAAGGCGATGCAAGGGAAGCAAGGCGACGCAAGGGAAGTCAGGAACTGGAAGAAAGGCGACGCAAGGGAAGAAAGGCAACGCAAGAGAAGAAAGGCGGCGCAAGGGAAAGCAGGAACGGTAAGAAAGGCGACGCAAGGGAAAGCAGGAACGAGAAGAAAGGCGACGCGCGGAAAGAAAGTGGACGCAAGGCAAAGTAGGAACGGGAAGAAAGGCGATGCAAGGGAAGAAAGGCGACGCAAGGGAAGATAGGCGACGCAAGGGAAAGCAAGAATGGTAAGAAAGGCGACGGAAGGGAAGAAAGGAGACGCAAGGGAAGAAAGGCGACGCAGTGGAAGAAAGGCGACACACGGAAAGCAGGAATGGGAAGAAAGGCGACGCAAGGGAAGATAGGCGATGCAAAGGAAAGCAGAAATAGGAAATAAGGCTTCGGAAGGGAAAGCAGGGACGAGAAGAAAGGCGAAGCAAGGGTAAGCAGGAATGGTAAGAAAGGCGACGCAAGGGAAGAAAGGCGATGCAAGGGAAGAAAGGCGATGCAAGGGAAGCAAGGCGACGCAAGGGAAGTCAGGAACTGGAAGAAAGGCGACGCAAGGGAAGAAAGGCAACGCAAGAGAAGAAAGGCGGCGCAAGGGAAAGCAGGAACGGTAAGAAAGGCGACGCAAGGGAAAGCAGGAACGAGAAGAAAGGCGACGCGCGGAAAGAAAGTGGACGCAAGGCAAAGTAGGAACGGGAAGAAAGGCGATGCAAGGGAAGAAAGGCGGCGAGAGGGAAAGCAGGAACGGGAAGAAAGGAGATGCACGGGAAGAAAGCTGACGCAAGGGAAAGCAGGAACGGGAGGAAAGGCGACGCAAGGGAAAGCAGGAACGAGAAGAAAGGCGACGCAAGGGAAGAAAGGCTACGCAAGGGAAAGCAGGAATGGTAAAAAAGGCGACGGAAGGGTAGAAAGGCTACGCAAGGGAAAGCAGGAATGGTAAGAAAGGCGACGCACGGGAAGAAAGGCGATGCAAGGGAAGAAAGGCGACGCAAGGGAGGCCAGGCGACGCAAGGGAAAGCAGGAACAGGAAGAAAGGCGACGCAAGGGAAAGCAGGAACGGTAAGAAAGGTGACGCAAGGGATCGCAGGAACGGAAAGAAATGCGACGCAAGGGAAGAAAGGCGACGCAGGGGAAGAAAGGCGACGCGAGGGAAAGCAAGAATGGTAAGAAAGGTGACGCGAGGGAAAACAGGAATGGTAAGAAAGGCGACGCAAGGGAAAGCAGGAAAGGGAAGAAAGGCTACGCAAGGGAAAGCAGGAACGAGAAGAAAGGCGACGCGCGGAAAGAAAGTCGACGCAAGGGAAAGCAGGAACGAGAAGAAAGGCGACGCAAGGGAAGAAAGGCGATGCAAGGGAAGAAAGGCGAGGCAAGGGAAGCAAGGCGACGCAAGGGAAACCAGGAAGGGGAAGAAAGGCGACGCAAGGGAAGATAGGCGATGCAAGGGAAAGGAGGAACGGGAAGACAGGCGACGCAAGAGAAAGCAGGAACGGGAAGAAATGCGATGCAAGGGAAGAAAGGCGACGCAAGGGAAGAATGGCGACGCACGGGAAAGCAGGAACGGGAAGAAAGGCGTGGCAAGGGAAAGCAGGGCGACGCAAGAGAAAGCAGAAACGGGAAGTAAGGCGTCGGAAGGGAAAGCAGGAACGAGAAGAAAGGCGAAGCATGGTTAAGCAGGAACTGGAAGAAAGGCGACGCAAGGGATGGATGTCGATGCATGGGAAAGTAGGAACGGGAAGAAAGGCGACGCTAGGGATCGCAGGACCGAGAAGAAAGGCGACGCAAGGAATGAAAGGCGATGCTAGGGAAAGCAGGAAAGGGAAGAAAGGAGACGCAAGGGAAGAAAGCTGACGCAAGGGAAAGCAGGAACGGGAGGAAAGGCGACGCAAGGGAAAGCAGGAACGAGAAGAAAGGCGACGCAAGGGAAGAAAGGCGACGCAAGGGAAGATATGAAACGCAAGGTAAAGCAGGAATGGTAAGAAAGCCGACGGAAGGGTACAAAGGCGACGCAAGGGAAAGCAGGAATGGGAAGAAAGGCGACGCAAGGGAAGAAAGGAGACGCAAGGGAAGAAAGGCGACGCAATGGAAGAAAGGCGACGCACGGAAAGCAGGAATGGGAAGAAAGGCGACGCAAGGAAAGAAAGGCGATGAAAGGGAAAGTAGGAAAGGGAAGAAAGGAGACGCAAGGGAAGAAAGCTGACGCAAGGGAAAGCAGGAACAGGAGGAAAGGTGACGCAAGGGAAAGCAGAAACGGTAAGAAGGGCTACGCAAGGGAAGAAAGGCGACGCAGGGGAAGAAAGGCGACGCGAGGGAAAGCAGGAATGGTAAGAAAGGCGATGCAAGGGTATGAAATGCGACGCAAGGGAAAGCAGGAATGGGAAGAAAGGCGACGCAAGGTGTCAACGGTTTACGGGCTGGTTCGGCCCAGTTCCGCGACTATAGCAATATCTTTCCACAGTTCAGCAGCCCAAATAGGTTTACCCCTTCTTTGCCAGTTATTCTGTTCCCCCTGCTGTAACCACCCCCTCAAAGCATTTGCCACCATCCATGAGTCAGTGTAAAGATAAAGCATTGGCCACCTCTCCCGTTCAGCAACATCTAAGGCCAGTTGGACAGCCTTTACCTCTGCAAATTGGCTTGATTCTCCTTTCCCTTCAGTGGCCTCTGCAACTTGTCGTGTGGGGCTCCACACAGCAGCTTTCCATCTGCGATGCTTCCCCACAATACGACACGATCCATCAGTGAACAGGGCATATGTCTTTTCATTTTCTGGTAGTTCATTGTATGGTGGGGCCTCTTTAGCACGTGATACTTCTTCTGCTGGTGATGTTCCAAACTTTTTGCCTTCAGGCCAGTCCATGATCACCTCTAGGATCCCTGGACGGCTGAGGTTCCCCATCCGAGCTCGCTGCGTAATCAACGCAATCCACTTACTCCAAGTGGCATCAGTAGCATGATGGGTGGAGGGAACCTTTCCCTTGAACATCCAGTTCAGCACTGGCAGTCGAGGTGCCAGAAGGAGCTGTGTTTCAGTACCGACTACTTCAGAAGCAGCCCAAACCCCCTCATAAGAGGCTAAGATCTCCTTTTCAGTTGGAGTATAGCCCTCTTCTGACCCCCTGTAGGCCCGACTCCAGAATCCTAGGGGCCGGCCTCGGGTCTCTCCTGAGGCTCTTTGCCACAAGCTCCAAGTGGGACCTTTCTCTCCAGCAGCAGTGTAGAGGATGTTCTTTACATCCTCTCCCATCCGTACTGGCCCCAGGGCCACGGCACGGGCTATCTCTTGCTTAATCTGCTCAAAAGCCTGCTGCTGCTCAGGACCCCATGTAAACTCATTCTTCATTCGCGTCACATGATAAAGGGGGCTTACAATGAGGCTGTAGTTTGGAACATGCATTCTCCAAAAACCCACTACACCCAGAAACGATTGTGTCTCTTTCTTATTAGTGGGTGGAGACATGGCAGTGATTTTGTCGATCACATCTGTCGGGATGTGACGACGTCCATCTTGCCACTTTATACCTAGGAACTGAATTTCCTGGGCAGGTCCTTTCACTTTGCTTCGCTTAATAGCGAAACCAGCATGCAGAAGGATCTGGATTATTTGCTCTCCTTTCTCAAAAACTTCCTTTGCTGTGTCGCCCCACACAATGATGTCATCAATATACTGTAAGTGCTCGGGAGCACCACCCTGTTCCTGTGCAGCTTGGATCAACCCATGGCAAATGGTTGGGCTATGTTTCCACCCCTGGGGCAAACGATTCCAGGTATATTGGATGCCCCTCCAGGTGAAAGCAAACTGTGGCCTACATTCTTTGGCCAAAGGAATGGAGAAAAAGGCATTAGCAATGTCAATGGTGGCATACCATTTAGCTGCTTTTGACTCCAATTCATATTGGAGTTCTAACATGTCTGGCACAGCAGCACTCAGTGGGGGTGTGACTTCATTCAGGCCACGGTAGTCCACCGTCAGCCTCCATTCTCCACTGGCTTTACGCACTGGCCATATGGGACTATTAAAAGGCGAGTGAGTTTTACTGATCACTCCCTGACTCTCTAGTTGACGAATCAACTTATGAATGGGGAGCAAGGAATCCCTGTTGGTGCGGTACTGCCGTCTGTGCACCGTTTTTGTAGCAATTGGTACCTGTTGCTCTTTCACTCGTAGCAACCCCACAGCAGACGGATCTTCTGATAGGCCAGGCAAAACAGACAACTGCTTAACACCTTCCGTGTCTACAGCAGCTATTCCAAAGGCCCATCGATACCCTTTGGGATCCTTAAAGTATCCCCTTCTGAGGTAATCAATACCAAGTATACATGGAGCCCCTGGGCCAGTCACAATAGTGTGCTTTTGCCAGTCTTTACCAGTGAGGCTGATTTCGGCCTCCAACATAGTCAGCTCTTGGGAACCCCCAGTCACCCCATGAATATAAATTGATCTTGTCCCTTGGTGACTCGAGGGCATTAGAGTGCACTGAGCACCAGTGTCCACCAGGGCCTTATATTTCTGTGGTTCTGATGTGCCAGGCCATCTAACCCACACAGTCCAATATACTCTATTATCCCTTTCCCCCCCCTGGCTGGGGGCAGGGCCCCTCTATTTGTTACCTCCGTTGTCTGCAGCAACTGGAGCAATCACCTTTTTGGAGAAGTTCACCTTGGTGGTTGATTTGTCTTGTAATTCTTTTACCCGTGCTTGAAGTGCAGGAGTAGGTTGTTTATGCCACTTCTTCATATCTTCTCCATGGTCACGTAGGTAATGCCACAAGGCAAAACGTGACATAGTCTTACTGTTGTCACTTGCTCGAGCAGGAGAACGTCTTCTTTTAATAGCTGAGACATTGGATGACACCGGCTGGGAGGAAACCAAGTTGATCAGGCCCTCCAGTAGGCTGTTCTGGGAATTCTGGTCCCCATTGGATGTATCTGTTACCACCGTGGATCCATCAGCATTAGGCACGGTTGACAGTTTGTCTATCATATCTTCTTGTTTGTTTTCTATTCTGTTCAGCTTTTCAGCTACTTTTACGATGGCTGAAACACAAGCTCGCAGAGGGCTTAAATGTAACTCAAAGTCTTGAAGTTTATTAATCAGTTCATTTATGAGGGGTCTTCTTTCCCCTCTGCCATACATTGCTGCAAATGTACTGGCGTACCTTTCTGGTGCAGTCTTTGTGAATGTACGCCACATGTTTGGTGTACACCTGACTCTCTCAGGATCATGCTCTTGATCCGGCTCATCAGGAATGAAATCGGGGCTATGTAGCGTTTCCACCACAGCATATTCTCTTAAATAACTGATGCCTTTTTCTATATCAGTCCATTTCTTTTTCTCAGGCATCAGATCATCTTTGAAGGGGTATCTTTCTTTTACAGCTAACAGCATCCTCTTCCAGAGGGTGAAGGCCTGGTTCTGGCATGTACTAATACCTCGGTCAATGGCTGAGTCCCTAGCAATGCCACCCAGCTGGCGAGCTTCTCTACTATCTAGCCACACACTGTTGGCCCCATTGTCCCAACAACGAAGTAACCAAGTGGCAATAGGCTCATTTGGGTGACGTGAAAAGTCTTTTCTCAGACTTTGAATTTCATTCATTTTCAGAGATCGATCAACAATGGTAACAATGTCTTGCTCACCTCTTACTCTTTCAGGACTCCTTGTTGCCCTTGTAGGCGTTGGTGACCGCGGTCTTACTGAGGGTCCCTCTCCTGGACTCGGGGGTGCTTCCCCTGGATCTCGGAGCCACTCCTCTGGACCTCTTTGCTCCTCTTTCTTCTCTTCTAACGGAGTCGAGATTCGTTTCATTTTCCGTCCTCTCACAGGGGCAACTGATATCAATTGTGGTGCCTCCTGTGGTTGATCAGGTTGGTCAGTTCCAATGCTCTCACCCTCCAGCTCGGCTTCGAGTCTGTCTTTTTCAATCATGAGAGCATTTAGTTCAGATTGAAGGGTGTCTCGCTCAGTTTGGACAGTGTCCCGTTCAGATTGGAGGGTGTCGAGTTTGGATTGCAGGGAGTCTCTCTCGATTTGGAGGGCATCTCGTTGAGATTGGAGATCCCTTCTCTCAGCTTGAAGATTTTCCCTTTCGGCTTGGAGACTTTCTTTCTCAGCTCGGAGACACTCTTGCCAGGTTTTGAGATTCTCTCTCCTGGCTAGGAGACTCTCTTTCTCAACCTGGAGATTCTCTGTCTCGCCTTGGAGACTCTCTCTTTGGGATTGCAGGGAGTCTCTCTCAATTCGGAGGGCATCCTGTTCGGACTTGAGGCTATCCCTCTCAGACCGGAGGGCATCTCTCTCAGATTGGAGGTCTTCTCCCTTGACCAGGAGACTCTCTCGCTCAGCCTGGAGATTCTCCTGCTCTGCTCGGAGTCTCTCCTTTTCAGCTTGGAGACTCTCTCGCTCAGCCTGGAGATTCTCCCTCTCTGCTCGGAGTCTCTCCTGCAAACTCTCCCTTTCTGCTTGGAGACTCTCCTGCAAACTTTCCCTTTCAGATTGGAGACTCTCTCGCTCATTTCGTACCGTCTCCCTGAGACTCTCCCTTTCAGCTTTCAGACACTCTCTCTCAATTTCACAAACTCTCTCCCTCTCTGGGATACTATTGAATAAGGCCCGATAAGCATTAGCTAGGCCCCAAATCATTTGTGCCTCCTCAGATCTGCCTGAGCCGCAACATTCCTGTCTCAAGTATGCGTTTAAGCACTCAGGGTCTTCCAGGTGTTCAGGAGTGAAGTTCCATGACACCGAAGATGTCCATCTCTCTAAAGTCTCTCCCAAGCCTCTCCACACTCCCTGCCACTCAGTATTCTCTGGTTCTGGGGAAGGCTTCCTCAAAAAATGACAAATACAAATACTGAGTGAAATGATGAGAAGAACATTCAGGGAGATTGACAACGTGATCAGGTGAGCATTTAAAAACTGCATAAAGGATTCAAAGGAGAGACTGGGAGCCTGCTTAAAAATCACAAGTTCTGTAAAATTAGCAGCTCCCTCTGGAGTTGTATGCCACATTGTATGCAGATACCAGGTACATATTTCCATCACTGTTTTCAATCGATTGTATATACCTATAGCTCCATAGAGCAAAGTGACAAACTTAATTAAGGCCCAGTATGTTTTGAGCATTAAAAAAGAAAAAACAATGGCATGCAGACCCTTAAAAGGCAGTTTTAAAAGAGAAAGCATTTTTTTTTCTCTTTCTTTACAAAAACAAGATAGCAGAGCTCAAAGTTTACAAATATCCCAGAATATTGGCAGTCCGCCTAGACTTTCAAGGTCAAGTTCTCAGTGAGCACCTATGAAAAAGATAAACTTCCCCAACGAAACTCTCTGAGAGCAGAGAGAGATTCGTTCTAAAAAACTAAAAAGCAGCTTTTGCCCGCATTCTCCACCAAGAATGTCAACGGTTTACGGGCTGGTTCGGCCCAGTTCCGCGACTAGCGGGGCGGAGGGATCCGCAGATCCGCAGATCCGCGCCTCCGGAAAAAGGGAACAGGGGACCCCAAAATAATTAGAAACAGCGGCAACGATGTTGGCGATGCAAGGCAAGAAAGGCAACGCAAGGGAAAGCAGGAACGAGAAGAAAGGCGACGCGCGGAAAGAAAGTGGACGCAAGGGAAAGTAGGAACGGGAAGAAAGGCGATGCAAGGAAAGATAGGCGACGCAAGCAAAAGCAGGAATGGTAAGAAAGGCGACGGAAGGGTAGAAAGGCGACGCAAGGGAAAGCAGGAACGGTAAGAAAGGCGACGCAAGGGAAGAAAGGCGATGCAAGGGAAGAAAGGCGACGCAAGGGAGGCCAGGCGACGCAAGGGAAAGCAGGAACAGGAAGAAAGGCGACGCACGGGAAAGCAGGAACGAGAAGAAAGGCGACACAAGGGAATGCAGGAACGGGTAGAAAGGCGATGCAAGGGAAGATAGGCGACGCAAGCGAAAGCAGGAATGGTAAGAAAGGCGACGGAAGGGTAGAAAGGCGACGCAAGGGAAAGCAGGAACGGTAAGAAAGGCGACGCAAGGGAAGAAAGGCGATGCAAGGGAAGAAAGGCGACGCAAGGGAAGAAAGGCGACGCAAGGGAAGAATGGCGACGCACGGGAAAGCAGGAACGGGAAGAAAGGTGACGGAAGGGAAGAAAGGCGACACAAGGGAAAGCAGGAATGGGAAGAAAGGAGACGCAAGGGAAAGCAGGAACGGTAAGAAAGGAGACGCAAGGGAAGAAAGGCGGCGAGAGGGAAAGCAGGAACGGGAAGAAAGGAGATGCACGGGAAGAAAGCTGACGCAAGGGAAAGTAGGAACGGGAGGAAAGGCGACGCAAGGGAAAGCAGGAATGAGAAGAAAGGCGACGCAAGGGAAGAAAGGCGACGCAAGGGAAGATAGGAAACGCAAGGGAAGAAAGGCGACGCAATGGAAGAAAGGCGACGCACGGAATGCAGGAATGGGAAGAAAGGAGACGCAAGGGAAGAAAGGCGGCGCAAGGGAAAGCAGGAACGAGAAGAAAGGAGATGCATGGGAAGAAAGCTGACGCAAGGGAAAGCGGGAACAGGAGGAAAGGTGACGCAAGGGAAGGCAGAAACGGTAAGAAAGGCTACGCAAGGGAAGAAAGGCGACGCAAGGGAAGAAAGGCGACGCACGGAAAGCAGGAATGGTAAGAATGTCGACGGAAGGGAAGAAAGGCGACGCAAGGGAAAGGAGGAACGGGAAGACAGGCGACGCAAGAGAAAGCAGGAACGGGAAGAAATGCGATGCAAGGGAAGAAAGGCGACGCAAGGGAAGAAAGGCGACGCACGGGAAGAAAGGCGACGCACGGGAAAGCAGGAAGGGGAAAAAAGGCGATGCAAGGGAAGAAAGGCGACGCAAGGGAAGAAAGGCGACGCACGGGAAAGCAGGAAGGGGAAAAAAGGCGATGCAAGGGAAGAAAGGCGACGCAGGGGAAGAAAGTCGACGCAAGGGAAGGCAGGAACTGCAAGAAAGGCGACGCATGGAAAGAAAGGCGAAGCAAGGGAAAGTAGGAAAGGGAAGAAAGGAGACGCAAGGGAAGAAAGCTGACGCAAGGGAAAGCAGGAATGGGAGGAAAGGTGACGCAAGGGAAAGCAGGAACGGTAAGAAAGGCTACGCAAGGGAAGAAACTCGACGCAAGGGAAGGCAGGAACTGCAAGAAAGGCGACGCATGGAAAGAATGGCGACGCTAGAGAAAGCAGAAACGGGAAGTAAGGCGTCGGAAGGGAAAGCAGAAACGGGAAGAAAGGCGACGCAAGGGATCGCAGGAAGGAGAACAAAGGCGACGCAAGGAAAGAAAGGCGATGCTAGGGAAAGCAGGAAAGGGAAGAAAGGAGACGCAAGGGAAGAAAGGCGGCGCAAGGGAAAGCAGGAATGGTAAGAAAGGAGATGCATGGGAAGAAAGCTGACGCAAGGGAAAGCAGGAACGGGAGGAAAGGCGACGCAAGGGAAAGCAGGAACGAGAAGAAAGGTGACGCAAGGGAAAGCAGGAACGGTAAGAAAGGCGACGCAAGGGAAGAAAGGCGACGCAAGGGTAGAAAGGCGAGGCAAGGGAAAGCAGGAAAGGGAAGAAAGGCGAAGCAAGGGAAGAAAGGAGATGCAAGGGAAGAAAGGCGACGCAATGGAAGCAAGGCGACGCATGGGAAAGCAGGTACGAGAAGAAAGGCGACTCAAGGGAAAGCAGGAACGGAAAGAAAAGCGATGCAAGGGAAGAAAGGCGGCGCAGGGGAAGAAAGGCGACGCGAGGGAAAGCAAGAATAGTAAGAAAGGCGACGCGAGGGAAAGCAGGAATGGTAAGAAAGGCGACGCACGGGAAAGCAGGAACAAGAAGAAAGGCGACGCGCGGAAAGAAAGTCGACGCAAGGGAAAGTAGGAACGGGAAGAAAGGCGATGCAAGGGAGGATAGGCGACGCAAGCGAAAGCAGGAACAGGAAGAAAGGCGACGCACGGGAAAGCAGGAAAGAGAAGAAAGGCGACACAAGGGAATGCAGGAACGGGTAGAAAGGCGATGCAAGGGAAGATAGGTGACGCAAGCGAAAGCAGGAATGGTAAGAAAGGCGACGGAAGGGTAGAAAGGCGACGCAAGGGAAAGCAGGAATGGTAAGAAAGGCGACGCAAGGGAAGAAAGGCGATGCAAGGGAAGAAAGGCGACGCAAGGAAGGCCAGGCAACGCAAGGGAAAGCAGGAACAGGAAGAAAGGCGTCGCATGGGAAAGCAGGAACGAGAAGAAAGGCGACGCGCGGGAAAGCAGGAACGAGGAGAAAGGCGACGCAAGGGAAGAAAGGCGACGCAGGGGAAGAAAGGCGACGCGAGGGAAAGCGGAAATGGAAAGAAAGGCGATGCAAGGGTATGAAATGCGACGCAAGGGAAAGCAGGAATGGGAAGAAAGGCGACGCAAGGGAAGAAAGGCGACGCAAGGGAAGAAAGGCGATGCAAGGGAAGAAAGGCGATGCAAGGGAAGCAAGGCGACGCAAGGGATATCAGGAACGAGAAGAAAGGCGACGCAAGAGAAGAAAGGCGACGCAAGGGAAGATAGGCGACGCAAGGGAAAGCAAGAATGGTAAGAAAGGCGACGGAAGGGAAGAAAGGAGACGCAAGGGAAGAAAGGCGACGCAGTGGAAGAAAGGCGACGCACGGAAAGCAGGAATGGGAAGAAAGGCGACGCAAGGGAAGATAGGCGATGCAAGGGAAAGCAGAAATAGGAAATAAGGCTTCGGAAGGGAAAGCAGGGACGAGAAGAAAGGCGAAGCAAGGGTAAGCAGGAATGGTAAGAAAGGCGACGCAAGGGAAGAAAGGCGACGCAAGGGAAGTCAGGAACTGGAAGAAAGGCGACGCAAGGGAAGAAAGGCAACGCAAGAGAAGAAAGGCGGCGCAAGGGAAAGCAGGAACGGGAAGAAAGGAGATGCATGGGAAGAAAGCTGAAGCAAGGGAAAGCAGGAACGGGAGGAAAGGTGACGCAAGGGAAAGCAGGAACGAGAAGAAAGGCGACGCACGAAAAGAAAGTGGACGCAAGGGAAAGTAGGAACGGGAAGAAAGGCGATGCAAGGGAAGATAGGCGACGCAAGCGAAAGCAGGAATGGTAAAAAAGGCGACGGAAGGGTAGAAAGGCTACGCAAGGGAATGCAGGAATGGTAAGAAAGGCGACGCACGGGAAGAAAGGCGATGCAAGGGAAGAAAGGCGACGCAAGGGAGGCCAGGCGACGCAAGGGAAAGCAGGAACAGGAAGAAAGGCGACGCAAGGGAAAGCAGGAACGGTAAGAAAGGTGACGCAAGTGATCGCAGGAACGGAAAGAAATGCGACGCAAGGGAAGAAAGGCGACGCAGGGGAAGAAAGGCGACGCGAGGGAAAGCAAGAATGGTAAGAAAGGTGACGCGAGGGAAAACAGGAATGGTAAGAAAGGCGACGCAAGGGAAAGCAGGAACGAGAAGAAAGGCGACGCGCGGAAAGAAAGTCGACGCAAGGGAAAGCAGGAACGAGAAGAAAGGCGACGCAAGGGAAGAAAGGCGATGCAAGGGAAACCAGGAAGGGGAAGAAAGGCGACGCAAGGGAAGATAGGCGATGCAAGGGAAAGGAGGAACGGGAAGACAGGCGACGCAAGAGAAGGCAGGAACGGGAAGAAATGCGATGCAAGGGAAGAAAGGCGACGCAAGGGAAGAATGGCGACGCACGGGAAAGCAGGAACGGGAAGAAAGGCGTGGCAAGGGAAAGCAGGGCGACGCAAGAGAAAGCAGAAACGGGAAGTAAGGCGTCGGAAGGGAAAGCAGGAACGAGAAGAAAGGCGAAGCATGGTTAAGCAGGAACTGGAAGAAAGGCGACGCAAGGGATGGATGTCGATGCATGGGAAAGTAGGAACGGGAAGAAAGGCGACGCTAGGGATCGCAGGAACGAGAAGAAAGGCGACGCAAGGAATGAAAGGCAATGCTAGGGAAAGCAGGAAAGGGAAGAAAGGAGACGCAAGGGAAGAAAGCTGACGCAAGGGAAAGCAGGAACGGGAGGAAAGGCGACGCAAGGGAAAGCAGGAACGAGAAGAAAGGCGACGCAAGGGAAGAAAGGCGATGCAAGGGAAGATATGAAACGCAAGGTAAAGCAGGAATGGTAAGAAAGCCGACGGAAGGGTACAAAGGCGACGCAAGGGAAAGCAGGAATGGGAAGAAAGGCGACGCAAGGGAAGAAAGGAGACGCAAGGGAAGAAAGGCGACGCAATGGAAGAAAGGCGACGCACGGAAAGCAGGAATGGGAAGAAAGGCGACGCAAGGAAAGAAAGGCGATGAAAGGGAAAGTAGGAAAGGGAAGAAAGGAGACGCAAGGGAAGAAAGCTGACGCAAGGGAAAGCAGGAACAGGAGGAAAGGTGACGCAAGGGAAAGCAGAAACGGTAAGAAGGGCTACGCAAGGGAAGAAAGGCGACGCAGGGGGAGAAAGGCGACGCGAGGGAAAGCAGGAATGGTAAGAAAGGCGATGCAAGGGTATGAAATGCGACGCAAGGGAAAGCAGGAATGGGAAGAAAGGCGACGCAAGGTGTCAACGGTTTACGGGCTGGTTCGGCCCAGTTCCGCGACTATAGCAATATCTTTCCACAGTTCAGCAGCCCAAATAGGTTTACCCCTTCTTTGCCAGTTATTCTGTTCCCACTGCTGTAACCACCCCCTCAAAGCATTTGCCACCATCCATGAGTCAGTGTAAAGATAAAGCATTGGCCACCTCTCCCGTTCAGCAACATCTAAGGCCAGTTGGACAGCCTTTACCTCTGCAAATTGGCTTGATTCTCCTTTCCCTTCAGTGGCCTCTGCAACTTGTCGTGTGGGGCTCCACACAGCAGCTTTCCATCTGCGATGCTTCCCCACAATACGACACGATCCATCAGTGAACAGGGCATATGTCTTTTCATTTTCTGGTAGTTCATTGTATGGTGGGGCCTCTTTAGCACGTGATACTTCTTCTGCTGGTGATGTTCCAAACTTTTTGCCTTCAGGCCAGTCCATGATCACCTCTAGGATCCCTGGACGGCTGAGGTTCCCCATCCGAGCTCGCTGCGTAATCAACGCAATCCACTTACTCCAAGTGGCATCAGTAGCATGATGGGTGGAGGGAACCTTTCCCTTGAACATCCAGTTCAGCACTGGCAGTCGAGGTGCCAGAAGGAGCTGTGTTTCAGTACCGACTACTTCAGAAGCAGCCCAAACCCCCTCATAAGAGGCTAAGATCTCCTTTTCAGTTGGAGTATAGCCCTCTTCTGACCCCCTGTAGGCCCGACTCCAGAATCCTAGGGGCCGGCCTCGGGTCTCTCCTGAGGCTCTTTGCCACAAGCTCCAAGTGGGACCTTTCTCTCCAGCAGCAGTGTAGAGGATGTTCTTTACATCCTCTCCCATCCGTACTGGCCCCAGGGCCACGGCACGGGCTATCTCTTGCTTAATCTGCTCAAAAGCCTGCTGCTGCTCAGGACCCCATGTAAACTCATTCTTCATTCGCGTCACATGATAAAGGGGGCTTACAATGAGGCTGTAGTTTGGAACATGCATTCTCCAAAAACCCACTACACCCAGAAACGATTGTGTCTCTTTCTTATTAGTGGGTGGAGACATGGCAGTGATTTTGTCGATCACATCTGTCGGGATGTGACGACGTCCATCTTGCCACTTTATACCTAGGAACTGAATTTCCTGGGCAGGTCCTTTCACTTTGCTTCGCTTAATAGCGAAACCAGCATGCAGAAGGATCTGGATTATTTGCTCTCCTTTCTCAAAAACTTCCTTTGCTGTGTCGCCCCACACAATGATGTCATCAATATACTGTAAGTGCTCGGGAGCACCACCCTGTTCCTGTGCAGCTTGGATCAACCCATGGCAAATGGTTGGGCTATGTTTCCACCCCTGGGGCAAACGATTCCAGGTATATTGGATGCCCCTCCAGGTGAAAGCAAACTGTGGCCTACATTCTTTGGCCAAAGGAATGGAGAAAAAGGCATTAGCAATGTCAATGGTGGCATACCATTTAGCTGCTTTTGACTCCAATTCATATTGGAGTTCTAACATGTCTGGCACAGCAGCACTCAGTGGGGGTGTGACTTCATTCAGGCCACGGTAGTCCACCGTCAGCCTCCATTCTCCACTGGCTTTACGCACTGGCCATATGGGACTATTAAAAGGCGAGTGAGTTTTACTGATCACTCCCTGACTCTCTAGTTGACGAATCAACTTATGAATGGGGAGCAAGGAATCCCTGTTGGTGCGGTACTGCCGTCTGTGCACCGTTTTTGTAGCAATTGGTACCTGTTGCTCTTTCACTCGTAGCAACCCCACAGCAGACGGATCTTCTGATAGGCCAGGCAAAACAGACAACTGCTTAACACCTTCCGTGTCTACAGCAGCTATTCCAAAGGCCCATCGATACCCTTTGGGATCCTTAAAGTATCCCCTTCTGAGGTAATCAATACCAAGTATACATGGAGCCCCTGGGCCAGTCACAATAGTGTGCTTTTGCCAGTCTTTACCAGTGAGGCTGATTTCGGCCTCCAACATAGTCAGCTCTTGGGAACCCCCAGTCACCCCATGAATATAAATTGATCTTGTCCCTTGGTGACTCGAGGGCATTAGAGTGCACTGAGCACCAGTGTCCACCAGGGCCTTATATTTCTGTGGTTCTGATGTGCCAGGCCATCTAACCCACACAGTCCAATATACTCTATTATCCCTTTCCCCCCCCTGGCTGGGGGCAGGGCCCCTCTATTTGTTACCTCCGTTGTCTGCAGCAACTGGAGCAATCACCTTTTTGGAGAAGTTCACCTTGGTGGTTGATTTGTCTTGTAATTCTTTTACCCGTGCTTGAAGTGCAGGAGTAGGTTGTTTATGCCACTTCTTCATATCTTCTCCATGGTCACGTAGGTAATGCCACAAGGCAAAACGTGACATAGTCTTACTGTTGTCACTTGCTCGAGCAGGAGAACGTCTTCTTTTAATAGCTGAGACATTGGATGACACCGGCTGGGAGGAAACCAAGTTGATCAGGCCCTCCAGTAGGCTGTTCTGGGAATTCTGGTCCCCATTGGATGTATCTGTTACCACCGTGGATCCATCAGCATTAGGCACGGTTGACAGTTTGTCTATCATATCTTCTTGTTTGTTTTCTATTCTGTTCAGCTTTTCAGCTACTTTTACGATGGCTGAAACACAAGCTCGCAGAGGGCTTAAATGTAACTCAAAGTCTTGAAGTTTATTAATCAGTTCATTTATGAGGGGTCTTCTTTCCCCTCTGCCATACATTGCTGCAAATGTACTGGCGTACCTTTCTGGTGCAGTCTTTGTGAATGTACGCCACATGTTTGGTGTACACCTGACTCTCTCAGGATCATGCTCTTGATCCGGCTCATCAGGAATGAAATCGGGGCTATGTAGCGTTTCCACCACAGCATATTCTCTTAAATAACTGATGCCTTTTTCTATATCAGTCCATTTCTTTTTCTCAGGCATCAGATCATCTTTGAAGGGGTATCTTTCTTTTACAGCTAACAGCATCCTCTTCCAGAGGGTGAAGGCCTGGTTCTGGCATGTACTAATACCTCGGTCAATGGCTGAGTCCCTAGCAATGCCACCCAGCTGGCGAGCTTCTCTACTATCTAGCCACACGCTGTTGGCCCCATTGTCCCAACAACGAAGTAACCAAGTGGCAATAGGCTCATTTGGGTGACGTGAAAAGTCTTTTCTCAGGCTTTGAATTTCATTCATTTTCAGAGATCGATCAACAATGGTAACAATGTCTTGCTCACCTCTTACTCTTTCAGGACTCCTTGTTGCCCTTGTAGGCGTTGGTGACCGCGGTCTTACTGAGGGTCCCTCTCCTGGACTCGGGGGTGCTTCCCCTGGATCTCGGAGCCACTCCTCTGGACCTCTTTGCTCCTCTTTCTTCTCTTCTAACGGAGTCGAGATTCGTTTCATTTTCCGTCCTCTCACAGGGGCAACTGATATCAATTGTGGTGCCTCCTGTGGTTGATCAGGTTGGCCAGTTCCAATGCTCTCACCCTCCAGCTCGGCTTCGAGTCTGTCTTTTTCAATCATGAGAGCATTTAGTTCAGATTGAAGGGTGTCTCGCTCAGTTTGGACAGTGTCCCGTTCAGATTGGAGGGTGTCGAGTTTGGATTGCAGGGAGTCTCTCTCGATTTGGAGGGCATCTCGTTGAGATTGGAGATCCCTTCTCTCAGCTTGAAGATTTTCCCTTTCGGCTTGGAGACTTTCTTTCTCAGCTCGGAGACACTCTTGCCAGGTTTTGAGATTCTCTCTCCTGGCTAGGAGACTCTCTTTCTCAACCTGGAGATTCTCTGTCTCGCCTTGGAGACTCTCTCTTTGGGATTGCAGGGAGTCTCTCTCAATTCGGAGGGCATCCTGTTCGGACTTGAGGCTATCCCTCTCAGACCGGAGGGCATCTCTCTCAGATTGGAGGTCTTCTCCCTTGACCAGGAGACTCTCTCGCTCAGCCTGGAGATTCTCCTGCTCTGCTCGGAGTCTCTCCTTTTCAGCTTGGAGACTCTCTCGCTCAGCCTGGAGATTCTCCCTCTCTGCTCGGAGTCTCTCCTGCAAACTCTCCCTTTCTGCTTGGAGACTCTCCTGCAAACTTTCCCTTTCAGATTGGAGACTCTCTCGCTCATTTCGTACCGTCTCCCTGAGACTCTCCCTTTCAGCTTTCAGACACTCTCTCTCAATTTCACAAACTCTCTCCCTCTCTGGGATACTATTGAATAAGGCCCGATAAGCATTAGCTAGGCCCCAAATCATTTGTGCCTCCTCAGATCTGCCTGAGCCGCAACATTCCTGTCTCAAGTATGCGTTTAAGCACTCAGGGTCTTCCAGGTGTTCAGGAGTGAAGTTCCATGACACCGAAGATGTCCATCTCTCTAAAGTCTCTCCCAAGCCTCTCCACACTCCCTGCCACTCAGTATTCTCTGGTTCTGGGGAAGGCTTCCTCAAAAAATGACAAATACAAATACTGAGTGAAATGATGAGAAGAACATTCAGGGAGATTGACAACGTGATCAGGTGAGCATTTAAAAACTGCATAAAGGATTCAAAGGAGAGACTGGGAGCCTGCTTAAAAATCACAAGTTCTGTAAAATTAGCAGCTCCCTCTGGAGTTGTATGCCACATTGTATGCAGATACCAGGTACATATTTCCATCACTGTTTTCAATCGATTGTATATACCTATAGCTCCATAGAGCAAAGTGACAAACTTAATTAAGGCCCAGTATGTTTTGAGCATTAAAAAAGAAAAAACAATGGCATGCAGACCCTTAAAAGGCAGTTTTAAAAGAGAAAGCATTTTTTTTTCTCTTTCTTTACAAAAACAAGATAGCAGAGCTCAAAGTTTACAAATATCCCAGAATATTGGCAGTCCGCCTAGACTTTCAAGGTCAAGTTCTCAGTGAGCACCTATGAAAAAGATAAACTTCCCCAACGAAACTCTCTGAGAGCAGAGAGAGATTCGTTCTAAAAAACTAAAAAGCAGCTTTTGCCCGCATTCTCCACCAAGAATGTCAACGGTTTACGGGCTGGTTCGGCCCAGTTCCGCGACTAGCGGGGCGGAGGGATCCGCAGATCCGCAGATCCGCGCCTCCGGAAAAAGGGAACAGGGGACCCCAAAATAATTAGAAACAGCGGCAACGATGTTGGCGATGCAAGGCAAGAAAGGCAACGCAAGGGAAAGCAGGAACGAGAAGAAAGGCGACGCGCGGAAAGAAAGTGGACGCAAGGGAAAGTAGGAACGGGAAGAAAGGCGATGCAAGGGAAGATAGGCGACGCAAGCGAAAGCAGGAATGGCAAGAAAGGCGACGGAAGGGTAGAAAGGCGACGCAAGGGAAAGCAGGAATGGTAAGAAAGGCGACGCAAGGGAAGAAAGGCGATGCAAGGGAAGAAAGGCGACGCAAGGGAGGCCAGGCGACGCAAGGGAAAGCAGGAACGGGAAGAAAGGCGACGCACGGGAAAGCAGGAACGAGAAGAAAGGCGACACAAGGGAATGCAGGAACGGGTAGAAAGGCGATGCAAGGGAAGATAGGCGACGCAAGCGAAAGCAGGAATGGTAAGAAAGGCGACGGAAGGGTAGAAAGGCGACGCAAGGGAAAGCAGGAACGGTAAGAAAGGCGACGCAAGGGAAGAAAGGCGATGCAAGGGAAGAAAGGCGACGCAAGGGAAGAAAGGCGACGCAAGGGAAGAATGGCGACGCACGGGAAAGCAGGAACGGGAAGAAAGGCGTGGCAAGGGAAAGCAGGGCGACGCAAGAGAAAGCAGAAACGGGAAGTAAGGCGTCGGAAGGGAAAGCAGGAACGAGAAGAAAGGCGAAGCAAGGGAAAGCAGGAACTGGAAGAAAGGCGACGCAAGGGAAGGAAGTCGAAGCATGGGAAAGTAGGAACGGGAAGAAAGGCGACGCTAGGGATCGCAGGAACGAGAAGAAAGGCGACGTAAGGAAAGAAAGGCGATGCTAGGGAAAGCAGGAAAGGGAAGAAAGGAGACGCAAGGGAAGAAAGGCGGCGAGAGGGAAAGCAGGAACAGGAAGAAAGGAGATGCACGGGAAGAAAGCTGACGCAAGGGAAAGCAGGAACGGGAGGAAAGGCGACGCAAGGGAAAGCAGGAATGAGAAGAAAGGCGACGCAAGGGAAGAAAGGCGACGCAAGGGAAGATAGGAAACGCAAGGGAAGAAAGGCGACGCAAGGGAAGAAAGGCGACGCACGGGAAAGCAGGAACGGGAAGAAAGGAGACGCAAGGGAAGAAAGGCGGCGCAAGGGAAAGCAGGAACGGGAAGAAAGGAGATGCATGGGAAGAAAGCTGACGCAAGGGAAAGCAGGAACAGGAGGAAAGGTGACGCAAGGGAAGGCAGAAACGGTAAGAAAGGCTACGCAAGGGAAGAAAGGCTAAGCAAGGGAAGAAAGGCGACGCACGGAAAGCAGGAATGGTAAGAATGTCGACGGAAGGGAAGAAAGGCGACGCAAGGGAAAGGAGGAACGGGAAGACAGGCGACGCAAGAGAAAGCAGGAACGGGAAGAAATGCGATGCAAGGGAAGAAAGGCGACGCAAGGGAAGAAAGGCGATGCACGGGAAAGCAGGAAGGGGAAAAAAGGCGATGCAAGGGAAGAAAGGCGACGCAGGGGAAGAAAGTCGACGCAAGGGAAGGCAGGAACTGCAAGAAAGGCGACGCATGGAAAGAAAGGCGAAGCAAGGGAAAGTAGGAAAGGGAAGAAAGGAGACGCAAGGGAAGAAAGGCGTCGCAAGGGAAAGCAGGAACGGGAAGAAAGGCGACGCAAGGGAAGAAAGCTGACGCAAGGGAAAGCAGGAATGGGAGGAAAGGTGACGCAAGGGAAAGCAGGAACGGTAAGAAAGGCTACGCAAGGGAAGAAACTCGACGCAAGGGAAGGCAGGAACTGCAAGAAAGGCGACGCATGGAAAGAATGGCGACGCTAGAGAAAGCAGAAACGGGAAGTAAGGCGTCGGAAGGGAAAGCAGAAACGGGAAGAAAGGCGACGCAAGGGATCGCAGGAAGGAGAACAAAGGCGACGCAAGGAAAGAAAGGCGATGCTAGGGAAAGCAGGAAAGGGAAGAAAGGAGACGCAAGGGAAGAAAGGCGGCGCAAGGGAAAGCAGGAATGGTAAGAAAGGAGATGCATGGGAAGAAAGCTGACGCAAGGGAAAGCAGGAACGGGAGGAAAGGCGACGCAAGGGAAAGCAGGAACGAGAAGAAAGGTGACGCAAGGGAAAGCAGGAACGGTAAGAAAGGCGACGCAAGGGAAGAAAGGCGATGCAAGGGTAGAAAGGCGAGGCAAGGGAAAGCAGGAAAGGGAAGAAAGGCGACGCAAGGGAAGAAAGGAGATGCAAGGGAAGAAAGGCGACGCAATGGAAGCAAGGCGACGCAAGGGAAAGCAGGAACAGGAAGAAAGGCGACGCACGGGAAAGCAGGTACGAGAAGAAAGGCGACTCAAGGGAAAGCAGGAACGGAAAGAAAAGCGATGCAAGGGAAGAAAGGCGGCGCAGGGGAAGAAAGGCGACGCGAGGGAAAGCAGGAATGGTAAGAAAGGCGACGCACGGGAAAGCAGGAACAAGAAGAAAGGCGACGCGCGGAAAGAAAGTCGACGCAAGGGAAAGTAGGAACGGGAAGAAAGGCGATGCAAGGGAAGATAGGCGACGCAAGCGAAAGCAGGAATGGTAAGAAAGGCGACGGAAGGGTAGAAAGGCGACGCAAGGGAAAGCAGGAATGGTAAGAAAGGCGACGCACGGGAAGAAAGGAGATGCAAGGGAAGAAAGGCGACGCAATGGAAGCAAGGCGACGCAAGGGAAAGCAGGAACAGGAAGAAAGGCGACGCACGGGAAAGCAGGAACGAGAAGAACGGCGACACAAGGGAATGCAGGAACGGGTAGAAAGGCGATGCAAGGGAAGATAGGCGACGCAAGCGAAAGCAGGAATGGTAAGAAAGGCGACGGAAGGGTAGAAAGGCGGCGCAAGGGAAAGCAGGAATGGTAAGAAAGGCGACGCAAGGGAAGAAAGGCGATGCAAGGGAAGAAAGGCGACGCAAGGAAGGCCAGGCAACGCAAGGGAAAGCAGGAACAGGAAGAAAGGCGTCGCATGGGAAAGCAGGAACGAGAAGAAAGGCGACGCGCGGGAAAGCAGGAACGAGGAGAAAGGCGACGCAAGGGAAGAAAGGCGACGCAGGGGAAGAAAGGCGACGCGAGGGAAAGCGGAAATGGAAAGAAAGGCGATGCAAGGGTATGAAATGCGACGCAAGGGAAAGCAGGAATGGGAAGAAAGGCGACGCAAGGGAAGAAAGGCGACGCAAGGGAAGAAAGGCGATGCAAGGGAAGAAAGGCGATGCAAGGGAAGAAAGGCGACGCAAGGGATATCAGGAACGAGAAGAAAGGCGACGCAAGGGAAGAAAGGCGACGCAAGGGAAGATAGGCGACGCAAGGGCAAGCAAGAATGGTAAGAAAGGCGACGGAAGGGAAGAAAGGAGACGCAAGGGAAGAAAGGCGACGCTGTGGAAGAAAGGCGACGCACGGAAAGCAGGAATGGGATGAAAGGCGACGCAAGGGAAGATAGGCGATGCAAGGGAAAGCAGAAATAGGAAATAAGGCTTCGGAAGGGAAAGCAGGGACGAGAAGAAAGGCGAAGCAAGGGTAAGCAGGAATGGTAAGAAAGGCGACGCAAGGGAAGAAAGGCGATGCAAGGGAAGAAAGGCGATGCAAGGGAAGCAAGGCGACGCAAGGGAAGTCAGGAACTGGAAGAAAGGCGACGCAAGGGAAGAAAGGCAACGCAAGAGAAGAAAGGCGGCGCAAGGGAAAGCAGGAACGGGAAGAAAGGAGATGCATGGGAAGAAAGCTGAAGCAAGGGAAAGCAGGAACGGGGGGAAAGGTGACGCAAGGGAAAGCAGGAACGGGAAGAAAGGCGACGCAAGGGAAGAAAGGCGACGCAAGGGAAAGTAGGAACGGGAAGAAAGGCGATGCAAGGGAAGATAGGCGACGCAAGCGAAAGCAGGAATGGTAAAAAAGGCGACGGAAGGGTAGAAAGGCTACGCAAGGGAAAGCAGGAATGGTAAGAAAGGCGACGCACGGGAAGAAAGGCGACACGAGGGAAAGCAAGAATGGTAAGAAAGGTGACGCGAGGGAAAACAGGAATGGTAAGAAAGGCGACGCAAGGGAAAGCAGGAAAGGGAAGAAAGACTACGCAAGGGAAAGCAGGAACGAGAAGAAAGGCGAAGCATGGTTAAGCAGGAACTGGAAGAAAGGCGACGCAAGGGATGGAAGTCGATGCATGGGAAAGTAGGAACGGGAAGAAAGGCGACGCTAGGGATCGCAGGACCGAGAAGAAAGGCGACGCAAGGAATGAAAGGCGATGCTAGGGAAAGCAGGAAAGGGAAGAAAGGAGACGCAAGGGAAGAAAGCTGACGCAAGGGAAAGCAGGAACGGGAGGAAAGGCGACGCAAGGGAAAGCAGGAACGAGAAGAAAGGCGACGCAAGGGAAGAAAGGCGACGCAAGGGAAGATATGAAACGCAAGGTAAAGCAGGAATGGTAAGAAAGCCGACGGAAGGGTACAAAGGCGACGCAAGGGAAAGCAGGAATGGGAAGAAAGGCGACGCAAGGGAAGAAAGGAGACGCAAGGGAAGAAAGGCGACGCAATGGAAGAAAGGCGACGCACGGAAAGCAGGAATGGGAAGAAAGGCGACGCAAGGAAAGAAAGGCGATGAAAGGGAAAGTAGGAAAGGGAAGAAAGGAGACGCAAGGGAAGAAAGCTGACGCAAGGGAAAGCAGGAACAGGAGGAAAGGTGACGCAAGGGAAAGCAGAAACGGTAAGAAGGGCTACGCAAGGGAAGAAAGGCGACGCAGGGGAAGAAAGGCGACGCGAGGGAAAGCAGGAATGGTAAGAAAGGCGATGCAAGGGTATGAAATGCGACGCAAGGGAAAGCAGGAATGGGAAGAAAGGCGACGCAAGGTGTCAACGGTTTACGGGCTGGTTCGGCCCAGTTCCGCGACTATAGCAATATCTTTCCACAGTTCAGCAGCCCAAATAGGTTTACCCCTTCTTTGCCAGTTATTCTGTTCCCCCTGCTGTAACCACCCCCTCAAAGCATTTGCCACCATCCATGAGTCAGTGTAAAGATAAAGCATTGGCCACCTCTCCCGTTCAGCAACATCTAAGGCCAGTTGGACAGCCTTTACCTCTGCAAATTGGCTTGATTCTCCTTTCCCTTCAGTGGCCTCTGCAACTTGTCGTGTGGGGCTCCACACAGCAGCTTTCCATCTGCGATGCTTCCCCACAATACGACACGATCCATCAGTGAACAGGGCATATGTCTTTTCATTTTCTGGTAGTTCATTGTATGGTGGGGCCTCTTTAGCACGTGATACTTCTTCTGCTGGTGATGTTCCAAACTTTTTGCCTTCAGGCCAGTCCATGATCACCTCTAGGATCCCTGGACGGCTGAGGTTCCCCATCCGAGCTCGCTGCGTAATCAACGCAATCCACTTACTCCAAGTGGCATCAGTAGCATGATGGGTGGAGGGAACCTTTCCCTTGAACATCCAGTTCAGCACTGGCAGTCGAGGTGCCAGAAGGAGCTGTGTTTCAGTACCGACTACTTCAGAAGCAGCCCAAACCCCCTCATAAGAGGCTAAGATCTCCTTTTCAGTTGGAGTATAGCCCTCTTCTGACCCCCTGTAGGCCCGACTCCAGAATCCTAGGGGCCGGCCTCGGGTCTCTCCTGAGGCTCTTTGCCACAAGCTCCAAGTGGGACCTTTCTCTCCAGCAGCAGTGTAGAGGATGTTCTTTACATCCTCTCCCATCCGTACTGGCCCCAGGGCCACGGCACGGGCTATCTCTTGCTTAATCTGCTCAAAAGCCTGCTGCTGCTCAGGACCCCATGTAAACTCATTCTTCATTCGCGTCACATGATAAAGGGGGCTTACAATGAGGCTGTAGTTTGGAACATGCATTCTCCAAAAACCCACTACACCCAGAAACGATTGTGTCTCTTTCTTATTAGTGGGTGGAGACATGGCAGTGATTTTGTCGATCACATCTGTCGGGATGTGACGACGTCCATCTTGCCACTTTATACCTAGGAACTGAATTTCCTGGGCAGGTCCTTTCACTTTGCTTCGCTTAATAGCGAAACCAGCATGCAGAAGGATCTGGATTATTTGCTCTCCTTTCTCAAAAACTTCCTTTGCTGTGTCGCCCCACACAATGATGTCATCAATATACTGTAAGTGCTCGGGAGCACCACCCTGTTCCTGTGCAGCTTGGATCAACCCATGGCAAATGGTTGGGCTATGTTTCCACCCCTGGGGCAAACGATTCCAGGTATATTGGATGCCCCTCCAGGTGAAAGCAAACTGTGGCCTACATTCTTTGGCCAAAGGAATGGAGAAAAAGGCATTAGCAATGTCAATGGTGGCATACCATTTAGCTGCTTTTGACTCCAATTCATATTGGAGTTCTAACATGTCTGGCACAGCAGCACTCAGTGGGGGTGTGACTTCATTCAGGCCACGGTAGTCCACCGTCAGCCTCCATTCTCCACTGGCTTTACGCACTGGCCATATGGGACTATTAAAAGGCGAGTGAGTTTTACTGATCACTCCCTGACTCTCTAGTTGACGAATCAACTTATGAATGGGGAGCAAGGAATCCCTGTTGGTGCGGTACTGCCGTCTGTGCACCGTTTTTGTAGCAATTGGTACCTGTTGCTCTTTCACTCGTAGCAACCCCACAGCAGACGGATCTTCTGATAGGCCAGGCAAAACAGACAACTGCTTAACACCTTCCGTGTCTACAGCAGCTATTCCAAAGGCCCATCGATACCCTTTGGGATCCTTAAAGTATCCCCTTCTGAGGTAATCAATACCAAGTATACATGGAGCCCCTGGGCCAGTCACAATAGTGTGCTTTTGCCAGTCTTTACCAGTGAGGCTGATTTCGGCCTCCAACATAGTCAGCTCTTGGGAACCCCCAGTCACCCCATGAATATAAATTGATCTTGTCCCTTGGTGACTCGAGGGCATTAGAGTGCACTGAGCACCAGTGTCCACCAGGGCCTTATATTTCTGTGGTTCTGATGTGCCAGGCCATCTAACCCACACAGTCCAATATACTCTATTATCCCTTTCCCCCCCCTGGCTGGGGGCAGGGCCCCTCTATTTGTTACCTCCGTTGTCTGCAGCAACTGGAGCAATCACCTTTTTGGAGAAGTTCACCTTGGTGGTTGATTTGTCTTGTAATTCTTTTACCCGTGCTTGAAGTGCAGGAGTAGGTTGTTTATGCCACTTCTTCATATCTTCTCCATGGTCACGTAGGTAATGCCACAAGGCAAAACGTGACATAGTCTTACTGTTGTCACTTGCTCGAGCAGGAGAACGTCTTCTTTTAATAGCTGAGACATTGGATGACACCGGCTGGGAGGAAACCAAGTTGATCAGGCCCTCCAGTAGGCTGTTCTGGGAATTCTGGTCCCCATTGGATGTATCTGTTACCACCGTGGATCCATCAGCATTAGGCACGGTTGACAGTTTGTCTATCATATCTTCTTGTTTGTTTTCTATTCTGTTCAGCTTTTCAGCTACTTTTACGATGGCTGAAACACAAGCTCGCAGAGGGCTTAAATGTAACTCAAAGTCTTGAAGTTTATTAATCAGTTCATTTATGAGGGGTCTTCTTTCCCCTCTGCCATACATTGCTGCAAATGTACTGGCGTACCTTTCTGGTGCAGTCTTTGTGAATGTACGCCACATGTTTGGTGTACACCTGACTCTCTCAGGATCATGCTCTTGATCCGGCTCATCAGGAATGAAATCGGGGCTATGTAGCGTTTCCACCACAGCATATTCTCTTAAATAACTGATGCCTTTTTCTATATCAGTCCATTTCTTTTTCTCAGGCATCAGATCATCTTTGAAGGGGTATCTTTCTTTTACAGCTAACAGCATCCTCTTCCAGAGGGTGAAGGCCTGGTTCTGGCATGTACTAATACCTCGGTCAATGGCTGAGTCCCTAGCAATGCCACCCAGCTGGCGAGCTTCTCTACTATCTAGCCACACACTGTTGGCCCCATTGTCCCAACAACGAAGTAACCAAGTGGCAATAGGCTCATTTGGGTGACGTGAAAAGTCTTTTCTCAGACTTTGAATTTCATTCATTTTCAGAGATCGATCAACAATGGTAACAATGTCTTGCTCACCTCTTACTCTTTCAGGACTCCTTGTTGCCCTTGTAGGCGTTGGTGACCGCGGTCTTACTGAGGGTCCCTCTCCTGGACTCGGGGGTGCTTCCCCTGGATCTCGGAGCCACTCCTCTGGACCTCTTTGCTCCTCTTTCTTCTCTTCTAACGGAGTCGAGATTCGTTTCATTTTCCGTCCTCTCACAGGGGCAACTGATATCAATTGTGGTGCCTCCTGTGGTTGATCAGGTTGGTCAGTTCCAATGCTCTCACCCTCCAGCTCGGCTTCGAGTCTGTCTTTTTCAATCATGAGAGCATTTAGTTCAGATTGAAGGGTGTCTCGCTCAGTTTGGACAGTGTCCCGTTCAGATTGGAGGGTGTCGAGTTTGGATTGCAGGGAGTCTCTCTCGATTTGGAGGGCATCTCGTTGAGATTGGAGATCCCTTCTCTCAGCTTGAAGATTTTCCCTTTCGGCTTGGAGACTTTCTTTCTCAGCTCGGAGACACTCTTGCCAGGTTTTGAGATTCTCTCTCCTGGCTAGGAGACTCTCTTTCTCAACCTGGAGATTCTCTGTCTCGCCTTGGAGACTCTCTCTTTGGGATTGCAGGGAGTCTCTCTCAATTCGGAGGGCATCCTGTTCGGACTTGAGGCTATCCCTCTCAGACCGGAGGGCATCTCTCTCAGATTGGAGGTCTTCTCCCTTGACCAGGAGACTCTCTCGCTCAGCCTGGAGATTCTCCTGCTCTGCTCGGAGTCTCTCCTTTTCAGCTTGGAGACTCTCTCGCTCAGCCTGGAGATTCTCCCTCTCTGCTCGGAGTCTCTCCTGCAAACTCTCCCTTTCTGCTTGGAGACTCTCCTGCAAACTTTCCCTTTCAGATTGGAGACTCTCTCGCTCATTTCGTACCGTCTCCCTGAGACTCTCCCTTTCAGCTTTCAGACACTCTCTCTCAATTTCACAAACTCTCTCCCTCTCTGGGATACTATTGAATAAGGCCCGATAAGCATTAGCTAGGCCCCAAATCATTTGTGCCTCCTCAGATCTGCCTGAGCCGCAACATTCCTGTCTCAAGTATGCGTTTAAGCACTCAGGGTCTTCCAGGTGTTCAGGAGTGAAGTTCCATGACACCGAAGATGTCCATCTCTCTAAAGTCTCTCCCAAGCCTCTCCACACTCCCTGCCACTCAGTATTCTCTGGTTCTGGGGAAGGCTTCCTCAAAAAATGACAAATACAAATACTGAGTGAAATGATGAGAAGAACATTCAGGGAGATTGACAACGTGATCAGGTGAGCATTTAAAAACTGCATAAAGGATTCAAAGGAGAGACTGGGAGCCTGCTTAAAAATCACAAGTTCTGTAAAATTAGCAGCTCCCTCTGGAGTTGTATGCCACATTGTATGCAGATACCAGGTACATATTTCCATCACTGTTTTCAATCGATTGTATATACCTATAGCTCCATAGAGCAAAGTGACAAACTTAATTAAGGCCCAGTATGTTTTGAGCATTAAAAAAGAAAAAACAATGGCATGCAGACCCTTAAAAGGCAGTTTTAAAAGAGAAAGCATTTTTTTTTCTCTTTCTTTACAAAAACAAGATAGCAGAGCTCAAAGTTTACAAATATCCCAGAATATTGGCAGTCCGCCTAGACTTTCAAGGTCAAGTTCTCAGTGAGCACCTATGAAAAAGATAAACTTCCCCAACGAAACTCTCTGAGAGCAGAGAGAGATTCGTTCTAAAAAACTAAAAAGCAGCTTTTGCCCGCATTCTCCACCAAGAATGTCAACGGTTTACGGGCTGGTTCGGCCCAGTTCCGCGACTAGCGGGGCGGAGGGATCCGCAGATCCGCAGATCCGCGCCTCCGGAAAAAGGGAACAGGGGACCCCAAAATAATTAGAAACAGCGGCAACGATGTTGGCGATGCAAGGCAAGAAAGGCAACGCAAGGGAAAGCAGGAACGAGAAGAAAGGCGACGCGCGGAAAGAAAGTGGACGCAAGGGAAAGTAGGAACGGGAAGAAAGGCGATGCAAGGAAAGATAGGCGACGCAAGCAAAAGCAGGAATGGTAAGAAAGGCGACGGAAGGGTAGAAAGGCGACGCAAGGGAAAGCAGGAACGGTAAGAAAGGCGACGCAAGGGAAGAAAGGCGATGCAAGGGAAGAAAGGCGACGCAAGGGAGGCCAGGCGACGCAAGGGAAAGCAGGAACAGGAAGAAAGGCGACGCACGGGAAAGCAGGAACGAGAAGAAAGGCGACACAAGGGAATGCAGGAACGGGTAGAAAGGCGATGCAAGGGAAGATAGGCGACGCAAGCGAAAGCAGGAATGGTAAGAAAGGCGACGGAAGGGTAGAAAGGCGACGCAAGGGAAAGCAGGAACGGGAAGAAAGGCGTGGCAAGGGAAAGCAGGGCGACGCAAGAGAAAGCAGAAACGGGAAGTAAGGCGTCGGAAGGGAAAGCAGGAACGAGAAGAAAGGCGAAGCAAGGGAAAGCAGGAACTGGAAGAAAGGCGACGCAAGGGAAGGAAGTCGAAGCATGGGAAAGTAGGAACGGGAAGAAAGGCGACGCTAGGGATCGCAGGAACGAGAAGAAAGGCGACGTAAGGAAAGAAAGGCGATGCTAGGGAAAGCAGGAAAGGGAAGAAAGGAGACGCAAGGGAAGAAAGGCGGCGAGAGGGAAAGCAGGAACAGGAAGAAAGGAGATGCACGGGAAGAAAGCTGACGCAAGGGAAAGCAGGAACGGGAGGAAAGGCGACGCAAGGGAAAGCAGGAATGAGAAGAAAGGCGACGCAAGGGAAGAAAGGCGACGCAAGGGAAGATAGGAAACGCAAGGGAAGAAAGGCGACGCAATGGAAGAAAGGCGACGCACGGGAAAGCAGGAACGGGAAGAAAGGAGACGCAAGGGAAGAAAGGCGGCGCAAGGGAAAGCAGGAACGGGAAGAAAGGAGATGCATGGGAAGAAAGCTGACGCAAGGGAAAGCAGGAACAGGAGGAAAGGTGACGCAAGGGAAGGCAGAAACGGTAAGAAAGGCTACGCAAGGGAAGAAAGGCTAAGCAAGGGAAGAAAGGCGACGCACGGAAAGCAGGAATGGTAAGAATGTCGACGGAAGGGAAGAAAGGCGACGCAAGGGAAAGGAGGAACGGGAAGACAGGCGACGCAAGAGAAAGCAGGAACGGGAAGAAATGCGATGCAAGGGAAGAAAGGCGACGCAAGGGAAGAAAGGCGATGCACGGGAAAGCAGGAAGGGGAAAAAAGGCGATGCAAGGGAAGAAAGGCGACGCAGGGGAAGAAAGTCGACGCAAGGGAAGGCAGGAACTGCAAGAAAGGCGACGCATGGAAAGAAAGGCGAAGCAAGGGAAAGTAGGAAAGGGAAGAAAGGAGACGCAAGGGAAGAAAGGCGTCGCAAGGGAAAGCAGGAACGGGAAGAAAGGCGACGCAAGGGAAGAAAGCTGACGCAAGGGAAAGCAGGAATGGGAGGAAAGGTGACGCAAGGGAAAGCAGGAACGGTAAGAAAGGCTACGCAAGGGAAGAAACTCGACGCAAGGGAAGGCAGGAACTGCAAGAAAGGCGACGCATGGAAAGAATGGCGACGCTAGAGAAAGCAGAAACGGGAAGTAAGGCGTCGGAAGGGAAAGCAGAAACGGGAAGAAAGGCGACGCAAGGGATCGCAGGAAGGAGAACAAAGGCGACGCAAGGAAAGAAAGGCGATGCTAGGGAAAGCAGGAAAGGGAAGAAAGGAGACGCAAGGGAAGAAAGGCGGCGCAAGGGAAAGCAGGAATGGTAAGAAAGGAGATGCATGGGAAGAAAGCTGACGCAAGGGAAAGCAGGAACGGGAGGAAAGGCGACGCAAGGGAAAGCAGGAACGAGAAGAAAGGTGACGCAAGGGAAAGCAGGAACGGTAAGAAAGGCGACGCAAGGGAAGAAAGGCGATGCAAGGGTAGAAAGGCGAGGCAAGGGAAAGCAGGAAAGGGAAGAAAGGCGACGCAAGGGAAGAAAGGAGATGCAAGGGAAGAAAGGCGACGCAATGGAAGCAAGGCGACGCAAGGGAAAGCAGGAACAGGAAGAAAGGCGACGCACGGGAAAGCAGGTACGAGAAGAAAGGCGACTCAAGGGAAAGCAGGAACGGAAAGAAAAGCGATGCAAGGGAAGAAAGGCGGCGCAGGGGAAGAAAGGCGACGCGAGGGAAAGCAGGAATGGTAAGAAAGGCGACGCACGGGAAAGCAGGAACAAGAAGAAAGGCGACGCGCGGAAAGAAAGTCGACGCAAGGGAAAGTAGGAACGGGAAGAAAGGCGATGCAAGGGAAGATAGGCGACGCAAGCGAAAGCAGGAATGGTAAGAAAGGCGACGGAAGGGTAGAAAGGCGACGCAAGGGAAAGCAGGAATGGTAAGAAAGGCGACGCACGGGAAGAAAGGAGATGCAAGGGAAGAAAGGCGACGCAATGGAAGCAAGGTGACGCAAGGGAAAGCAGGAACAGGAAGAAAGGCGACGCACGGGAAAGCAGGAACGAGAAGAAAGGCGACACAAGGGAATGCAGGAACGGGTAGAAAGGCGATGCAAGGGAAGATAGGCGACGCAAGCGAAAGCAGGAATGGTAAGAAAGGCGACGGAAGGGTAGAAAGGCGGCGCAAGGGAAAGCAGGAATGGTAAGAAAGGCGACGCAAGGGAAGAAAGGCGATGCAAGGGAAGAAAGGCGACGCAAGGAAGGCCAGGCAACGCAAGGGAAAGCAGGAACAGGAAGAAAGGCGTCGCATGGGAAAGCAGGAACGAGAAGAAAGGCGACGCGCGGGAAAGCAGGAACGAGGAGAAAGGCGACGCAAGGGAAGAAAGGCGACGCAGGGGAAGAAAGGCGACGCGAGGGAAAGCGGAAATGGAAAGAAAGGCGATGCAAGGGTATGAAATGCGACGCAAGGGAAAGCAGGAATGGGAAGAAAGGCGACGCAAGGGAAGAAAGGCGACGCAAGGGAAGAAAGGCGATGCAAGGGAAGAAAGGCGATGCAAGGGAAGAAAGGCGACGCAAGGGATATCAGGAACGAGAAGAAAGGCGACGCAAGGGAAGAAAGGCGACGCAAGGGAAGATAGGCGACGCAAGGGCAAGCAAGAATGGGAAGAAAGGCGACGGAAGGGAAGAAAGGAGACGCAAGGGAAGAAAGGCGACGCTGTGGAAGAAAGGCGACGCACGGAAAGCAGGAATGGGAAGAAAGGCGACGCAAGGGAAGATAGGCGATGCAAGGGAAAGCAGAAATAGGAAATAAGGCTTCGGAAGGGAAAGCAGGGACGAGAAGAAAGGCGAAGCAAGGGTAAGCAGGAATGGTAAGAAAGGCGACGCAAGGGAAGAAAGGCGATGCAAGGGAAGAAAGGCGATGCAAGGGAAGCAAGGCGACGCAAGGGAAGTCAGGAACTGGAAGAAAGGCGACGCAAGGGAAGAAAGGCAACGCAAGAGAAGAAAGGCGGCGCAAGGGAAAGCAGGAACGGGAAGAAAGGAGATGCATGGGAAGAAAGCTGAAGCAAGGGAAAGCAGGAACGGGGGGAAAGGTGACGCAAGGGAAAGCAGGAACGGTAAGAAAGGCGACGCAAGGGAAGAAAGGCGACGCAAGGGAAAGTAGGAACGGGAAGAAAGGCGATGCAAGGGAAGATAGGCGACGCAAGCGAAAGCAGGAATGGTAAAAAAGGCGACGGAAGGGTAGAAAGGCTACGCAAGGGAAAGCAGGAATGGTAAGAAAGGCGACGCACGGGAAGAAAGGCGACACGAGGGAAAGCAAGAATGGTAAGAAAGGTGACGCGAGGGAAAACAGGAATGGTAAGAAAGGCGACGCAAGGGAAAGCAGGAAAGGGAAGAAAGACTACGCAAGGGAAAGCAGGAACGAGAAGAAAGGCGAAGCATGGTTAAGCAGGAACTGGAAGAAAGGCGACGCAAGGGATGGAAGTCGATGCATGGGAAAGTAGGAACGGGAAGAAAGGCGACGCTAGGGATCGCAGGACCGAGAAGAAAGGCGACGCAAGGAATGAAAGGCGATGCTAGGGAAAGCAGGAAAGGGAAGAAAGGAGACGCAAGGGAAGAAAGCTGACGCAAGGGAAAGCAGGAACGGGAGGAAAGGCGACGCAAGGGAAAGCAGGAACGAGAAGAAAGGCGACGCAAGGGAAGAAAGGCGACGCAAGGGAAGATATGAAACGCAAGGTAAAGCAGGAATGGTAAGAAAGCCGACGGAAGGGTACAAAGGCGACGCAAGGGAAAGCAGGAATGGGAAGAAAGGCGACGCAAGGGAAGAAAGGAGACGCAAGGGAAGAAAGGCGACGCAATGGAAGAAAGGCGACGCACGGAAAGCAGGAATGGGAAGAAAGGCGACGCAAGGAAAGAAAGGCGATGAAAGGGAAAGTAGGAAAGGGAAGAAAGGAGACGCAAGGGAAGAAAGCTGACGCAAGGGAAAGCAGGAACAGGAGGAAAGGTGACGCAAGGGAAAGCAGAAACGGTAAGAAGGGCTACGCAAGGGAAGAAAGGCGACGCAGGGGAAGAAAGGCGACGCGAGGGAAAGCAGGAATGGTAAGAAAGGCGATGCAAGGGTATGAAATGCGACGCAAGGGAAAGCAGGAATGGGAAGAAAGGCGACGCAAGGTGTCAACGGTTTACGGGCTGGTTCGGCCCAGTTCCGCGACTATAGCAATATCTTTCCACAGTTCAGCAGCCCAAATAGGTTTACCCCTTCTTTGCCAGTTATTCTGTTCCCCCTGCTGTAACCACCCCCTCAAAGCATTTGCCACCATCCATGAGTCAGTGTAAAGATAAAGCATTGGCCACCTCTCCCGTTCAGCAACATCTAAGGCCAGTTGGACAGCCTTTACCTCTGCAAATTGGCTTGATTCTCCTTTCCCTTCAGTGGCCTCTGCAACTTGTCGTGTGGGGCTCCACACAGCAGCTTTCCATCTGCGATGCTTCCCCACAATACGACACGATCCATCAGTGAACAGGGCATATGTCTTTTCATTTTCTGGTAGTTCATTGTATGGTGGGGCCTCTTTAGCACGTGATACTTCTTCTGCTGGTGATGTTCCAAACTTTTTGCCTTCAGGCCAGTCCATGATCACCTCTAGGATCCCTGGACGGCTGAGGTTCCCCATCCGAGCTCGCTGCGTAATCAACGCAATCCACTTACTCCAAGTGGCATCAGTAGCATGATGGGTGGAGGGAACCTTTCCCTTGAACATCCAGTTCAGCACTGGCAGTCGAGGTGCCAGAAGGAGCTGTGTTTCAGTACCGACTACTTCAGAAGCAGCCCAAACCCCCTCATAAGAGGCTAAGATCTCCTTTTCAGTTGGAGTATAGCCCTCTTCTGACCCCCTGTAGGCCCGACTCCAGAATCCTAGGGGCCGGCCTCGGGTCTCTCCTGAGGCTCTTTGCCACAAGCTCCAAGTGGGACCTTTCTCTCCAGCAGCAGTGTAGAGGATGTTCTTTACATCCTCTCCCATCCGTACTGGCCCCAGGGCCACGGCACGGGCTATCTCTTGCTTAATCTGCTCAAAAGCCTGCTGCTGCTCAGGACCCCATGTAAACTCATTCTTCATTCGCGTCACATGATAAAGGGGGCTTACAATGAGGCTGTAGTTTGGAACATGCATTCTCCAAAAACCCACTACACCCAGAAACGATTGTGTCTCTTTCTTATTAGTGGGTGGAGACATGGCAGTGATTTTGTCGATCACATCTGTCGGGATGTGACGACGTCCATCTTGCCACTTTATACCTAGGAACTGAATTTCCTGGGCAGGTCCTTTCACTTTGCTTCGCTTAATAGCGAAACCAGCATGCAGAAGGATCTGGATTATTTGCTCTCCTTTCTCAAAAACTTCCTTTGCTGTGTCGCCCCACACAATGATGTCATCAATATACTGTAAGTGCTCGGGAGCACCACCCTGTTCCTGTGCAGCTTGGATCAACCCATGGCAAATGGTTGGGCTATGTTTCCACCCCTGGGGCAAACGATTCCAGGTATATTGGATGCCCCTCCAGGTGAAAGCAAACTGTGGCCTACATTCTTTGGCCAAAGGAATGGAGAAAAAGGCATTAGCAATGTCAGTGGTGGCATACCATTTAGCTGCTTTTGACTCCAATTCATATTGGAGTTCTAACATGTCTGGCACAGCAGCACTCAGTGGGGGTGTGACTTCATTCAGGCCACGGTAGTCCACCGTCAGCCTCCATTCTCCACTGGCTTTACGCACTGGCCATATGGGACTATTAAAAGGCGAGTGAGTTTTACTGATCACTCCCTGACTCTCTAGTTGACGAATCAACTTATGAATGGGGAGCAAGGAATCCCTGTTGGTGCGGTACTGCCGTCTGTGCACCGTTTTTGTAGCAATTGGTACCTGTTGCTCTTTCACTCGTAGCAACCCCACAGCAGACGGATCTTCTGATAGGCCAGGCAAAACAGACAACTGCTTAACACCTTCCGTGTCTACAGCAGCTATTCCAAAGGCCCATCGATACCCTTTGGGATCCTTAAAGTATCCCCTTCTGAGGTAATCAATACCAAGTATACATGGAGCCCCTGGGCCAGTCACAATAGTGTGCTTTTGCCAGTCTTTACCAGTGAGGCTGATTTCGGCCTCCAACATAGTCAGCTCTTGGGAACCCCCAGTCACCCCATGAATATAAATTGATCTTGTCCCTTGGTGACTCGAGGGCATTAGAGTGCACTGAGCACCAGTGTCCACCAGGGCCTTATATTTCTGTGGTTCTGATGTGCCAGGCCATCTAACCCACACAGTCCAATATACTCTATTATCCCTTTCCCCCCCCTGGCTGGGGGCAGGGCCCCTCTATTTGTTACCTCCGTTGTCTGCAGCAACTGGAGCAATCACCTTTTTGGAGAAGTTCACCTTGGTGGTTGATTTGTCTTGTAATTCTTTTACCCGTGCTTGAAGTGCAGGAGTAGGTTGTTTATGCCACTTCTTCATATCTTCTCCATGGTCACGTAGGTAATGCCACAAGGCAAAACGTGACATAGTCTTACTGTTGTCACTTGCTCGAGCAGGAGAACGTCTTCTTTTAATAGCTGAGACATTGGATGACACCGGCTGGGAGGAAACCAAGTTGATCAGGCCCTCCAGTAGGCTGTTCTGGGAATTCTGGTCCCCATTGGATGTATCTGTTACCACCGTGGATCCATCAGCATTAGGCACGGTTGACAGTTTGTCTATCATATCTTCTTGTTTGTTTTCTATTCTGTTCAGCTTTTCAGCTACTTTTACGATGGCTGAAACACAAGCTCGCAGAGGGCTTAAATGTAACTCAAAGTCTTGAAGTTTATTAATCAGTTCATTTATGAGGGGTCTTCTTTCCCCTCTGCCATACATTGCTGCAAATGTACTGGCGTACCTTTCTGGTGCAGTCTTTGTGAATGTACGCCACATGTTTGGTGTACACCTGACTCTCTCAGGATCATGCTCTTGATCCGGCTCATCAGGAATGAAATCGGGGCTATGTAGCGTTTCCACCACAGCATATTCTCTTAAATAACTGATGCCTTTTTCTATATCAGTCCATTTCTTTTTCTCAGGCATCAGATCATCTTTGAAGGGGTATCTTTCTTTTACAGCTAACAGCATCCTCTTCCAGAGGGTGAAGGCCTGGTTCTGGCATGTACTAATACCTCGGTCAATGGCTGAGTCCCTAGCAATGCCACCCAGCTGGCGAGCTTCTCTACTATCTAGCCACACGCTGTTGGCCCCATTGTCCCAACAACGAAGTAACCAAGTGGCAATAGGCTCATTTGGGTGACGTGAAAAGTCTTTTCTCAGGCTTTGAATTTCATTCATTTTCAGAGATCGATCAACAATGGTAACAATGTCTTGCTCACCTCTTACTCTTTCAGGACTCCTTGTTGCCCTTGTAGGCGTTGGTGACCGCGGTCTTACTGAGGGTCCCTCTCCTGGACTCGGGGGTGCTTCCCCTGGATCTCGGAGCCACTCCTCTGGACCTCTTTGCTCCTCTTTCTTCTCTTCTAACGGAGTCGAGATTCGTTTCATTTTCCGTCCTCTCACAGGGGCAACTGATATCAATTGTGGTGCCTCCTGTGGTTGATCAGGTTGGCCAGTTCCAATGCTCTCACCCTCCAGCTCGGCTTCGAGTCTGTCTTTTTCAATCATGAGAGCATTTAGTTCAGATTGAAGGGTGTCTCGCTCAGTTTGGACAGTGTCCCGTTCAGATTGGAGGGTGTTGAGTTTGGATTGCAGGGAGTCTCTCTCGATTTGGAGGGCATCTCGTTGAGATTGGAGATCCCTTCTCTCAGCTTGAAGATTTTCCCTTTCGGCTTGGAGACTTTCTTTCTCAGCTCGGAGACACTCTTGCCAGGTTTTGAGATTCTCTCTCCTGGCTAGGAGACTCTCTTTCTCAACCTGGAGATTCTCTGTCTCGCCTTGGAGACTCTCTCTTTGGGATTGCAGGGAGTCTCTCTCAATTCGGAGGGCATCCTGTTCGGACTTGAGGCTATCCCTCTCAGACCGGAGGGCATCTCTCTCAGATTGGAGGTCTTCTCCCTTGACCAGGAGACTCTCTCGCTCAGCCTGGAGATTCTCCTGCTCTGCTCGGAGTCTCTCCTTTTCAGCTTGGAGACTCTCTCGCTCAGCCTGGAGATTCTCCCTCTCTGCTCGGAGTCTCTCCTGCAAACTCTCCCTTTCTGCTTGGAGACTCTCCTGCAAACTTTCCCTTTCAGATTGGAGACTCTCTCGCTCATTTCGTACCGTCTCCCTGAGACTCTCCCTTTCAGCTTTCAGACACTCTCTCTCAATTTCACAAACTCTCTCCCTCTCTGGGATACTATTGAATAAGGCCCGATAAGCATTAGCTAGGCCCCAAATCATTTGTGCCTCCTCAGATCTGCCTGAGCCGCAACATTCCTGTCTCAAGTATGCGTTTAAGCACTCAGGGTCTTCCAGGTGTTCAGGAGTGAAGTTCCATGACACCGAAGATGTCCATCTCTCTAAAGTCTCTCCCAAGCCTCTCCACACTCCCTGCCACTCAGTATTCTCTGGTTCTGGGGAAGGCTTCCTCAAAAAATGACAAATACAAATACTGAGTGAAATGATGAGAAGAACATTCAGGGAGATTGACAACGTGATCAGGTGAGCATTTAAAAACTGCATAAAGGATTCAAAGGAGAGACTGGGAGCCTGCTTAAAAATCACAAGTTCTGTAAAATTAGCAGCTCCCTCTGGAGTTGTATGCCACATTGTATGCAGATACCAGGTACATATTTCCATCACTGTTTTCAATCGATTGTATATACCTATAGCTCCATAGAGCAAAGTGACAAACTTAATTAAGGCCCAGTATGTTTTGAGCATTAAAAAAGAAAAAACAATGGCATGCAGACCCTTAAAAGGCAGTTTTAAAAGAGAAAGCATTTTTTTTTCTCTTTCTTTACAAAAACAAGATAGCAGAGCTCAAAGTTTACAAATATCCCAGAATATTGGCAGTCCGCCTAGACTTTCAAGGTCAAGTTCTCAGTGAGCACCTATGAAAAAGATAAACTTCCCCAACGAAACTCTCTGAGAGCAGAGAGAGATTCGTTCTAAAAAACTAAAAAGCAGCTTTTGCCCGCATTCTCCACCAAGAATGTCAACGGTTTACGGGCTGGTTCGGCCCAGTTCCGCGACTAGCGGGGCGGAGGGATCCGCAGATCCGCAGATCCGCGCCTCCGGAAAAAGGGAACAGGGGACCCCAAAATAATTAGAAACAGCGGCAACGATGTTGGCGATGCAAGGCAAGAAAGGCAACGCAAGGGAAAGCAGGAACGAGAAGAAAGGCGACGCGCGGAAAGAAAGTGGACGCAAGGGAAAGTAGGAACGGGAAGAAAGGCGATGCAAGGAAAGATAGGCGACGCAAGCAAAAGCAGGAATGGTAAGAAAGGCGACGGAAGGGTAGAAAGGCGACGCAAGGGAAAGCAGGAACGGTAAGAAAGGCGACGCAAGGGAAGAAAGGCGATGCAAGGGAAGAAAGGCGACGCAAGGGAGGCCAGGCGACGCAAGGGAAAGCAGGAACAGGAAGAAAGGCGACGCACGGGAAAGCAGGAACGAGAAGAAAGGCGACACAAGGGAATGCAGGAACGGGTAGAAAGGCGATGCAAGGGAAGATAGGCGACGCAAGCGAAAGCAGGAATGGTAAGAAAGGCGACGGAAGGGTAGAAAGGCGACGCAAGGGAAAGCAGGAACGGTAAGAAAGGCGACGCAAGGGAAGAAAGGCGATGCAAGGGAAGAAAGGCGACGCAAGGGAAGAAAGGCGACGCAAGGGAAGAATGGCGACGCACGGGAAAGCAGGAACGGGAAGAAAGGTGACGGAAGGGAAGAAAGGCGACACAAGGGAAAGCAGGAATGGGAAGAAAGGAGACGCAAGGGAAAGCAGGAACGGTAAGAAAGGAGACGCAAGGGAAGAAAGGCGGCGAGAGGGAAAGCAGGAACGGGAAGAAAGGAGATGCACGGGAAGAAAGCTGACGCAAGGGAAAGTAGGAACGGGAGGAAAGGCGACGCAAGGGAAAGCAGGAATGAGAAGAAAGGCGACGCAAGGGAAGAAAGGCGACGCAAGGGAAGATAGGAAACGCAAGGGAAGAAAGGCGACGCAATGGAAGAAAGGCGACGCACGGAATGCAGGAATGGGAAGAAAGGAGACGCAAGGGAAGAAAGGCGGCGCAAGGGAAAGCAGGAACGAGAAGAAAGGAGATGCATGGGAAGAAAGCTGACGCAAGGGAAAGCGGGAACAGGAGGAAAGGTGACGCAAGGGAAGGCAGAAACGGTAAGAAAGGCTACGCAAGGGAAGAAAGGCGACGCAAGGGAAGAAAGGCGACGCACGGAAAGCAGGAATGGTAAGAATGTCGACGGAAGGGAAGAAAGGCGACGCAAGGGAAAGGAGGAACGGGAAGACAGGCGACGCAAGAGAAAGCAGGAACGGGAAGAAATGCGATGCAAGGGAAGAAAGGCGACGCAAGGGAAGAAAGGCGACGCACGGGAAGAAAGGCGACGCACGGGAAAGCAGGAAGGGGAAAAAAGGCGATGCAAGGGAAGAAAGGCGACGCAAGGGAAGAAAGGCGACGCACGGGAAAGCAGGAAGGGGAAAAAAGGCGATGCAAGGGAAGAAAGGCGACGCAGGGGAAGAAAGTCGACGCAAGGGAAGGCAGGAACTGCAAGAAAGGCGACGCATGGAAAGAAAGGCGAAGCAAGGGAAAGTAGGAAAGGGAAGAAAGGAGACGCAAGGGAAGAAAGGCGTCGCAAGGGAAAGCAGGAACGGGAAGAAAGGCGACGCAAGGGAAGAAAGCTGACGCAAGGGAAAGCAGGAATGGGAGGAAAGGTGACGCAAGGGAAAGCAGGAACGGTAAGAAAGGCTACGCAAGGGAAGAAACTCGACGCAAGGGAAGGCAGGAACTGCAAGAAAGGCGACGCATGGAAAGAATGGCGACGCTAGAGAAAGCAGAAACGGGAAGTAAGGCGTCGGAAGGGAAAGCAGAAACGGGAAGAAAGGCGACGCAAGGGATCGCAGGAAGGAGAACAAAGGCGACGCAAGGAAAGAAAGGCGATGCTAGGGAAAGCAGGAAAGGGAAGAAAGGAGACGCAAGGGAAGAAAGGCGGCGCAAGGGAAAGCAGGAATGGTAAGAAAGGAGATGCATGGGAAGAAAGCTGACGCAAGGGAAAGCAGGAACGGGAGGAAAGGCGACGCAAGGGAAAGCAGGAACGAGAAGAAAGGTGACGCAAGGGAAAGCAGGAACGGTAAGAAAGGCGACGCAAGGGAAGAAAGGCGACGCAAGGGTAGAAAGGCGAGGCAAGGGAAAGCAGGAAAGGGAAGAAAGGCGAAGCAAGGGAAGAAAGGAGATGCAAGGGAAGAAAGGCGACGCAATGGAAGCAAGGCGACGCATGGGAAAGCAGGTACGAGAAGAAAGGCGACTCAAGGGAAAGCAGGAACGGAAAGAAAAGCGATGCAAGGGAAGAAAGGCGGCGCAGGGGAAGAAAGGCGACGCGAGGGAAAGCAAGAATAGTAAGAAAGGCGACGCGAGGGAAAGCAGGAATGGTAAGAAAGGCGACGCACGGGAAAGCAGGAACAAGAAGAAAGGCGACGCGCGGAAAGAAAGTCGACGCAAGGGAAAGTAGGAACGGGAAGAAAGGCGATGCAAGGGAGGATAGGCGACGCAAGCGAAAGCAGGAACAGGAAGAAAGGCGACGCACGGGAAAGCAGGAACGAGAAGAAAGGCGACACAAGGGAATGCAGGAACGGGTAGAAAGGCGATGCAAGGGAAGATAGGTGACGCAAGCGAAAGCAGGAATGGTAAGAAAGGCGACGGAAGGGTAGAAAGGCGACGCAAGGGAAAGCAGGAATGGTAAGAAAGGCGACGCAAGGGAAGAAAGGCGATGCAAGGGAAGAAAGGCGACGCAAGGAAGGCCAGGCAACGCAAGGGAAAGCAGGAACAGGAAGAAAGGCGTCGCATGGGAAAGCAGGAACGAGAAGAAAGGCGACGCGCGGGAAAGCAGGAACGAGGAGAAAGGCGACGCAAGGGAAGAAAGGCGACGCAGGGGAAGAAAGGCGACGCGAGGGAAAGCGGAAATGGAAAGAAAGGCGATGCAAGGGTATGAAATGCGACGCAAGGGAAAGCAGGAATGGGAAGAAAGGCGACGCAAGGGAAGAAAGGCGACGCAAGGGAAGAAAGGCGATGCAAGGGAAGAAAGGCGATGCAAGGGAAGCAAGGCGACGCAAGGGATATCAGGAACGAGAAGAAAGGCGACGCAAGAGAAGAAAGGCGACGCAAGGGAAGATAGGCGACGCAAGGGAAAGCAAGAATGGTAAGAAAGGCGACGGAAGGGAAGAAAGGAGACGCAAGGGAAGAAAGGCGACGCAGTGGAAGAAAGGCGACGCACGGAAAGCAGGAATGGGAAGAAAGGCGACGCAAGGGAAGATAGGCGATGCAAGGGAAAGCAGAAATAGGAAATAAGGCTTCGGAAGGGAAAGCAGGGACGAGAAGAAAGGCGAAGCAAGGGTAAGCAGGAATGGTAAGAAAGGCGACGCAAGGGAAGAAAGGCGACGCAAGGGAAGTCAGGAACTGGAAGAAAGGCGACGCAAGGGAAGAAAGGCAACGCAAGAGAAGAAAGGCGGCGCAAGGGAAAGCAGGAACGGGAAGAAAGGAGATGCATGGGAAGAAAGCTGAAGCAAGGGAAAGCAGGAACGGGAGGAAAGGTGACGCAAGGGAAAGCAGGAACGAGAAGAAAGGCGACGCACGAAAAGAAAGTGGACGCAAGGGAAAGTAGGAACGGGAAGAAAGGCGATGCAAGGGAAGATAGGCGACGCAAGCGAAAGCAGGAATGGTAAAAAAGGCGACGGAAGGGTAGAAAGGCTACGCAAGGGAATGCAGGAATGGTAAGAAAGGCGACGCACGGGAAGAAAGGCGATGCAAGGGAAGAAAGGCGACGCAAGGGAGGCCAGGCGACGCAAGGGAAAGCAGGAACAGGAAGAAAGGCGACGCAAGGGAAAGCAGGAACGGTAAGAAAGGTGACGCAAGTGATCGCAGGAACGGAAAGAAATGCGACGCAAGGGAAGAAAGGCGACGCAGGGGAAGAAAGGCGACGCGAGGGAAAGCAAGAATGGTAAGAAAGGTGACGCGAGGGAAAACAGGAATGGTAAGAAAGGCGACGCAAGGGAAAGCAGGAACGAGAAGAAAGGCGACGCGCGGAAAGAAAGTCGACGCAAGGGAAAGCAGGAACGAGAAGAAAGGCGACGCAAGGGAAGAAAGGCGATGCAAGGGAAACCAGGAAGGGGAAGAAAGGCGACGCAAGGGAAGATAGGCGATGCAAGGGAAAGGAGGAACGGGAAGACAGGCGACGCAAGAGAAGGCAGGAACGGGAAGAAATGCGATGCAAGGGAAGAAAGGCGACGCAAGGGAAGAATGGCGACGCACGGGAAAGCAGGAACGGGAAGAAAGGCGTGGCAAGGGAAAGCAGGGCGACGCAAGAGAAAGCAGAAACGGGAAGTAAGGCGTCGGAAGGGAAAGCAGGAACGAGAAGAAAGGCGAAGCATGGTTAAGCAGGAACTGGAAGAAAGGCGACGCAAGGGATGGATGTCGATGCATGGGAAAGTAGGAACGGGAAGAAAGGCGACGCTAGGGATCGCAGGAACGAGAAGAAAGGCGACGCAAGGAATGAAAGGCAATGCTAGGGAAAGCAGGAAAGGGAAGAAAGGAGACGCAAGGGAAGAAAGCTGACGCAAGGGAAAGCAGGAACGGGAGGAAAGGCGACGCAAGGGAAAGCAGGAACGAGAAGAAAGGCGACGCAAGGGAAGAAAGGCGATGCAAGGGAAGATATGAAACGCAAGGTAAAGCAGGAATGGTAAGAAAGCCGACGGAAGGGTACAAAGGCGACGCAAGGGAAAGCAGGAATGGGAAGAAAGGCGACGCAAGGGAAGAAAGGAGACGCAAGGGAAGAAAGGCGACGCAATGGAAGAAAGGCGACGCACGGAAAGCAGGAATGGGAAGAAAGGCGACGCAAGGAAAGAAAGGCGATGAAAGGGAAAGTAGGAAAGGGAAGAAAGGAGACGCAAGGGAAGAAAGCTGACGCAAGGGAAAGCAGGAACAGGAGGAAAGGTGACGCAAGGGAAAGCAGAAACGGTAAGAAGGGCTACGCAAGGGAAGAAAGGCGACGCAGGGGGAGAAAGGCGACGCGAGGGAAAGCAGGAATGGTAAGAAAGGCGATGCAAGGGTATGAAATGCGACGCAAGGGAAAGCAGGAATGGGAAGAAAGGCGACGCAAGGTGTCAACGGTTTACGGGCTGGTTCGGCCCAGTTCCGCGACTATAGCAATATCTTTCCACAGTTCAGCAGCCCAAATAGGTTTACCCCTTCTTTGCCAGTTATTCTGTTCCCACTGCTGTAACCACCCCCTCAAAGCATTTGCCACCATCCATGAGTCAGTGTAAAGATAAAGCATTGGCCACCTCTCCCGTTCAGCAACATCTAAGGCCAGTTGGACAGCCTTTACCTCTGCAAATTGGCTTGATTCTCCTTTCCCTTCAGTGGCCTCTGCAACTTGTCGTGTGGGGCTCCACACAGCAGCTTTCCATCTGCGATGCTTCCCCACAATACGACACGATCCATCAGTGAACAGGGCATATGTCTTTTCATTTTCTGGTAGTTCATTGTATGGTGGGGCCTCTTTAGCACGTGATACTTCTTCTGCTGGTGATGTTCCAAACTTTTTGCCTTCAGGCCAGTCCATGATCACCTCTAGGATCCCTGGACGGCTGAGGTTCCCCATCCGAGCTCGCTGCGTAATCAACGCAATCCACTTACTCCAAGTGGCATCAGTAGCATGATGGGTGGAGGGAACCTTTCCCTTGAACATCCAGTTCAGCACTGGCAGTCGAGGTGCCAGAAGGAGCTGTGTTTCAGTACCGACTACTTCAGAAGCAGCCCAAACCCCCTCATAAGAGGCTAAGATCTCCTTTTCAGTTGGAGTATAGCCCTCTTCTGACCCCCTGTAGGCCCGACTCCAGAATCCTAGGGGCCGGCCTCGGGTCTCTCCTGAGGCTCTTTGCCACAAGCTCCAAGTGGGACCTTTCTCTCCAGCAGCAGTGTAGAGGATGTTCTTTACATCCTCTCCCATCCGTACTGGCCCCAGGGCCACGGCACGGGCTATCTCTTGCTTAATCTGCTCAAAAGCCTGCTGCTGCTCAGGACCCCATGTAAACTCATTCTTCATTCGCGTCACATGATAAAGGGGGCTTACAATGAGGCTGTAGTTTGGAACATGCATTCTCCAAAAACCCACTACACCCAGAAACGATTGTGTCTCTTTCTTATTAGTGGGTGGAGACATGGCAGTGATTTTGTCGATCACATCTGTCGGGATGTGACGACGTCCATCTTGCCACTTTATACCTAGGAACTGAATTTCCTGGGCAGGTCCTTTCACTTTGCTTCGCTTAATAGCGAAACCAGCATGCAGAAGGATCTGGATTATTTGCTCTCCTTTCTCAAAAACTTCCTTTGCTGTGTCGCCCCACACAATGATGTCATCAATATACTGTAAGTGCTCGGGAGCACCACCCTGTTCCTGTGCAGCTTGGATCAACCCATGGCAAATGGTTGGGCTATGTTTCCACCCCTGGGGCAAACGATTCCAGGTATATTGGATGCCCCTCCAGGTGAAAGCAAACTGTGGCCTACATTCTTTGGCCAAAGGAATGGAGAAAAAGGCATTAGCAATGTCAATGGTGGCATACCATTTAGCTGCTTTTGACTCCAATTCATATTGGAGTTCTAACATGTCTGGCACAGCAGCACTCAGTGGGGGTGTGACTTCATTCAGGCCACGGTAGTCCACCGTCAGCCTCCATTCTCCACTGGCTTTACGCACTGGCCATATGGGACTATTAAAAGGTGAGTGAGTTTTACTGATCACTCCCTGACTCTCTAGTTGACGAATCAACTTATGAATGGGGAGCAAGGAATCCCTGTTGGTGCGGTACTGCCGTCTGTGCACCGTTTTTGTAGCAATTGGTACCTGTTGCTCTTTCACTCGTAGCAACCCCACAGCAGACGGATCTTCTGATAGGCCAGGCAAAACAGACAACTGCTTAACACCTTCCGTGTCTACAGCAGCTATTCCAAAGGCCCATCGATACCCTTTGGGATCCTTAAAGTATCCCCTTCTGAGGTAATCAATACCAAGTATACATGGAGCCCCTGGGCCAGTCACAATAGTGTGCTTTTGCCAGTCTTTACCAGTGAGGCTGATTTCGGCCTCCAACATAGTCAGCTCTTGGGAACCCCCAGTCACCCCATGAATATAAATTGATCTTGTCCCTTGGTGACTCGAGGGCATTAGAGTGCACTGAGCACCAGTGTCCACCAGGGCCTTATATTTCTGTGGTTCTGATGTGCCAGGCCATCTAACCCACACAGTCCAATATACTCTATTATCCCTTTCCCCCCCCTGGCTGGGGGCAGGGCCCCTCTATTTGTTACCTCCGTTGTCTGCAGCAACTGGAGCAATCACCTTTTTGGAGAAGTTCACCTTGGTGGTTGATTTGTCTTGTAATTCTTTTACCCGTGCTTGAAGTGCAGGAGTAGGTTGTTTATGCCACTTCTTCATATCTTCTCCATGGTCACGTAGGTAATGCCACAAGGCAAAACGTGACATAGTCTTACTGTTGTCACTTGCTCGAGCAGGAGAACGTCTTCTTTTAATAGCTGAGACATTGGATGACACCGGCTGGGAGGAAACCAAGTTGATCAGGCCCTCCAGTAGGCTGTTCTGGGAATTCTGGTCCCCATTGGATGTATCTGTTACCACCGTGGATCCATCAGCATTAGGCACGGTTGACAGTTTGTCTATCATATCTTCTTGTTTGTTTTCTATTCTGTTCAGCTTTTCAGCTACTTTTACGATGGCTGAAACACAAGCTCGCAGAGGGCTTAAATGTAACTCAAAGTCTTGAAGTTTATTAATCAGTTCATTTATGAGGGGTCTTCTTTCCCCTCTGCCATACATTGCTGCAAATGTACTGGCGTACCTTTCTGGTGCAGTCTTTGTGAATGTACGCCACATGTTTGGTGTACACCTGACTCTCTCAGGATCATGCTCTTGATCCGGCTCATCAGGAATGAAATCGGGGCTATGTAGCGTTTCCACCACAGCATATTCTCTTAAATAACTGATGCCTTTTTCTATATCAGTCCATTTCTTTTTCTCAGGCATCAGATCATCTTTGAAGGGGTATCTTTCTTTTACAGCTAACAGCATCCTCTTCCAGAGGGTGAAGGCCTGGTTCTGGCATGTACTAATACCTCGGTCAATGGCTGAGTCCCTAGCAATGCCACCCAGCTGGCGAGCTTCTCTACTATCTAGCCACACGCTGTTGGCCCCATTGTCCCAACAACGAAGTAACCAAGTGGCAATAGGCTCATTTGGGTGACGTGAAAAGTCTTTTCTCAGGCTTTGAATTTCATTCATTTTCAGAGATCGATCAACAATGGTAACAATGTCTTGCTCACCTCTTACTCTTTCAGGACTCCTTGTTGCCCTTGTAGGCGTTGGTGACCGCGGTCTTACTGAGGGTCCCTCTCCTGGACTCGGGGGTGCTTCCCCTGGATCTCGGAGCCACTCCTCTGGACCTCTTTGCTCCTCTTTCTTCTCTTCTAACGGAGTCGAGATTCGTTTCATTTTCCGTCCTCTCACAGGGGCAACTGATATCAATTGTGGTGCCTCCTGTGGTTGATCAGGTTGGCCAGTTCCAATGCTCTCACCCTCCAGCTCGGCTTCGAGTCTGTCTTTTTCAATCATGAGAGCATTTAGTTCAGATTGAAGGGTGTCTCGCTCAGTTTGGACAGTGTCCCGTTCAGATTGGAGGGTGTCGAGTTTGGATTGCAGGGAGTCTCTCTCGATTTGGAGGGCATCTCGTTGAGATTGGAGATCCCTTCTCTCAGCTTGAAGATTTTCCCTTTCGGCTTGGAGACTTTCTTTCTCAGCTCGGAGACACTCTTGCCAGGTTTTGAGATTCTCTCTCCTGGCTAGGAGACTCTCTTTCTCAACCTGGAGATTCTCTGTCTCGCCTTGGAGACTCTCTCTTTGGGATTGCAGGGAGTCTCTCTCAATTCGGAGGGCATCCTGTTCGGACTTGAGGCTATCCCTCTCAGACCGGAGGGCATCTCTCTCAGATTGGAGGTCTTCTCCCTTGACCAGGAGACTCTCTCGCTCAGCCTGGAGATTCTCCTGCTCTGCTCGGAGTCTCTCCTTTTCAGCTTGGAGACTCTCTCGCTCAGCCTGGAGATTCTCCCTCTCTGCTCGGAGTCTCTCCTGCAAACTCTCCCTTTCTGCTTGGAGACTCTCCTGCAAACTTTCCCTTTCAGATTGGAGACTCTCTCGCTCATTTCGTACCGTCTCCCTGAGACTCTCCCTTTCAGCTTTCAGACACTCTCTCTCAATTTCACAAACTCTCTCCCTCTCTGGGATACTATTGAATAAGGCCCGATAAGCATTAGCTAGGCCCCAAATCATTTGTGCCTCCTCAGATCTGCCTGAGCCGCAACATTCCTGTCTCAAGTATGCGTTTAAGCACTCAGGGTCTTCCAGGTGTTCAGGAGTGAAGTTCCATGACACCGAAGATGTCCATCTCTCTAAAGTCTCTCCCAAGCCTCTCCACACTCCCTGCCACTCAGTATTCTCTGGTTCTGGGGAAGGCTTCCTCAAAAAATGACAAATACAAATACTGAGTGAAATGATGAGAAGAACATTCAGGGAGATTGACAACGTGATCAGGTGAGCATTTAAAAACTGCATAAAGGATTCAAAGGAGAGACTGGGAGCCTGCTTAAAAATCACAAGTTCTGTAAAATTAGCAGCTCCCTCTGGAGTTGTATGCCACATTGTATGCAGATACCAGGTACATATTTCCATCACTGTTTTCAATCGATTGTATATACCTATAGCTCCATAGAGCAAAGTGACAAACTTAATTAAGGCCCAGTATGTTTTGAGCATTAAAAAAGAAAAAACAATGGCATGCAGACCCTTAAAAGGCAGTTTTAAAAGAGAAAGCATTTTTTTTTCTCTTTCTTTACAAAAACAAGATAGCAGAGCTCAAAGTTTACAAATATCCCAGAATATTGGCAGTCCGCCTAGACTTTCAAGGTCAAGTTCTCAGTGAGCACCTATGAAAAAGATAAACTTCCCCAACGAAACTCTCTGAGAGCAGAGAGAGATTCGTTCTAAAAAACTAAAAAGCAGCTTTTGCCCGCATTCTCCACCAAGAATGTCAACGGTTTACGGGCTGGTTCGGCCCAGTTCCGCGACTAGCGGGGCGGAGGGATCCGCAGATCCGCAGATCCGCGCCTCCGGAAAAAGGGAACAGGGGACCCCAAAATAATTAGAAACAGCGGCAACGATGTTGGCGATGCAAGGCAAGAAAGGCAACGCAAGGGAAAGCAGGAACGAGAAGAAAGGCGACGCGCGGAAAGAAAGTGGACGCAAGGGAAAGTAGGAACGGGAAGAAAGGCGATGCAAGGGAAGATAGGCGACGCAAGCGAAAGCAGGAATGGCAAGAAAGGCGACGGAAGGGTAGAAAGGCGACGCAAGGGAAAGCAGGAATGGTAAGAAAGGCGACGCAAGGGAAGAAAGGCGATGCAAGGGAAGAAAGGCGACGCAAGGGAGGCCAGGCGACGCAAGGGAAAGCAGGAACGGGAAGAAAGGCGACGCACGGGAAAGCAGGAACGAGAAGAAAGGCGACACAAGGGAATGCAGGAACGGGTAGAAAGGCGATGCAAGGGAAGATAGGCGACGCAAGCGAAAGCAGGAATGGTAAGAAAGGCGACGGAAGGGTAGAAAGGCGACGCAAGGGAAAGCAGGAACGGTAAGAAAGGCGACGCAAGGGAAGAAAGGCGATGCAAGGGAAGAAAGGCGACGCAAGGGAAGAAAGGCGACGCAAGGGAAGAATGGCGACGCACGGGAAAGCAGGAACGGGAAGAAAGGCGTGGCAAGGGAAAGCAGGGCGACGCAAGAGAAAGCAGAAACGGGAAGTAAGGCGTCGGAAGGGAAAGCAGGAACGAGAAGAAAGGCGAAGCAAGGGAAAGCAGGAACTGGAAGAAAGGCGACGCAAGGGAAGGAAGTCGAAGCATGGGAAAGTAGGAACGGGAAGAAAGGCGACGCTAGGGATCGCAGGAACGAGAAGAAAGGCGACGTAAGGAAAGAAAGGCGATGCTAGGGAAAGCAGGAAAGGGAAGAAAGGAGACGCAAGGGAAGAAAGGCGGCGAGAGGGAAAGCAGGAACAGGAAGAAAGGAGATGCACGGGAAGAAAGCTGACGCAAGGGAAAGCAGGAACGGGAGGAAAGGCGACGCAAGGGAAAGCAGGAATGAGAAGAAAGGCGACGCAAGGGAAGAAAGGCGACGCAAGGGAAGATAGGAAACGCAAGGGAAGAAAGGCGACGCAATGGAAGAAAGGCGACGCACGGGAAAGCAGGAACGGGAAGAAAGGAGACGCAAGGGAAGAAAGGCGGCGCAAGGGAAAGCAGGAACGGGAAGAAAGGAGATGCATGGGAAGAAAGCTGACGCAAGGGAAAGCAGGAACAGGAGGAAAGGTGACGCAAGGGAAGGCAGAAACGGTAAGAAAGGCTACGCAAGGGAAGAAAGGCTAAGCAAGGGAAGAAAGGCGACGCACGGAAAGCAGGAATGGTAAGAATGTCGACGGAAGGGAAGAAAGGCGACGCAAGGGAAAGGAGGAACGGGAAGACAGGCGACGCAAGAGAAAGCAGGAACGGGAAGAAATGCGATGCAAGGGAAGAAAGGCGACGCAAGGGAAGAAAGGCGATGCACGGGAAAGCAGGAAGGGGAAAAAAGGCGATGCAAGGGAAGAAAGGCGACGCAGGGGAAGAAAGTCGACGCAAGGGAAGGCAGGAACTGCAAGAAAGGCGACGCATGGAAAGAAAGGCGAAGCAAGGGAAAGTAGGAAAGGGAAGAAAGGAGACGCAAGGGAAGAAAGGCGTCGCAAGGGAAAGCAGGAACGGGAAGAAAGGCGACGCAAGGGAAGAAAGCTGACGCAAGGGAAAGCAGGAATGGGAGGAAAGGTGACGCAAGGGAAAGCAGGAACGGTAAGAAAGGCTACGCAAGGGAAGAAACTCGACGCAAGGGAAGGCAGGAACTGCAAGAAAGGCGACGCATGGAAAGAATGGCGACGCTAGAGAAAGCAGAAACGGGAAGTAAGGCGTCGGAAGGGAAAGCAGAAACGGGAAGAAAGGCGACGCAAGGGATCGCAGGAAGGAGAACAAAGGCGACGCAAGGAAAGAAAGGCGATGCTAGGGAAAGCAGGAAAGGGAAGAAAGGAGACGCAAGGGAAGAAAGGCGGCGCAAGGGAAAGCAGGAATGGTAAGAAAGGAGATGCATGGGAAGAAAGCTGACGCAAGGGAAAGCAGGAACGGGAGGAAAGGCGACGCAAGGGAAAGCAGGAACGAGAAGAAAGGTGACGCAAGGGAAAGCAGGAACGGTAAGAAAGGCGACGCAAGGGAAGAAAGGCGATGCAAGGGTAGAAAGGCGAGGCAAGGGAAAGCAGGAAAGGGAAGAAAGGCGACGCAAGGGAAGAAAGGAGATGCAAGGGAAGAAAGGCGACGCAATGGAAGCAAGGCGACGCAAGGGAAAGCAGGAACAGGAAGAAAGGCGACGCACGGGAAAGCAGGTACGAGAAGAAAGGCGACTCAAGGGAAAGCAGGAACGGAAAGAAAAGCGATGCAAGGGAAGAAAGGCGGCGCAGGGGAAGAAAGGCGACGCGAGGGAAAGCAGGAATGGTAAGAAAGGCGACGCACGGGAAAGCAGGAACAAGAAGAAAGGCGACGCGCGGAAAGAAAGTCGACGCAAGGGAAAGTAGGAACGGGAAGAAAGGCGATGCAAGGGAAGATAGGCGACGCAAGCGAAAGCAGGAATGGTAAGAAAGGCGACGGAAGGGTAGAAAGGCGACGCAAGGGAAAGCAGGAATGGTAAGAAAGGCGACGCACGGGAAGAAAGGAGATGCAAGGGAAGAAAGGCGACGCAATGGAAGCAAGGCGACGCAAGGGAAAGCAGGAACAGGAAGAAAGGCGACGCACGGGAAAGCAGGAACGAGAAGAAAGGCGACACAAGGGAATGCAGGAACGGGTAGAAAGGCGATGCAAGGGAAGATAGGCGACGCAAGCGAAAGCAGGAATGGTAAGAAAGGCGACGGAAGGGTAGAAAGGCGGCGCAAGGGAAAGCAGGAATGGTAAGAAAGGCGACGCAAGGGAAGAAAGGCGATGCAAGGGAAGAAAGGCGACGCAAGGAAGGCCAGGCAACGCAAGGGAAAGCAGGAACAGGAAGAAAGGCGTCGCATGGGAAAGCAGGAACGAGAAGAAAGGCGACGCGCGGGAAAGCAGGAACGAGGAGAAAGGCGACGCAAGGGAAGAAAGGCGACGCAGGGGAAGAAAGGCGACGCGAGGGAAAGCGGAAATGGAAAGAAAGGCGATGCAAGGGTATGAAATGCGACGCAAGGGAAAGCAGGAATGGGAAGAAAGGCGACGCAAGGGAAGAAAGGCGACGCAAGGGAAGAAAGGCGATGCAAGGGAAGAAAGGCGATGCAAGGGAAGAAAGGCGACGCAAGGGATATCAGGAACGAGAAGAAAGGCGACGCAAGGGAAGAAAGGCGACGCAAGGGAAGATAGGCGACGCAAGGGCAAGCAAGAATGGTAAGAAAGGCGACGGAAGGGAAGAAAGGAGACGCAAGGGAAGAAAGGCGACGCTGTGGAAGAAAGGCGACGCACGGAAAGCAGGAATGGGAAGAAAGGCGACGCAAGGGAAGATAGGCGATGCAAGGGAAAGCAGAAATAGGAAATAAGGCTTCGGAAGGGAAAGCAGGGACGAGAAGAAAGGCGAAGCAAGGGTAAGCAGGAATGGTAAGAAAGGCGACGCAAGGGAAGAAAGGCGATGCAAGGGAAGAAAGGCGATGCAAGGGAAGCAAGGCGACGCAAGGGAAGTCAGGAACTGGAAGAAAGGCGACGCAAGGGAAGAAAGGCAACGCAAGAGAAGAAAGGCGGCGCAAGGGAAAGCAGGAACGGGAAGAAAGGAGATGCATGGGAAGAAAGCTGAAGCAAGGGAAAGCAGGAACGGGGGGAAAGGTGACGCAAGGGAAAGCAGGAACGGTAAGAAAGGCGACGCAAGGGAAGAAAGGCGACGCAAGGGAAAGTAGGAACGGGAAGAAAGGCGATGCAAGGGAAGATAGGCGACGCAAGCGAAAGCAGGAATGGTAAAAAAGGCGACGGAAGGGTAGAAAGGCTACGCAAGGGAAAGCAGGAACGGTAAGAAAGGCGACGCAAGGGAAGAAAGGCGACGCAAGGGAAAGTAGGAACGGGAAGAAAGGCGATGCAAGGGAAGATAGGCGACGCAAGCGAAAGCAGGAATGGTAAAAAAGGCGACGGAAGGGTAGAAAGGCTACGCAAGGGAAAGCAGGAATGGTAAGAAAGGCGACGCACGGGAAGAAAGGCGACACGAGGGAAAGCAAGAATGGTAAGAAAGGTGACGCGAGGGAAAACAGGAATGGTAAGAAAGGCGACGCAAGGGAAAGCAGGAAAGGGAAGAAAGACTACGCAAGGGAAAGCAGGAACGAGAAGAAAGGCGAAGCATGGTTAAGCAGGAACTGGAAGAAAGGCGACGCAAGGGATGGAAGTCGATGCATGGGAAAGTAGGAACGGGAAGAAAGGCGACGCTAGGGATCGCAGGACCGAGAAGAAAGGCGACGCAAGGAATGAAAGGCGATGCTAGGGAAAGCAGGAAAGGGAAGAAAGGAGACGCAAGGGAAGAAAGCTGACGCAAGGGAAAGCAGGAACGGGAGGAAAGGCGACGCAAGGGAAAGCAGGAACGAGAAGAAAGGCGACGCAAGGGAAGAAAGGCGACGCAAGGGAAGATATGAAACGCAAGGTAAAGCAGGAATGGTAAGAAAGCCGACGGAAGGGTACAAAGGCGACGCAAGGGAAAGCAGGAATGGGAAGAAAGGCGACGCAAGGGAAGAAAGGAGACGCAAGGGAAGAAAGGCGACGCAATGGAAGAAAGGCGACGCACGGAAAGCAGGAATGGGAAGAAAGGCGACGCAAGGAAAGAAAGGCGATGAAAGGGAAAGTAGGAAAGGGAAGAAAGGAGACGCAAGGGAAGAAAGCTGACGCAAGGGAAAGCAGGAACAGGAGGAAAGGTGACGCAAGGGAAAGCAGAAACGGTAAGAAGGGCTACGCAAGGGAAGAAAGGCGACGCAGGGGAAGAAAGGCGACGCGAGGGAAAGCAGGAATGGTAAGAAAGGCGATGCAAGGGTATGAAATGCGACGCAAGGGAAAGCAGGAATGGGAAGAAAGGCGACGCAAGGTGTCAACGGTTTACGGGCTGGTTCGGCCCAGTTCCGCGACTATAGCAATATCTTTCCACAGTTCAGCAGCCCAAATAGGTTTACCCCTTCTTTGCCAGTTATTCTGTTCCCCCTGCTGTAACCACCCCCTCAAAGCATTTGCCACCATCCATGAGTCAGTGTAAAGATAAAGCATTGGCCACCTCTCCCGTTCAGCAACATCTAAGGCCAGTTGGACAGCCTTTACCTCTGCAAATTGGCTTGATTCTCCTTTCCCTTCAGTGGCCTCTGCAACTTGTCGTGTGGGGCTCCACACAGCAGCTTTCCATCTGCGATGCTTCCCCACAATACGACACGATCCATCAGTGAACAGGGCATATGTCTTTTCATTTTCTGGTAGTTCATTGTATGGTGGGGCCTCTTTAGCACGTGATACTTCTTCTGCTGGTGATGTTCCAAACTTTTTGCCTTCAGGCCAGTCCATGATCACCTCTAGGATCCCTGGACGGCTGAGGTTCCCCATCCGAGCTCGCTGCGTAATCAACGCAATCCACTTACTCCAAGTGGCATCAGTAGCATGATGGGTGGAGGGAACCTTTCCCTTGAACATCCAGTTCAGCACTGGCAGTCGAGGTGCCAGAAGGAGCTGTGTTTCAGTACCGACTACTTCAGAAGCAGCCCAAACCCCCTCATAAGAGGCTAAGATCTCCTTTTCAGTTGGAGTATAGCCCTCTTCTGACCCCCTGTAGGCCCGACTCCAGAATCCTAGGGGCCGGCCTCGGGTCTCTCCTGAGGCTCTTTGCCACAAGCTCCAAGTGGGACCTTTCTCTCCAGCAGCAGTGTAGAGGATGTTCTTTACATCCTCTCCCATCCGTACTGGCCCCAGGGCCACGGCACGGGCTATCTCTTGCTTAATCTGCTCAAAAGCCTGCTGCTGCTCAGGACCCCATGTAAACTCATTCTTCATTCGCGTCACATGATAAAGGGGGCTTACAATGAGGCTGTAGTTTGGAACATGCATTCTCCAAAAACCCACTACACCCAGAAACGATTGTGTCTCTTTCTTATTAGTGGGTGGAGACATGGCAGTGATTTTGTCGATCACATCTGTCGGGATGTGACGACGTCCATCTTGCCACTTTATACCTAGGAACTGAACTTCCTGGGCAGGTCCTTTCACTTTGCTTCGCTTAATAGCGAAACCAGCATGCAGAAGGATCTGGATTATTTGCTCTCCTTTCTCAAAAACTTCCTTTGCTGTGTCGCCCCACACAATGATGTCATCAATATACTGTAAGTGCTCGGGAGCACCACCCTGTTCCTGTGCAGCTTGGATCAACCCATGGCAAATGGTTGGGCTATGTTTCCACCCCTGGGGCAAACGATTCCAGGTATATTGGATGCCCCTCCAGGTGAAAGCAAACTGTGGCCTACATTCTTTGGCCAAAGGAATGGAGAAAAAGGCATTAGCAATGTCAATGGTGGCATACCATTTGGCTGCTTTTGACTCCAATTCATATTGGAGTTCTAACATGTCTGGCACAGCAGCACTCAGTGGGGGTGTGACTTCATTCAGGCCACGGTAGTCCACCGTCAGCCTCCATTCTCCACTGGCTTTACGCACTGGCCATATGGGACTATTAAAAGGCGAGTGAGTTTTACTGATCACTCCCTGACTCTCTAGTTGACGAATCAACTTATGAATGGGGAGCAAGGAATCCCTGTTGGTGCGGTACTGCCGTCTGTGCACCGTTTTTGTAGCAATTGGTACCTGTTGCTCTTTCACTCGTAGCAACCCCACAGCAGACGGATCTTCTGATAGGCCAGGCAAAACAGACAACTGCTTAACACCTTCCGTGTCTACAGCAGCTATTCCAAAGGCCCATCGATACCCTTTGGGATCCTTAAAGTATCCCCTTCTGAGGTAATCAATACCAAGTATACATGGAGCCCCTGGGCCAGTCACAATAGTGTGCTTTTGCCAGTCTTTACCAGTGAGGCTGATTTCGGCCTCCAACATAGTCAGCTCTTGGGAACCCCTAGTCACCCCATGAATATAAATTGATCTTGTCCCTTGGTGACTCGAGGGCATTAGAGTGCACTGAGCACCAGTGTCCACCAGGGCCTTATATTTCTGTGGTTCTGATGTGCCAGGCCATCTAACCCACACAGTCCAATATACTCTATTATCCCTTTCCCCCCCCTGGCTGGGGGCAGGGCCCCTCTATTTGTTACCTCCGTTGTCTGCAGCAACTGGAGCAATCACCTTTTTGGAGAAGTTCACCTTGGTGGTTGATTTGTCTTGTAATTCTTTTACCCGTGCTTGAAGTGCAGGAGTAGGTTGTTTATGCCACTTCTTCATATCTTCTCCATGGTCACGTAGGTAATGCCACAAGGCAAAACGTGACATAGTCTTACTGTTGTCACTTGCTCGAGCAGGAGAACGTCTTCTTTTAATAGCTGAGACATTGGATGACACCGGCTGGGAGGAAACCAAGTTGATCAGGCCCTCCAGTAGGCTGTTCTGGGAATTCTGGTCCCCATTGGATGTATCTGTTACCACCGTGGATCCATCAGCATTAGGCACGGTTGACAGTTTGTCTATCATATCTTCTTGTTTGTTTTCTATTCTGTTCAGCTTTTCAGCTACTTTTACGATGGCTGAAACACAAGCTCGCAGAGGGCTTAAATGTAACTCAAAGTCTTGAAGTTTATTAATCAGTTCATTTATGAGGGGTCTTCTTTCCCCTCTGCCATACATTGCTGCAAATGTACTGGCGTACCTTTCTGGTGCAGTCTTTGTGAATGTACGCCACATGTTTGGTGTACACCTGACTCTCTCAGGATCATGCTCTTGATCCGGCTCATCAGGAATGAAATCGGGGCTATGTAGCGTTTCCACCACAGCATATTCTCTTAAATAACTGATGCCTTTTTCTATATCAGTCCATTTCTTTTTCTCAGGCATCAGATCATCTTTGAAGGGGTATCTTTCTTTTACAGCTAACAGCATCCTCTTCCAGAGGGTGAAGGCCTGGTTCTGGCATGTACTAATACCTCGGTCAATGGCTGAGTCCCTAGCAATGCCACCCAGCTGGCGAGCTTCTCTACTATCTAGCCACACACTGTTGGCCCCATTGTCCCAACAACGAAGTAACCAAGTGGCAATAGGCTCATTTGGGTGACGTGAAAAGTCTTTTCTCAGACTTTGAATTTCATTCATTTTCAGAGATCGATCAACAATGGTAACAATGTCTTGCTCACCTCTTACTCTTTCAGGACTCCTTGTTGCCCTTGTAGGCGTTGGTGACCACGGTCTTACTGAGGGTCCCTCTCCTGGACTCGGGGGTGCTTCCCCTGGATCTCGGAGCCACTCCTCTGGACCTCTTTGCTCCTCTTTCTTCTCTTCTAACGGAGTCGAGATTCGTTTCATTTTCCGTCCTCTCACAGGGGCAACTGATATCAATTGTGGTGCCTCCTGTGGTTGATCAGGTTGGTCAGTTCCAATGCTCTCACCCTCCAGCTCGGCTTCGAGTCTGTCTTTTTCAATCATGAGAGCATTTAGTTCAGATTGAAGGGTGTCTCGCTCAGTTTGGACAGTGTCCCGTTCAGATTGGAGGGTGTCGAGTTTGGATTGCAGGGAGTCTCTCTCGATTTGGAGGGCATCTCGTTGAGATTGGAGATCCCTTCTCTCAGCTTGAAGATTTTCCCTTTCGGCTTGGAGACTTTCTTTCTCAGCTCGGAGACACTCTTGCCAGGTTTTGAGATTCTCTCTCCTGGCTAGGAGACTCTCTTTCTCAACCTGGAGATTCTCTGTCTCGCCTTGGAGACTCTCTCTTTGGGATTGCAGGGAGTCTCTCTCAATTCGGAGGGCATCCTGTTCGGACTTGAGGCTATCCCTCTCAGACCGGAGGGCATCTCTCTCAGATTGGAGGTCTTCTCCCTTGACCAGGAGACTCTCTCGCTCAGCCTGGAGATTCTCCTGCTCTGCTCGGAGTCTCTCCTTTTCAGCTTGGAGACTCTCTCGCTCAGCCTGGAGATTCTCCCTCTCTGCTCGGAGTCTCTCCTGCAAACTCTCCCTTTCTGCTTGGAGACTCTCCTGCAAACTTTCCCTTTCAGATTGGAGACTCTCTCGCTCATTTCGTACCGTCTCCCTGAGACTCTCCCTTTCAGCTTTCAGACACTCTCTCTCAATTTCACAAACTCTCTCCCTCTCTGGGATACTATTGAATAAGGCCCGATAAGCATTAGCTAGGCCCCAAATCATTTGTGCCTCCTCAGATCTGCCTGAGCCACAACATTCCTGTCTCAAGTATGCGTTTAAGCACTCAGGGTCTTCCAGGTGTTCAGGAGTGAAGTTCCATGACACCGAAGATGTCCATCTCTCTAAAGTCTCTCCCAAGCCTCTCCACACTCCCTGCCACTCAGTATTCTCTGGTTCTGGGGAAGGCTTCCTCAAAAAATGACAAATACAAATACTGAGTGAAATGATGAGAAGAACATTCAGGGAGATTGACAACGTGATCAGGTGAGCATTTAAAAACTGCATAAAGGATTCAAAGGAGAGACTGGGAGCCTGCTTAAAAATCACAAGTTCTGTAAAATTAGCAGCTCCCTCTAGAGTTGTATGCCACATTGTATGCAGATACCAGGTACATATTTCCATCACTGTTTTCAATCGATTGTATATACCTATAGCTCCATAGAGCAAAGTGACAAACTTAATTAAGGCCCAGTATGTTTTGAGCATTAAAAAAGAAAAAACAATGGCATGCAGACCCTTAAAAGGCAGTTTTAAAAGAGAAAGCATTTTTTTTTCTCTTTCTTTACAAAAACAAGATAGCAGAGCTCAAAGTTTACAAATATCCCAGAATATTGGCAGTCCGCCTAGACTTTCAAGGTCAAGTTCTCAGTGAGCACCTATGAAAAAGATAAACTTCCCCAACGAAACTCTCTGAGAGCAGAGAGAGATTCGTTCTAAAAAACTAAAAAGCAGCTTTTGCCCGCATTCTCCACCAAGAATGTCAACGGTTTACGGGCTGGTTCGGCCCAGTTCCGCGACTAGCGGGGCGGAGGGATCCGCAGATCCGCAGATCCGCGCCTCCGGAAAAAGGGAACAGGGGACCCCAAAATAATTAGAAACAGCGGCAACGATGTTGGCGATGCAAGGCAAGAAAGGCAACGCAAGGGAAAGCAGGAACGAGAAGAAAGGCGACGCGCGGAAAGAAAGTGGACGCAAGGGAAAGTAGGAACGGGAAGAAAGGCGATGCAAGGAAAGATAGGCGACGCAAGCAAAAGCAGGAATGGTAAGAAAGGCGACGGAAGGGTAGAAAGGCGACGCAAGGGAAAGCATGAACGGTAAGAAAGGCGACGCAAGGGAAGAAAGGCGATGCAAGGGAAGAAAGGCGACGCAAGGGAGGCCAGGCGACGCGAGGGAAAGCAAGAATAGTAAGAAAGGCGACGCACGGGAAAGCAGGAACGAGAAGAAAGGCGACACAAGGGAATGCAGGAACGGGTAGAAAGGCGATGCAAGGGAAGATAGGCGACGCAAGCGAAAGCAGGAATGGTAAGAAAGGCGACGGAAGGGTAGAAAGGCGACGCAAGGGAAAGCAGGAACGGTAAGAAAGGCGACGCAAGGGAAGAAAGGCGATGCAAGGGAAGAAAGGCGACGCAAGGGAAGAAAGGCGACGCAAGGGAAGAATGGCGACGCACGGGAAAGCAGGAACGGGAAGAAAGGTGACGGAAGGGAAGAAAGGCGACACAAGGGAAAGCAGGAATGGGAAGAAAGGAGACGCAAGGGAAAGCAGGAACGGTAAGAAAGGAGACGCAAGGGAAGAAAGGCGGCGAGAGGGAAAGCAGGAACGGGAAGAAAGGAGATGCACGGGAAGAAAGCTGATGCAAGGGAAAGTAGGAACGGGAGGAAAGGCGACGCAAGGGAAAGCAGGAACGAGAAGAAAGGCGACGCAAGGGAAGAAAGGCGACGCAAGGGAAGATAGGAAACGCAAGGGAAGAAAGGCGACGCAATGGAAGAAAGGCGACGCACGGAATGCAGGAATGGGAAGAAAGGAGACGCAAGGGAAGAAAGGCGGCGCAAGGGAAAGCAGGAACGAGAAGAAAGGAGATGCATGGGAAGAAAGCTGACGCAAGGGAAAGCAGGAACAGGAGGAAAGGTGACGCAAGGGAAGGCAGAAACGGTAAGAAAGGCTACGCAAGGGAAGAAAGGCGACGCAAGGGAAGAAAGGCGACGCACGGAAAGCAGGAATGGTAAGAATGTCGACGGAAGGGAAGAAAGGCGACGCAAGGGAAAGGAGGAACGGGAAGACAGGCGACGCAAGAGAAAGCAGGAACGGGAAGAAATGCGATGCAAGGGAAGAAAGGCGACGCAAGGGAAGAAAGGCGACGCACGGGAAAGCAGGAAGGGGAAAAAAGGCGATGCAAGGGAAGAAAGGCGACGCAGGGGAAGAAAGTCGACGCAAGGGAAGGCAGGAACTGCAAGAAAGGCGACGCATGGAAAGAAAGGCGAAGCAAGGGAAAGTAGGAAAGGGAAGAAAGGAGACGCAAGGGAAGAAAGGCGTCGCAAGGGAAAGCAGGAACGGGAAGAAAGGCGACGCAAGGGAAGAAAGCTGACGCAAAGGAAAGCAGGAACGGGAGGAAAGGTGACGCAAGGGAAAGCAGGAACGGTAAGAAAGGCTACGCAAGGGAAGAAACTCGACGCAAGGGAAGGCAGGAACTGCAAGAAAGGCGACGCATGGAAAGAATGGCGACGCTAGAGAAAGCAGAAACGGGAAGTAAGGCGTCAGAAGGGAAAGCAGAAACGGGAAGAAAGGCGACGCAAGGGATCGCAGGAAGGAGAACAAAGGCGACGCAAAGAAAGAAAGGCGATGCTAGGGAAAGCAGGAAAGGGAAGAAAGGAGACGCAAGGGAAGAAAGGCGGCGCAAGGGAAAGCAGGAATGGTAAGAAAGGAGATGCATGGGAAGAAAGCTGACGCAAGGGAAAGCAGGAACGGGAGGAAAGGCGACGCAAGGGAAAGCAGGAACGAGAAGAAAGGTGACGCAAGGGAAAGCAGGAACGGTAAGAAAGGCGACGCAAGGGAAGAAAGGCGACGCAAGGGTAGAAAGGCGAGGCAAGGGAAAGCAGGAAAGGGAAAAAAGGCGACGCAAGGGAAGAAAGGAGATGCAAGGGAAGAAAGACGACGCAATGGAACCAAGGCGACGCAAGGGAAAGCAGGAACAGGAAGAAAGGCGACGCACGGGAAAGCAGGTACGAGAAGAAAGGCGACTCAAGGGAAAGCAGGAACGGAAAGAAAAGCGATGCAAGGGAAGAAAGGCGGCGCAGGGGAAGAAAGGCGACGCGAGGGAAAGCAAGAATAGTAAGAAAGGCGACGCGAGGGAAAGCAGGAATGGTAAGAAAGGCGACGCACGGGAAAGCAGGAACAAGAAGAAAGGCGACGCGCGGAAAGAAAGTCGACGCAAGGGAAAGTAGGAACGGGAAGAAAGGCGATGCAAGGGAAGATAGGCGACGCAAGCGAAAGCAGGAATGGTAAGAAAGGCGACGGAAGTGTAGAAAGGCGACGGAAGGGAAAGCAGGAATGGTAAGAAAGGCGACGCAAGGGAAGAAAGGCGATGCAAGGGAAGAAAGGCGACGCAAGGAAGGCCAGGCAACGCAAGGGAAAGCAGGAACAGGAAGAAAGGCGTCGCATGGGAAAGCCGGAACGAGAAGAAAGGCGACGCGCGGGGAAGCAGGAACGAGGAGAAAGGCGACGCAAGGGAAGAAAGGCGACGCAGGGGAAGAAAGGCGACGCGAGGGAAAGCGGAAATGGAAAGAAAGGCGATGCAAGGGTATGATATGCGACGCAAGGGAAAGCAGGAATGGGAAGAAAGGCGACGCAAGGGAAGAAAGGCGACGCAAGGGAAGAAAGGCGACGCAAGGGAAGAAAGGCGATGCAAGGGAAGCAAGGCGACGCAAGGGATATCAGGAACGAGAAGAAAGGCGACGCAAGGGAAGAAAGGCGACGCAAGGGAAGATAGGCGACGCAAGGGAAAGCAAGAATGGTAAGAAAGGCGACGGAAGGGAAGAAAGGAGACGCAAGGGAAGAAAGGCGACGCAGTGGAAGAAAGGCGATGCACGGAAAGCAGGAATGGGAAGAAAGGCGACGCAAGGGAAGATAGGCGGCGCAAGGGAAAGCAGAAATAGGAAATAAGGCTTCGGAATGGAAAGCAGGGACGAGAAGAAAGGCGAAGCAAGGGTAAGCAGGAATGGTAAGAAAGGCGACGCAAGGGAAGAAAGGCGATGCAAGGGAAGAAAGGCGATGCAAGGGAAGCAAGGCGACGCAAGGGAAGTCAGGAACTGGAAGAAAGGCGACGCAAGGGAAGAAAGGCAACGCAAGAGAAGAAAGGCGGCGCAAGGGAAAGCAGGAACGGGAAGAAAGGAGATGCATGGGAAGAAAGCTGAAGCAAGGGAAAGCAGGAACGGGAGGAAAGGTGACGCAAGGGAAAGCAGGAACGGTAAGAAAGGCGACGCAAGGGAAAGCAGGAACGAGAAGAAAGGCGACGCGCGGAAAGAAAGTGGACGCAAGGGAAAGTAGGAACGGGAAGAAAGGCGATGCAAGGGAAGATAGGCGACGCAAGCGAAAGCAGGAATGGTAAAAAAGGCGACGGAAGGGTAGAAAGGCTACGCAAGGGAAAGCAGGAATGGTAAGAAAGGCGACGCACGGGAAGAAAGGCGATGCAAGGGAAGAAAGGCGACGCAAGGGAAGAATGGCGACGCACGGGAAAGCAGGAATGGGAAGAAAGGCGTGGCAAGGGAAAGCAGGGCGACGCAAGAGAAAGCAGAAACGGGAAGTAAGGCGTCGGAAGGGAAAGCAGGAACGAGAAGAAAGGCGAAGCAAGGGAAAGCAGGAACTGGAAGAAAGGCGACGCCAGGGAAGGAAGTCGAAGCATGGGAAAGTAGGAACGGGAAGAAAGGCGACGCTAGGGATCGCAGGAACGAGAAGAAAGGCGACGCAAGGAAAGAAAGGCGATGCTAGGGAAAGCAGGAAAGGGAAGAAAGGAGACGCAAGGGAAGAAAGGCGGCGAGAGGGAAAGCAGGAACGGGAAGAAAGGAGATGCACGGGAAGAAAGCTGACGCAAGGGAAAGCAGGAACGAGAGGAAAGGCGACGCAAGGGAAAGCAGGAACGAGAAGAAAGGCGACGCAAGGGAAGAAAGGCGACGCAAGGGAAGAAAGGCGACGCGAGGGAAAGCAAGAATAGTAAGAAAGGCGATGCGAGGGAAAGCAGGAATGGTAAGAAAGGCGACGCACGGGAAAGCAGGAACAAGAAGAAAGGCGACGCGCGGAAAGAAAGTCGACGCAAGGGAAAGTAGGAACGGGAAGAAAGGCGATGCAAGGGAAGATAGGCGACGCAAGCGAAAGCAGGAATGGTAAGAAAGGCGACGGAAGGGTAGAAAGGCGACGGAAGGGAAAGCAGGAATGGTAAGAAAGGCGACGCAAGGGAAGAAAGGCGATGCAAGGGAAGAAAGGCGACGCAAGGAAGGCCAGGCAACGCAAGGGAAAGCAGGAACAGGAAGAAAGGCGTCGCATGGGAAAGCCGGAACGAGAAGAAAGGCGACGCGCGGGGAAGCAGGAACGAGGAGAAAGGCGACGCAAGGGAAGAAAGGCGACGCAGGGGAAGAAAGGCGACGCGAGGGAAAGCGGAAATGGAAAGAAAGGCGATGCAAGGGTATGATATGCGACGCAAGGGAAAGCAGGAATGGGAAGAAAGGCGACGCAAGGGAAGAAAGGCGACGCAAGGGAAGAAAGGCGACGCAAGGGAAGAAAGGCGATGCAAGGGAAGCAAGGCGACGCAAGGGATATCAGGAACGAGAAGAAAGGCGACGCAAGGGAAGAATGGCGACGCAAGGGAAGATAGGCGACGCAAGGGAAAGCAAGAATGGTAAGAAAGGCGACGGAAGGGAAGAAAGGAGACGCAAGGGATGAAAGGCGACGCAGTGGAAGAAAGGCGACGCACGGAAAGCAGGAATGGGAAGAAAGGCGACGCAAGGGAAGATAGGCGGCGCAAGGGAAAGCAGAAATAGGAAATAAGGCTTCGGAATGGAAAGCAGGGACGAGAAGAAAGGCGAAGCAAGGGTAAGCAGGAATGGTAAGAAAGGCGACGCAAGGGAAGAAAGGCGATGCAAGGGAAGAAAGGCGATGCAAGGGAAGCAAGGCGACGCAAGGGAAGTCAGGAACTGGAAGAAAGGCGACGCAAGGGAAGAAAGGCAACGCAAGAGAAGAAAGGCGGCGCAAGGGAAAGCAGGAACGGGAAGAAAGGAGATGCATGGGAAGAAAGCTGAAGCAAGGGAAAGCAGGAACGGGAGGAAAGGTGACGCAAGGGAAAGCAGGAACGGTAAGAAAGGCGACGCAAGGGAAAGCAGGAACGAGAAGAAAGGCGACGCGCGGAAAGAAAGTGGACGCAAGGGAAAGTAGGAACGGGAAGAAAGGCGATGCAAGGGAAGATAGGCGACGCAAGCGAAAGCAGGAATGGTAAAAAAGGCGACGGAAGGGTAGAAAGGCTACGCAAGGGAAAGCAGGAATGGTAAGAAAGGCGACGCACGGGAAGAAAGGCGATGCAAGGGAAGAAAGGCGACGCAAGGGAAGAATGGCGACGCACGGGAAAGCAGGAACGGGAAGAAAGGCGTGGCAAGGGAAAGCAGGGCGACGCAAGAGAAAGCAGAAACGGGAAGTAAGGCGTCGGAAGGGAAAGCAGGAACGAGAAGAAAGGCGAAGCAAGGGAAAGCAGGAACTGGAAGAAAAGCGACGCCAGGGAAGGAAGTCGAAGCATGGGAAAGTAGGAACGGGAAGAAAGGCGACGCTAGGGATCGCAGGAACGAGAAGAAAGGCGACGCAAGGAAAGAAAGGCGATGCTAGGGAAAGCAGGAAAGGGAAGAAAGGAGACGCAAGGGAAGAAAGGCGGCGAGAGGGAAAGCAGGAACGGGAAGAAAGGAGATGCACGGGAAGAAAGCTGACGCAAGGGAAAGCAGGAACGAGAGGAAAGGCGACGCAAGGGAAAGCAGGAACGAGAAGAAAGGCGACGCAAGGGAAGAAAGGCGACGCAAGGGAAGATAGGAAACGCAAGGGAAGAAAGGCGACGCAATGGAAGAAAGGCGACGCACGGAATGCAGGAATGGGAAGAAAGGAGACGCAAGGGAAGAAAGGCGGTGCAAGGGAAAGCAGGAACGGGAAGAAAGGAGATGCATGGGAAGAAAGCTGACGCAAGGGAAAGCAGGAACAGGAGGAAAGGTGACGCAAGGGAAGGCAGAAACGGTAAGAAAGGCTACGCAAGGGAAGAAAGGCGACGCAAGGGAAGAAAGGCGACGCACGGAAAGCAGGAATGGTAAGAATGTCGACGGAAGGGAAGAAAGGCGACGCAAGGGAAAGGAGGAACGGGAAGACAGGCGACGCAAGAGAAAGCAGGAACGGGAAGAAATGCGATGCAAGGGAAGAAAGGCGACGCAAGGGAAGAAAGGCGACGCACGGGAAAGCAGGAAGGGGAAAAAAGGCGATGCAAGGGAAGAAAGGCGACGCAAGGGAAGAAAGGCGACGCACGGGAAAGCAGGAAGGGGAAAAAAGGCGATGCAAGGGAAGAAAGGCGACGCAGGGGAAGAAAGTCGACGCAAGGGAAGGCAGGAACTGCAAGAAAGGCGACGCATGGAAAGAAAGGCGAAGCAAGGGAAAGTAGGAAAGGGAAGAAAGGAGACGCAAGGGAAGAAAGGCGTCGCAAGGGAAAGCAGGAACGGGAAGAAAGGCGACGCAAGGGAAGAAAGCTGACGCAAGGGAAAGCAGGAACGGGAGGAAAGGTGACGCAAGGGAAAGCAGAAACGGTAAGAAAGGCTACGCAAGGGAAGAAACTCGACGCAAGGGAAGGCAGGAACTGCAAGAAAGGCGACGCCTGGAAAGAATGGCGACGCTAGAGAAAGCAGAAACGGGAAGTAAGGCGTCAGAAGGGAAAGCAGAAACGGGAAGAAAGGCGACGCAAGGGATCGCAGGAAGGAGAACAAAGGCGACGCAAAGAAAGAAAGGCGATGCTAGGGAAAGCAGGAAAGGGAAGAAAGGAGACGCAAGGGAAGAAAGGCGGCGCAAGGGAAAGCAGGAATGGTAAGAAAGGAGATGCATGGGAAGAAAGCTGACGCAAGGGAAAGCAGGAACGGGAGGAAAGGCGACGCAAGGGAAAGCAGGAACGAGAAGAAAGGTGACGCAAGGGAAAGCAGGAACGGTAAGAAAGGCGACGCAAGGGAAGAAAGGCGACGCAAGGGTAGAAAGGCGAGGCAAGGGAAAGCAGGAAAGGGAAAAAAGGCGACGCAAGGGAAGAAAGGAGATGCAAGGGAAGAAAGACGACGCAATGGAACCAAGGCGACGCAAGGGAAAGCAGGAACAGGAAGAAAGGCGACGCACGGGAAAGCAGGTACGAGAAGAAAGGCGACTCAAGGGAAAGCAGGAACGGAAAGAAAAGCGATGCAAGGGAAGAAAGGCGGCGCAGGGGAAGAAAGGCGACGCGAGGGAAAGCAAGAATAGTAAGAAAGGCGACGCGAGGGAAAGCAGGAATGGTAAGAAAGGCGACGCACGGGAAAGCAGGAACAAGAAGAAAGGCGACGCGCGGAAAGAAAGTCGACGCAAGGGAAAGTAGGAACGGGAAGAAAGGCGATGCAAGGGAAGATAGGCGACGCAAGCGAAAGCAGGAATGGTAAGAAAGGCGACGGAAGGGTAGAAAGGCGACGGAAGGGAAAGCAGGAATGGTAAGAAAGGCGACGCAAGGGAAGAAAGGCGATGCAAGGGAAGAAAGGCGACGCAAGGAAGGCCAGGCAACGCAAGGGAAAGCAGGAACAGGAAGAAAGGCGTCGCATGGGAAAGCCGGAACGAGAAGAAAGGCGACGCGCGGGAAAGCAGGAACGAGGAGAAAGGCGACGCAAGGGAAGAAAGGCGACGCAGGGGAAGAAAGGCGACGCGAGGGAAAGCGGAAATGGAAAGAAAGGCGATGCAAGGGTATGATATGCGACGCAAGGGAAAGCAGGAATGGGAAGAAAGGCGACGCAAGGGAAGAAAGGCGACGCAAGGGAAGAAAGGCGACGCAAGGGAAGAAAGGCGACGCAAGGTAAGCAAGGCGACGCAAGGGATATCAGGAACGAGAAGAAAGGCGACGCAAGGGAAGAAAGGCGACGCAAGGGAAGATAGGCGACGCAAGGGAAAGCAAGAATGGTAAGAAAGGCGACGGAAGGGAAGAAAGGAGACGCAAGGGAAGCAAGGCGACGCAGTGGAAGAAAGGCGACGCACGGAAAGCAGGAATGGGAAGAAAGGCGACGCAAGGGAAGATAGGCGGCGCAAGGGAAAGCAGAAATAGGAAATAAGGCTTCGGAAGGGAAAGCAGGGACGAGAAGAAAGGCGAAGCAAGGGTAAGCAGGAATGGTAAGAAAGGCGACGCAAGGGAAGAAAGGCGATGCAAGGGAAGAAAGGCGATGCAAGGGAAGCAAGGCGACGCAAGGGAAGTCAGGAACTGGAAGAAAGGCGACGCAAGGGAAGAAAGGCAACGCAAGAGAAGAAAGGCGGCGCAAGGGAAAGCAGGAACGGGAAGAAAGGAGATGCATGGGAAGAAAGCTGAAGCAAGGGAAAGCAGGAACGGGAGGAAAGGTGACGCAAGGGAAAGCAGGAACGGTAAGAAAGGCGACGCAAGGGAAAGCAGGAACGAGAAGAAAGGCGACGCGCGGAAAGAAAGTGGACGCAAGGGAAAGTAGGAACGGGAAGAAAGGCGATGCAAGGGAAGATAGGCGACGCAAGCGAAAGCAGGAATGGTAAAAAAGGCGACGGAAGGGTAGAAAGGCTACGCAAGGGAAAGCAGGAATGGTAAGAAAGGCGACGCACGGGAAGAAAGGCGATGCAAGGGAAGAAAGGCGACGCAAGGGAGGCCAGGCGACGCAAGGGAAAGCAGGAACAGGAAGAAAGGCGACGCAAGGGAAAGCAGGAACGGTAAGAAAGGTGACGCAAGGGATCGCAGGAACGGAAAGAAATGCGACGCAAGGGAGGAAAGGCGACGCAGGGGAAGAAAGGCGACGCGAGGGAAAGCAAGAATGGTAAGAAAGGTGACGCGAGGGAAAACAGGAATGGTAAGAAAGGCGACGCAAGGGAAAGCAGGAAAGGGAAGAAAGGCGACGCAAGGGAAAGCAGGAACGAGAAGAAAGGCGACGCGCGGAAAGAAAGTCGACGCAAGGGAAAGCAGGAACGAGAAGAAAGGCGACGCAAGGGAAGAAAGGCGATGCAAGGGAAGAAAGGCGAGGCAAGGGAAGCAAGGCGACGCAAGGGAAACCAGGAAGGGGAAGAAAGGCGACGCAAGGGAAGATAGGCGATGCAAGGGAAAGGAGGAACGGGAAGACAGGCGACGCAAGAGAAAGCAGGAACGGGAAGAAATGCGATGCAAGGGAAGAAAGGCGACGCAAGGGAAGAATGGCGACGCACGGGAAAGCAGGAACGGGAAGAAAGGCGTGGCAAGGGAAAGCAGGGCGACGCAAGAGAAAGCAGAAACGGGAAGTAAGGCGTCGGAAGGGAAAGCAGGAACGAGAAGAAAGGCGAAGCATGGTTAAGCAGGAACTGGAAGAAAGGCGACGCAAGGGATGGAAGTCGATGCATGGGAAAGTAGGAACGGGAAGAAAGGCGACGCTAGGGATCGCAGGACCGAGAAGAAAGGCGACGCAAGGAATGAAAGGCGATGCTAGGGAAAGCAGGAAAGGGAAGAAAGGAGACGCAAGGGAAGAAAGCTGACGCAAGGGAAAGCAGGAACGGGAGGAAAGGCGACGCAAGGGAAAGCAGGAACGAGAAGAAAGGCGACGCAAGGGAAGAAAGGCGACGCAAGGGAAGATATGAAACGCAAGGTAAAGCAGGAATGGTAAGAAAGCCGACGGAAGGGTACAAAGGCGACGCAAGGGAAAGCAGGAATGGGAAGAAAGGCGACGCAAGGGAAGAAAGGAGACGCAAGGGAAGAAAGGCGACGCAATGGAAGAAAGGCGACGCACGGAAAGCAGGAATGGGAAGAAAGGCGACGCAAGGAAAGAAAGGCGATGAAAGGGAAAGTAGGAAAGGGAAGAAAGGAGACGCAAGGGAAGAAAGCTGACGCAAGGGAAAGCAGGAACAGGAGGAAAGGTGACGCAAGGGAAAGCAGAAACGGTAAGAAGGGCTACGCAAGGGAAGAAAGGCGACGCAGGGGAAGAAAGGCTTCGCGAGGGAAAGCAGGAATGGTAAGAAAGGCGATGCAAGGGTATGAAATGCGACGCAAGGGAAAGCAGGAATGGGAAGAAAGGCGACGCAAGGTGTCAACGGTTTACGGGCTGGTTCGGCCCAGTTCCGCGACTATAGCAATATCTTTCCACAGTTCAGCAGCCCAAATAGGTTTACCCCTTCTTTGCCAGTTATTCTGTTCCCCCTGCTGTAACCACCCCCTCAAAGCATTTGCCACCATCCATGAGTCAGTGTAAAGATAAAGCATTGGCCACCTCTCCCGTTCAGCAACATCTAAGGCCAGTTGGACAGCCTTTACCTCTGCAAATTGGCTTGATTCTCCTTTCCCTTCAGTGGCCTCTGCAACTTGTCGTGTGGGGCTCCACACAGCAGCTTTCCATCTGCGATGCTTCCCCACAATACGACACGATCCATCAGTGAACAGGGCATATGTCTTTTCATTTTCTGGTAGTTCATTGTATGGTGGGGCCTCTTTAGCACGTGATACTTCTTCTGCTGGTGATGTTCCAAACTTTTTGCCTTCAGGCCAGTCCATGATCACCTCTAGGATCCCTGGACGGCTGAGGTTCCCCATCCGAGCTCGCTGCGTAATCAACGCAATCCACTTACTCCAAGTGGCATCAGTAGCATGATGGGTGGAGGGAACCTTTCCCTTGAACATCCAGTTCAGCACTGGCAGTCGAGGTGCCAGAAGGAGCTGTGTTTCAGTACCGACTACTTCAGAAGCAGCCCAAACCCCCTCATAAGAGGCTAAGATCTCCTTTTCAGTTGGAGTATAGCCCTCTTCTGACCCCCTGTAGGCCCGACTCCAGAATCCTAGGGGCCGGCCTCGGGTCTCTCCTGAGGCTCTTTGCCACAAGCTCCAAGTGGGACCTTTCTCTCCAGCAGCAGTGTAGAGGATGTTCTTTACATCCTCTCCCATCCGTACTGGCCCCAGGGCCACGGCACGGGCTATCTCTTGCTTAATCTGCTCAAAAGCCTGCTGCTGCTCAGGACCCCATGTAAACTCATTCTTCATTCGCGTCACATGATAAAGGGGGCTTACAATGAGGCTGTAGTTTGGAACATGCATTCTCCAAAAACCCACTACACCCAGAAACGATTGTGTCTCTTTCTTATTAGTGGGTGGAGACATGGCAGTGATTTTGTCGATCACATCTGTCGGGATGTGACGACGTCCATCTTGCCACTTTATACCTAGGAACTGAATTTCCTGGGCAGGTCCTTTCACTTTGCTTCGCTTAATAGCGAAACCAGCATGCAGAAGGATCTGGATTATTTGCTCTCCTTTCTCAAAAACTTCCTTTGCTGTGTCGCCCCACACAATGATGTCATCAATATACTGTAAGTGCTCGGGAGCACCACCCTGTTCCTGTGCAGCTTGGATCAACCCATGGCAAATGGTTGGGCTATGTTTCCACCCCTGGGGCAAACGATTCCAGGTATATTGGATGCCCCTCCAGGTGAAAGCAAACTGTGGCCTACATTCTTTGGCCAAAGGAATGGAGAAAAAGGCATTAGCAATGTCAATGGTGGCATACCATTTAGCTGCTTTTGACTCCAATTCATATTGGAGTTCTAACATGTCTGGCACAGCAGCACTCAGTGGGGGTGTGACTTCATTCAGGCCACGGTAGTCCACCGTCAGCCTCCATTCTCCACTGGCTTTACGCACTGGCCATATGGGACTATTAAAAGGCGAGTGAGTTTTACTGATCACTCCCTGACTCTCTAGTTGACGAATCAACTTATGAATGGGGAGCAAGGAATCCCTGTTGGTGCGGTACTGCCGTCTGTGCACCGTTTTTGTAGCAATTGGTACCTGTTGCTCTTTCACTCGTAGCAACCCCACAGCAGACGGATCTTCTGATAGGCCAGGCAAAACAGACAACTGCTTAACACCTTCCGTGTCTACAGCAGCTATTCCAAAGGCCCATCGATACCCTTTGGGATCCTTAAAGTATCCCCTTCTGAGGTAATCAATACCAAGTATACATGGAGCCCCTGGGCCAGTCACAATAGTGTGCTTTTGCCAGTCTTTACCAGTGAGGCTGATTTCGGCCTCCAACATAGTCAGCTCTTGGGAACCCCCAGTCACCCCATGAATATAAATTGATCTTGTCCCTTGGTGACTCGAGGGCATTAGAGTGCACTGAGCACCAGTGTCCACCAGGGCCTTATATTTCTGTGGTTCTGATGTGCCAGGCCATCTAACCCACACAGTCCAATATACTCTATTATCCCTTTCCCCCCCCTGGCTGGGGGCAGGGCCCCTCTATTTGTTACCTCCGTTGTCTGCAGCAACTGGAGCAATCACCTTTTTGGAGAAGTTCACCTTGGTGGTTGATTTGTCTTGTAATTCTTTTACCCGTGCTTGAAGTGCAGGAGTAGGTTGTTTATGCCACTTCTTCATATCTTCTCCATGGTCACGTAGGTAATGCCACAAGGCAAAACGTGACATAGTCTTACTGTTGTCACTTGCTCGAGCAGGAGAACGTCTTCTTTTAATAGCTGAGACATTGGATGACACCGGCTGGGAGGAAACCAAGTTGATCAGGCCCTCCAGTAGGCTGTTCTGGGAATTCTGGTCCCCATTGGATGTATCTGTTACCACCGTGGATCCATCAGCATTAGGCACGGTTGACAGTTTGTCTATCATATCTTCTTGTTTGTTTTCTATTCTGTTCAGCTTTTCAGCTACTTTTACGATGGCTGAAACACAAGCTCGCAGAGGGCTTAAATGTAACTCAAAGTCTTGAAGTTTATTAATCAGTTCATTTATGAGGGGTCTTCTTTCCCCTCTGCCATACATTGCTGCAAATGTACTGGCGTACCTTTCTGGTGCAGTCTTTGTGAATGTACGCCACATGTTTGGTGTACACCTGACTCTCTCAGGATCATGCTCTTGATCCGGCTCATCAGGAATGAAATCGGGGCTATGTAGCGTTTCCACCACAGCATATTCTCTTAAATAACTGATGCCTTTTTCTATATCAGTCCATTTCTTTTTCTCAGGCATCAGATCATCTTTGAAGGGGTATCTTTCTTTTACAGCTAACAGCATCCTCTTCCAGAGGGTGAAGGCCTGGTTCTGGCATGTACTAATACCTCGGTCAATGGCTGAGTCCCTAGCAATGCCACCCAGCTGGCGAGCTTCTCTACTATCTAGCCACACGCTGTTGGCCCCATTGTCCCAACAACGAAGTAACCAAGTGGCAATAGGCTCATTTGGGTGACGTGAAAAGTCTTTTCTCAGACTTTGAATTTCATTCATTTTCAGAGATCGATCAACAATGGTAACAATGTCTTGCTCACCTCTTACTCTTTCAGGACTCCTTGTTGCCCTTGTAGGCGTTGGTGACCGCGGTCTTACTGAGGGTCCCTCTCCTGGACTCGGGGGTGCTTCCCCTGGATCTCGGAGCCACTCCTCTGGACCTCTTTGCTCCTCTTTCTTCTCTTCTAACGGAGTCGAGATTCGTTTCATTTTCCGTCCTCTCACAGGGGCAACTGATATCAATTGTGGTGCCTCCTGTGGTTGATCAGGTTGGTCAGTTCCAATGCTCTCACCCTCCAGCTCGGCTTCGAGTCTGTCTTTTTCAATCATGAGAGCATTTAGTTCAGATTGAAGGGTGTCTCGCTCAGTTTGGACAGTGTCCCGTTCAGATTGGAGGGTGTCGAGTTTGGATTGCAGGGAGTCTCTCTCGATTTGGAGGGCATCTCGTTGAGATTGGAGATCCCTTCTCTCAGCTTGAAGATTTTCCCTTTCGGCTTGGAGACTTTCTTTCTCAGCTCGGAGACACTCTTGCCAGGTTTTGAGATTCTCTCTCCTGGCTAGGAGACTCTCTTTCTCAACCTGGAGATTCTCTGTCTCGCCTTGGAGACTCTCTCTTTGGGATTGCAGGGAGTCTCTCTCAATTCGGAGGGCATCCTGTTCGGACTTGAGGCTATCCCTCTCAGACCGGAGGGCATCTCTCTCAGATTGGAGGTCTTCTCCCTTGACCAGGAGACTCTCTCGCTCAGCCTGGAGATTCTCCTGCTCTGCTCGGAGTCTCTCCTTTTCAGCTTGGAGACTCTCTCGCTCAGCCTGGAGATTCTCCCTCTCTGCTCGGAGTCTCTCCTGCAAACTCTCCCTTTCTGCTTGGAGACTCTCCTGCAAACTTTCCCTTTCAGATTGGAGACTCTCTCGCTCATTTCGTACCGTCTCCCTGAGACTCTCCCTTTCAGCTTTCAGACACTCTCTCTCAATTTCACAAACTCTCTCCCTCTCTGGGATACTATTGAATAAGGCCCGATAAGCATTAGCTAGGCCCCAAATCATTTGTGCCTCCTCAGATCTGCCTGAGCCGCAACATTCCTGTCTCAAGTATGCGTTTAAGCACTCAGGGTCTTCCAGGTGTTCAGGAGTGAAGTTCCATGACACCGAAGATGTCCATCTCTCTAAAGTCTCTCCCAAGCCTCTCCACACTCCCTGCCACTCAGTATTCTCTGGTTCTGGGGAAGGCTTCCTCAAAAAATGACAAATACAAATACTGAGTGAAATGATGAGAAGAACATTCAGGGAGATTGACAACGTGATCAGGTGAGCATTTAAAAACTGCATAAAGGATTCAAAGGAGAGACTGGGAGCCTGCTTAAAAATCACAAGTTCTGTAAAATTAGCAGCTCCCTCTGGAGTTGTATGCCACATTGTATGCAGATACCAGGTACATATTTCCATCACTGTTTTCAATCGATTGTATATACCTATAGCTCCATAGAGCAAAGTGACAAACTTAATTAAGGCCCAGTATGTTTTGAGCATTAAAAAAGAAAAAACAATGGCATGCAGACCCTTAAAAGGCAGTTTTAAAAGAGAAAGCATTTTTTTTTTCTCTTTCTTTACAAAAACAAGATAGCAGAGCTCAAAGTTTACAAATATCCCAGAATATTGGCAGTCCGCCTAGACTTTCAAGGTCAAGTTCTCAGTGAGCACCTATGAAAAAGATAAACTTCCCCAACGAAACTCTCTGAGAGCAGAGAGAGATTCGTTCTAAAAAACTAAAAAGCAGCTTTTGCCCGCATTCTCCACCAAGAATGTCAACGGTTTACGGGCTGGTTCGGCCCAGTTCCGCGACTAGCGGGGCGGAGGGATCCGCAGATCCGCAGATCCGCGCCTCCGGAAAAAGGGAACAGGGGACCCCAAAATAATTAGAAACAGCGGCAACGATGTTGGCGATGCAAGGCAAGAAAGGCAACGCAAGGGAAAGCAGGAACGAGAAGAAAGGCGACGCAAGGGAAGAAAGGCGACGCAAGGGTAGAAAGGCGAGGCAAGGGAAAGCAGGAAAGGGAAGAAAGGCGACGCAAGGGAAGAAAGGAGATGCAAGGGAAGAAAGGCGACGCAATGGAAGCAAGGCGACGCACGGGAAAGCAGGTACGAGAAGATAGGCGAATCAAGGGAAAGCAGGAACGGAAAGAAAAGCGATGCAAGGGAAGAAAGGCGGCGCAGGGGAAGAAAGGCGACGCGAGGGAAAGCAAGAATAGTAAGAAAGGCGATGCGAGGGAAAGCAGGAATGGTAAGAAAGGCGACGCACGGGAAAGCAGGAACAAGAAGAAAGGCGAAGCGCGGAAAGAAAGTCGACGCAAGGGAAAGTAGGAACGGGAAGAAAGGCGATGCAAGGGAAGATAGGCGACGCAAGCGAAAGCAGGAATGGTAAGAAAGGCGACGGAAGGGTAGAAAGGCGACGCAAGGGAAAGCAGGAATGGTAAGAAAGGCGACGCACGGGAAGAAAGGAGATGCAAGGGAAGAAAGGCGACGCAATGGAAGCAAGGCGACGCAAGGGAAAGCAGGAACAGGAAGAAAGGCGACGCACGGGAAAGCAGGAACGAGAAGAAAGGCGACACAAGGGAATGCAGGAACGGGTAGAAAGGCGATGCAAGGGAAGATAGGCGACGCAAGCGAAAGCAGGAATGGTAAGAAAGGCGACGGAAGGGTAGAAAGGCGGCGCAAGGGAAAGCAGGAATGGTAAGAAAGGCGACGCAAGGGAAGAAAGGCGACGCAGGGGAAGAAAGGCAACGCGAGGGAAAGCGGAAATGGAAAGAAAGGCGATGCAAGGGTATGAAATGCGACGCAAGGGAAAGCAGGAATGGGAAGAAAGGCGACGCAAGGGAAGAAAGGCGACGCAAGGGAAGAAAGGCGATGCAAGGGAAGAAAGGCGATGCAAGGGAAGCAAGGCGACGCAAGGGATATCAGGAACGAGAAGAAAGGCGACGCAAGGGAAGAAAGGCGGCGCAAGGGAAGATAGGCGACGCAAGGGAAAGCAAGAATGGTAAGAAAGGCGACGGAAGGGAAGAAAGGAGACGCAAGGGAAGAAAGGCGACGCAGTGGAAGAAAGGCGACGCACGGAAAGCAGGAATGGGAAGAAAGGCGACGCAAGGGAAGATAGGCGGCGCAAGGGAAAGCAGAAATAGGAAATAAGGCTTCGGAATGGAAAGCAGGGACGAGAAGAAAGGCGAAGCAAGGGTAAGCAGGAATGGTAAGAAAGGCGACGCAAGGGAAGAAAGGCGATGCAAGGGAAGAAAGGCGATGCAAGGGAAGCAAGGCGACGCAAGGGAAGTCAGGAACTGGAAGAAAGGCGACGCAAGGGAAGAAAGGCAACGCAAGAGAAGAAAGGCGGCGCAAGGGAAAGCAGGAACGGGAAGAAAGGAGATGCATGGGAAGAAAGCTGAAGCAAGGGAAAGCAGGAACGGGAGGAAAGGTGACGCAAGGGAAAGCAGGAACGGTAAGAAAGGCGACGCAAGGGAAAGCAGGAACGAGAAGAAAGGCGACGCGCGGAAAGAAAGTGGACGCAAGGGAAAGTAGGAACGGGAAGAAAGGCGATGCAAGGGAAGATAGGCGACGCAAGCGAAAGCAGGAATGGTAAAAAAGGCGACGGAAGGGTAGAAAGGCTACGCAAGGGAAAGCAGGAATGGTAAGAAAGGCGACGCACGGGAAGAAAGGCGATGCAAGGGAAGAAAGGCGACGCAAGGGAAGAATGGCGACGCACGGGAAAGCAGGAATGGGAAGAAAGGCGTGGCAAGGGAAAGCAGGGCGACGCAAGAGAAAGCAGAAACGGGAAGTAAGGCGTCGGAAGGGAAAGCAGGAACGAGAAGAAAGGCGAAGCAAGGGAAAGCAGGAACTGGAAGAAAGGCGACGCCAGGGAAGGAAGTCGAAGCATGGGAAAGTAGGAACGGGAAGAAAGGCGACGCTAGGGATCGCAGGAACGAGAAGAAAGGCGACGCAAGGAAAGAAAGGCGATGCTAGGGAAAGCAGGAAAGGGAAGAAAGGAGACGCAAGGGAAGAAAGGCGGCGAGAGGGAAAGCAGGAACGGGAAGAAAGGAGATGCACGGGAAGAAAGCTGACGCAAGGGAAAGCAGGAACGAGAGGAAAGGCGACGCAAGGGAAAGCAGGAACGAGAAGAAAGGCGACGCAAGGGAAGAAAGGCGACGCAAGGGAAGAAAGGCGACGCGAGGGAAAGCAAGAATAGTAAGAAAGGCGATGCGAGGGAAAGCAGGAATGGTAAGAAAGGCGACGCACGGGAAAGCAGGAACAAGAAGAAAGGCGACGCGCGGAAAGAAAGTCGACGCAAGGGAAAGTAGGAACGGGAAGAAAGGCGATGCAAGGGAAGATAGGCGACGCAAGCGAAAGCAGGAATGGTAAGAAAGGCGACGGAAGGGTAGAAAGGCGACGGAAGGGAAAGCAGGAATGGTAAGAAAGGCGACGCAAGGGAAGAAAGGCGATGCAAGGGAAGAAAGGCGACGCAAGGAAGGCCAGGCAACGCAAGGGAAAGCAGGAACAGGAAGAAAGGCGTCGCATGGGAAAGCCGGAACGAGAAGAAAGGCGACGCGCGGGGAAGCAGGAACGAGGAGAAAGGCGACGCAAGGGAAGAAAGGCGACGCAGGGGAAGAAAGGCGACGCGAGGGAAAGCGGAAATGGAAAGAAAGGCGATGCAAGGGTATGATATGCGACGCAAGGGAAAGCAGGAATGGGAAGAAAGGCGACGCAAGGGAAGAAAGGCGACGCAAGGGAAGAAAGGCGACGCAAGGGAAGAAAGGCGATGCAAGGGAAGCAAGGCGACGCAAGGGATATCAGGAACGAGAAGAAAGGCGACGCAAGGGAAGAATGGCGACGCAAGGGAAGATAGGCGACGCAAGGGAAAGCAAGAATGGTAAGAAAGGCGACGGAAGGGAAGAAAGGAGACGCAAGGGATGAAAGGCGACGCAGTGGAAGAAAGGCGACGCACGGAAAGCAGGAATGGGAAGAAAGGCGACGCAAGGGAAGATAGGCGGCGCAAGGGAAAGCAGAAATAGGAAATAAGGCTTCGGAATGGAAAGCAGGGACGAGAAGAAAGGCGAAGCAAGGGTAAGCAGGAATGGTAAGAAAGGCGACGCAAGGGAAGAAAGGCGATGCAAGGGAAGAAAGGCGATGCAAGGGAAGCAAGGCGACGCAAGGGAAGTCAGGAACTGGAAGAAAGGCGACGCAAGGGAAGAAAGGCAACGCAAGAGAAGAAAGGCGGCGCAAGGGAAAGCAGGAACGGGAAGAAAGGAGATGCATGGGAAGAAAGCTGAAGCAAGGGAAAGCAGGAACGGGAGGAAAGGTGACGCAAGGGAAAGCAGGAACGGTAAGAAAGGCGACGCAAGGGAAAGCAGGAACGAGAAGAAAGGCGACGCGCGGAAAGAAAGTGGACGCAAGGGAAAGTAGGAACGGGAAGAAAGGCGATGCAAGGGAAGATAGGCGACGCAAGCGAAAGCAGGAATGGTAAAAAAGGCGACGGAAGGGTAGAAAGGCTACGCAAGGGAAAGCAGGAATGGTAAGAAAGGCGACGCACGGGAAGAAAGGCGATGCAAGGGAAGAAAGGCGACGCAAGGGAAGAATGGCGACGCACGGGAAAGCAGGAACGGGAAGAAAGGCGTGGCAAGGGAAAGCAGGGCGACGCAAGAGAAAGCAGAAACGGGAAGTAAGGCGTCGGAAGGGAAAGCAGGAACGAGAAGAAAGGCGAAGCAAGGGAAAGCAGGAACTGGAAGAAAAGCGACGCCAGGGAAGGAAGTCGAAGCATGGGAAAGTAGGAACGGGAAGAAAGGCGACGCTAGGGATCGCAGGAACGAGAAGAAAGGCGACGCAAGGAAAGAAAGGCGATGCTAGGGAAAGCAGGAAAGGGAAGAAAGGAGACGCAAGGGAAGAAAGGCGGCGAGAGGGAAAGCAGGAACGGGAAGAAAGGAGATGCACGGGAAGAAAGCTGACGCAAGGGAAAGCAGGAACGAGAGGAAAGGCGACGCAAGGGAAAGCAGGAACGAGAAGAAAGGCGACGCAAGGGAAGAAAGGCGACGCAAGGGAAGATAGGAAACGCAAGGGAAGAAAGGCGACGCAATGGAAGAAAGGCGACGCACGGAATGCAGGAATGGGAAGAAAGGAGACGCAAGGGAAGAAAGGCGGTGCAAGGGAAAGCAGGAACGGGAAGAAAGGAGATGCATGGGAAGAAAGCTGACGCAAGGGAAAGCAGGAACAGGAGGAAAGGTGACGCAAGGGAAGGCAGAAACGGTAAGAAAGGCTACGCAAGGGAAGAAAGGCGACGCAAGGGAAGAAAGGCGACGCACGGAAAGCAGGAATGGTAAGAATGTCGACGGAAGGGAAGAAAGGCGACGCAAGGGAAAGGAGGAACGGGAAGACAGGCGACGCAAGAGAAAGCAGGAACGGGAAGAAATGCGATGCAAGGGAAGAAAGGCGACGCAAGGGAAGAAAGGCGACGCACGGGAAAGCAGGAAGGGGAAAAAAGGCGATGCAAGGGAAGAAAGGCGACGCAAGGGAAGAAAGGCGACGCACGGGAAAGCAGGAAGGGGAAAAAAGGCGATGCAAGGGAAGAAAGGCGACGCAGGGGAAGAAAGTCGACGCAAGGGAAGGCAGGAACTGCAAGAAAGGCGACGCATGGAAAGAAAGGCGAAGCAAGGGAAAGTAGGAAAGGGAAGAAAGGAGACGCAAGGGAAGAAAGGCGTCGCAAGGGAAAGCAGGAACGGGAAGAAAGGCGACGCAAGGGAAGAAAGCTGACGCAAGGGAAAGCAGGAACGGGAGGAAAGGTGACGCAAGGGAAAGCAGAAACGGTAAGAAAGGCTACGCAAGGGAAGAAACTCGACGCAAGGGAAGGCAGGAACTGCAAGAAAGGCGACGCCTGGAAAGAATGGCGACGCTAGAGAAAGCAGAAACGGGAAGTAAGGCGTCAGAAGGGAAAGCAGAAACGGGAAGAAAGGCGACGCAAGGGATCGCAGGAAGGAGAACAAAGGCGACGCAAAGAAAGAAAGGCGATGCTAGGGAAAGCAGGAAAGGGAAGAAAGGAGACGCAAGGGAAGAAAGGCGGCGCAAGGGAAAGCAGGAATGGTAAGAAAGGAGATGCATGGGAAGAAAGCTGACGCAAGGGAAAGCAGGAACGGGAGGAAAGGCGACGCAAGGGAAAGCAGGAACGAGAAGAAAGGTGACGCAAGGGAAAGCAGGAACGGTAAGAAAGGCGACGCAAGGGAAGAAAGGCGACGCAAGGGTAGAAAGGCGAGGCAAGGGAAAGCAGGAAAGGGAAAAAAGGCGACGCAAGGGAAGAAAGGAGATGCAAGGGAAGAAAGACGACGCAATGGAACCAAGGCGACGCAAGGGAAAGCAGGAACAGGAAGAAAGGCGACGCACGGGAAAGCAGGTACGAGAAGAAAGGCGACTCAAGGGAAAGCAGGAACGGAAAGAAAAGCGATGCAAGGGAAGAAAGGCGGCGCAGGGGAAGAAAGGCGACGCGAGGGAAAGCAAGAATAGTAAGAAAGGCGACGCGAGGGAAAGCAGGAATGGTAAGAAAGGCGACGCACGGGAAAGCAGGAACAAGAAGAAAGGCGACGCGCGGAAAGAAAGTCGACGCAAGGGAAAGTAGGAACGGGAAGAAAGGCGATGCAAGGGAAGATAGGCGACGCAAGCGAAAGCAGGAATGGTAAGAAAGGCGACGGAAGGGTAGAAAGGCGACGGAAGGGAAAGCAGGAATGGTAAGAAAGGCGACGCAAGGGAAGAAAGGCGATGCAAGGGAAGAAAGGCGACGCAAGGAAGGCCAGGCAACGCAAGGGAAAGCAGGAACAGGAAGAAAGGCGTCGCATGGGAAAGCCGGAACGAGAAGAAAGGCGACGCGCGGGAAAGCAGGAACGAGGAGAAAGGCGACGCAAGGGAAGAAAGGCGACGCAGGGGAAGAAAGGCGACGCGAGGGAAAGCGGAAATGGAAAGAAAGGCGATGCAAGGGTATGATATGCGACGCAAGGGAAAGCAGGAATGGGAAGAAAGGCGACGCAAGGGAAGAAAGGCGACGCAAGGGAAGAAAGGCGACGCAAGGGAAGAAAGGCGACGCAAGGTAAGCAAGGCGACGCAAGGGATATCAGGAACGAGAAGAAAGGCGACGCAAGGGAAGAAAGGCGACGCAAGGGAAGATAGGCGACGCAAGGGAAAGCAAGAATGGTAAGAAAGGCGACGGAAGGGAAGAAAGGAGACGCAAGGGAAGCAAGGCGACGCAGTGGAAGAAAGGCGACGCACGGAAAGCAGGAATGGGAAGAAAGGCGACGCAAGGGAAGATAGGCGGCGCAAGGGAAAGCAGAAATAGGAAATAAGGCTTCGGAAGGGAAAGCAGGGACGAGAAGAAAGGCGAAGCAAGGGTAAGCAGGAATGGTAAGAAAGGCGACGCAAGGGAAGAAAGGCGATGCAAGGGAAGAAAGGCGATGCAAGGGAAGCAAGGCGACGCAAGGGAAGTCAGGAACTGGAAGAAAGGCGACGCAAGGGAAGAAAGGCAACGCAAGAGAAGAAAGGCGGCGCAAGGGAAAGCAGGAACGGGAAGAAAGGAGATGCATGGGAAGAAAGCTGAAGCAAGGGAAAGCAGGAACGGGAGGAAAGGTGACGCAAGGGAAAGCAGGAACGGTAAGAAAGGCGACGCAAGGGAAAGCAGGAACGAGAAGAAAGGCGACGCGCGGAAAGAAAGTGGACGCAAGGGAAAGTAGGAACGGGAAGAAAGGCGATGCAAGGGAAGATAGGCGACGCAAGCGAAAGCAGGAATGGTAAAAAAGGCGACGGAAGGGTAGAAAGGCTACGCAAGGGAAAGCAGGAATGGTAAGAAAGGCGACGCACGGGAAGAAAGGCGATGCAAGGGAAGAAAGGCGACGCAAGGGAGGCCAGGCGACGCAAGGGAAAGCAGGAACAGGAAGAAAGGCGACGCAAGGGAAAGCAGGAACGGTAAGAAAGGTGACGCAAGGGATCGCAGGAACGGAAAGAAATGCGACGCAAGGGAGGAAAGGCGACGCAGGGGAAGAAAGGCGACGCGAGGGAAAGCAAGAATGGTAAGAAAGGTGACGCGAGGGAAAACAGGAATGGTAAGAAAGGCGACGCAAGGGAAAGCAGGAAAGGGAAGAAAGGCGACGCAAGGGAAAGCAGGAACGAGAAGAAAGGCGACGCGCGGAAAGAAAGTCGACGCAAGGGAAAGCAGGAACGAGAAGAAAGGCGACGCAAGGGAAGAAAGGCGATGCAAGGGAAGAAAGGCGAGGCAAGGGAAGCAAGGCGACGCAAGGGAAACCAGGAAGGGGAAGAAAGGCGACGCAAGGGAAGATAGGCGATGCAAGGGAAAGGAGGAACGGGAAGACAGGCGACGCAAGAGAAAGCAGGAACGGGAAGAAATGCGATGCAAGGGAAGAAAGGCGACGCAAGGGAAGAATGGCGACGCACGGGAAAGCAGGAACGGGAAGAAAGGCGTGGCAAGGGAAAGCAGGGCGACGCAAGAGAAAGCAGAAACGGGAAGTAAGGCGTCGGAAGGGAAAGCAGGAACGAGAAGAAAGGCGAAGCATGGTTAAGCAGGAACTGGAAGAAAGGCGACGCAAGGGATGGAAGTCGATGCATGGGAAAGTAGGAACGGGAAGAAAGGCGACGCTAGGGATCGCAGGACCGAGAAGAAAGGCGACGCAAGGAATGAAAGGCGATGCTAGGGAAAGCAGGAAAGGGAAGAAAGGAGACGCAAGGGAAGAAAGCTGACGCAAGGGAAAGCAGGAACGGGAGGAAAGGCGACGCAAGGGAAAGCAGGAACGAGAAGAAAGGCGACGCAAGGGAAGAAAGGCGACGCAAGGGAAGATATGAAACGCAAGGTAAAGCAGGAATGGTAAGAAAGCCGACGGAAGGGTACAAAGGCGACGCAAGGGAAAGCAGGAATGGGAAGAAAGGCGACGCAAGGGAAGAAAGGAGACGCAAGGGAAGAAAGGCGACGCAATGGAAGAAAGGCGACGCACGGAAAGCAGGAATGGGAAGAAAGGCGACGCAAGGAAAGAAAGGCGATGAAAGGGAAAGTAGGAAAGGGAAGAAAGGAGACGCAAGGGAAGAAAGCTGACGCAAGGGAAAGCAGGAACAGGAGGAAAGGTGACGCAAGGGAAAGCAGAAACGGTAAGAAGGGCTACGCAAGGGAAGAAAGGCGACGCAGGGGAAGAAAGGCTTCGCGAGGGAAAGCAGGAATGGTAAGAAAGGCGATGCAAGGGTATGAAATGCGACGCAAGGGAAAGCAGGAATGGGAAGAAAGGCGACGCAAGGTGTCAACGGTTTACGGGCTGGTTCGGCCCAGTTCCGCGACTATAGCAATATCTTTCCACAGTTCAGCAGCCCAAATAGGTTTACCCCTTCTTTGCCAGTTATTCTGTTCCCCCTGCTGTAACCACCCCCTCAAAGCATTTGCCACCATCCATGAGTCAGTGTAAAGATAAAGCATTGGCCACCTCTCCCGTTCAGCAACATCTAAGGCCAGTTGGACAGCCTTTACCTCTGCAAATTGGCTTGATTCTCCTTTCCCTTCAGTGGCCTCTGCAACTTGTCGTGTGGGGCTCCACACAGCAGCTTTCCATCTGCGATGCTTCCCCACAATACGACACGATCCATCAGTGAACAGGGCATATGTCTTTTCATTTTCTGGTAGTTCATTGTATGGTGGGGCCTCTTTAGCACGTGATACTTCTTCTGCTGGTGATGTTCCAAACTTTTTGCCTTCAGGCCAGTCCATGATCACCTCTAGGATCCCTGGACGGCTGAGGTTCCCCATCCGAGCTCGCTGCGTAATCAACGCAATCCACTTACTCCAAGTGGCATCAGTAGCATGATGGGTGGAGGGAACCTTTCCCTTGAACATCCAGTTCAGCACTGGCAGTCGAGGTGCCAGAAGGAGCTGTGTTTCAGTACCGACTACTTCAGAAGCAGCCCAAACCCCCTCATAAGAGGCTAAGATCTCCTTTTCAGTTGGAGTATAGCCCTCTTCTGACCCCCTGTAGGCCCGACTCCAGAATCCTAGGGGCCGGCCTCGGGTCTCTCCTGAGGCTCTTTGCCACAAGCTCCAAGTGGGACCTTTCTCTCCAGCAGCAGTGTAGAGGATGTTCTTTACATCCTCTCCCATCCGTACTGGCCCCAGGGCCACGGCACGGGCTATCTCTTGCTTAATCTGCTCAAAAGCCTGCTGCTGCTCAGGACCCCATGTAAACTCATTCTTCATTCGCGTCACATGATAAAGGGGGCTTACAATGAGGCTGTAGTTTGGAACATGCATTCTCCAAAAACCCACTACACCCAGAAACGATTGTGTCTCTTTCTTATTAGTGGGTGGAGACATGGCAGTGATTTTGTCGATCACATCTGTCGGGATGTGACGACGTCCATCTTGCCACTTTATACCTAGGAACTGAATTTCCTGGGCAGGTCCTTTCACTTTGCTTCGCTTAATAGCGAAACCAGCATGCAGAAGGATCTGGATTATTTGCTCTCCTTTCTCAAAAACTTCCTTTGCTGTGTCGCCCCACACAATGATGTCATCAATATACTGTAAGTGCTCGGGAGCACCACCCTGTTCCTGTGCAGCTTGGATCAACCCATGGCAAATGGTTGGGCTATGTTTCCACCCCTGGGGCAAACGATTCCAGGTATATTGGATGCCCCTCCAGGTGAAAGCAAACTGTGGCCTACATTCTTTGGCCAAAGGAATGGAGAAAAAGGCATTAGCAATGTCAATGGTGGCATACCATTTAGCTGCTTTTGACTCCAATTCATATTGGAGTTCTAACATGTCTGGCACAGCAGCACTCAGTGGGGGTGTGACTTCATTCAGGCCACGGTAGTCCACCGTCAGCCTCCATTCTCCACTGGCTTTACGCACTGGCCATATGGGACTATTAAAAGGCGAGTGAGTTTTACTGATCACTCCCTGACTCTCTAGTTGACGAATCAACTTATGAATGGGGAGCAAGGAATCCCTGTTGGTGCGGTACTGCCGTCTGTGCACCGTTTTTGTAGCAATTGGTACCTGTTGCTCTTTCACTCGTAGCAACCCCACAGCAGACGGATCTTCTGATAGGCCAGGCAAAACAGACAACTGCTTAACACCTTCCGTGTCTACAGCAGCTATTCCAAAGGCCCATCGATACCCTTTGGGATCCTTAAAGTATCCCCTTCTGAGGTAATCAATACCAAGTATACATGGAGCCCCTGGGCCAGTCACAATAGTGTGCTTTTGCCAGTCTTTACCAGTGAGGCTGATTTCGGCCTCCAACATAGTCAGCTCTTGGGAACCCCCAGTCACCCCATGAATATAAATTGATCTTGTCCCTTGGTGACTCGAGGGCATTAGAGTGCACTGAGCACCAGTGTCCACCAGGGCCTTATATTTCTGTGGTTCTGATGTGCCAGGCCATCTAACCCACACAGTCCAATATACTCTATTATCCCTTTCCCCCCCCTGGCTGGGGGCAGGGCCCCTCTATTTGTTACCTCCGTTGTCTGCAGCAACTGGAGCAATCACCTTTTTGGAGAAGTTCACCTTGGTGGTTGATTTGTCTTGTAATTCTTTTACCCGTGCTTGAAGTGCAGGAGTAGGTTGTTTATGCCACTTCTTCATATCTTCTCCATGGTCACGTAGGTAATGCCACAAGGCAAAACGTGACATAGTCTTACTGTTGTCACTTGCTCGAGCAGGAGAACGTCTTCTTTTAATAGCTGAGACATTGGATGACACCGGCTGGGAGGAAACCAAGTTGATCAGGCCCTCCAGTAGGCTGTTCTGGGAATTCTGGTCCCCATTGGATGTATCTGTTACCACCGTGGATCCATCAGCATTAGGCACGGTTGACAGTTTGTCTATCATATCTTCTTGTTTGTTTTCTATTCTGTTCAGCTTTTCAGCTACTTTTACGATGGCTGAAACACAAGCTCGCAGAGGGCTTAAATGTAACTCAAAGTCTTGAAGTTTATTAATCAGTTCATTTATGAGGGGTCTTCTTTCCCCTCTGCCATACATTGCTGCAAATGTACTGGCGTACCTTTCTGGTGCAGTCTTTGTGAATGTACGCCACATGTTTGGTGTACACCTGACTCTCTCAGGATCATGCTCTTGATCCGGCTCATCAGGAATGAAATCGGGGCTATGTAGCGTTTCCACCACAGCATATTCTCTTAAATAACTGATGCCTTTTTCTATATCAGTCCATTTCTTTTTCTCAGGCATCAGATCATCTTTGAAGGGGTATCTTTCTTTTACAGCTAACAGCATCCTCTTCCAGAGGGTGAAGGCCTGGTTCTGGCATGTACTAATACCTCGGTCAATGGCTGAGTCCCTAGCAATGCCACCCAGCTGGCGAGCTTCTCTACTATCTAGCCACACGCTGTTGGCCCCATTGTCCCAACAACGAAGTAACCAAGTGGCAATAGGCTCATTTGGGTGACGTGAAAAGTCTTTTCTCAGACTTTGAATTTCATTCATTTTCAGAGATCGATCAACAATGGTAACAATGTCTTGCTCACCTCTTACTCTTTCAGGACTCCTTGTTGCCCTTGTAGGCGTTGGTGACCGCGGTCTTACTGAGGGTCCCTCTCCTGGACTCGGGGGTGCTTCCCCTGGATCTCGGAGCCACTCCTCTGGACCTCTTTGCTCCTCTTTCTTCTCTTCTAACGGAGTCGAGATTCGTTTCATTTTCCGTCCTCTCACAGGGGCAACTGATATCAATTGTGGTGCCTCCTGTGGTTGATCAGGTTGGTCAGTTCCAATGCTCTCACCCTCCAGCTCGGCTTCGAGTCTGTCTTTTTCAATCATGAGAGCATTTAGTTCAGATTGAAGGGTGTCTCGCTCAGTTTGGACAGTGTCCCGTTCAGATTGGAGGGTGTCGAGTTTGGATTGCAGGGAGTCTCTCTCGATTTGGAGGGCATCTCGTTGAGATTGGAGATCCCTTCTCTCAGCTTGAAGATTTTCCCTTTCGGCTTGGAGACTTTCTTTCTCAGCTCGGAGACACTCTTGCCAGGTTTTGAGATTCTCTCTCCTGGCTAGGAGACTCTCTTTCTCAACCTGGAGATTCTCTGTCTCGCCTTGGAGACTCTCTCTTTGGGATTGCAGGGAGTCTCTCTCAATTCGGAGGGCATCCTGTTCGGACTTGAGGCTATCCCTCTCAGACCGGAGGGCATCTCTCTCAGATTGGAGGTCTTCTCCCTTGACCAGGAGACTCTCTCGCTCAGCCTGGAGATTCTCCTGCTCTGCTCGGAGTCTCTCCTTTTCAGCTTGGAGACTCTCTCGCTCAGCCTGGAGATTCTCCCTCTCTGCTCGGAGTCTCTCCTGCAAACTCTCCCTTTCTGCTTGGAGACTCTCCTGCAAACTTTCCCTTTCAGATTGGAGACTCTCTCGCTCATTTCGTACCGTCTCCCTGAGACTCTCCCTTTCAGCTTTCAGACACTCTCTCTCAATTTCACAAACTCTCTCCCTCTCTGGGATACTATTGAATAAGGCCCGATAAGCATTAGCTAGGCCCCAAATCATTTGTGCCTCCTCAGATCTGCCTGAGCCGCAACATTCCTGTCTCAAGTATGCGTTTAAGCACTCAGGGTCTTCCAGGTGTTCAGGAGTGAAGTTCCATGACACCGAAGATGTCCATCTCTCTAAAGTCTCTCCCAAGCCTCTCCACACTCCCTGCCACTCAGTATTCTCTGGTTCTGGGGAAGGCTTCCTCAAAAAATGACAAATACAAATACTGAGTGAAATGATGAGAAGAACATTCAGGGAGATTGACAACGTGATCAGGTGAGCATTTAAAAACTGCATAAAGGATTCAAAGGAGAGACTGGGAGCCTGCTTAAAAATCACAAGTTCTGTAAAATTAGCAGCTCCCTCTGGAGTTGTATGCCACATTGTATGCAGATACCAGGTACATATTTCCATCACTGTTTTCAATCGATTGTATATACCTATAGCTCCATAGAGCAAAGTGACAAACTTAATTAAGGCCCAGTATGTTTTGAGCATTAAAAAAGAAAAAACAATGGCATGCAGACCCTTAAAAGGCAGTTTTAAAAGAGAAAGCATTTTTTTTTTCTCTTTCTTTACAAAAACAAGATAGCAGAGCTCAAAGTTTACAAATATCCCAGAATATTGGCAGTCCGCCTAGACTTTCAAGGTCAAGTTCTCAGTGAGCACCTATGAAAAAGATAAACTTCCCCAACGAAACTCTCTGAGAGCAGAGAGAGATTCGTTCTAAAAAACTAAAAAGCAGCTTTTGCCCGCATTCTCCACCAAGAATGTCAACGGTTTACGGGCTGGTTCGGCCCAGTTCCGCGACTAGCGGGGCGGAGGGATCCGCAGATCCGCAGATCCGCGCCTCCGGAAAAAGGGAACAGGGGACCCCAAAATAATTAGAAACAGCGGCAACGATGTTGGCGATGCAAGGCAAGAAAGGCAACGCAAGGGAAAGCAGGAACGAGAAGAAAGGCGACGCAAGGGAAGAAAGGCGACGCAAGGGTAGAAAGGCGAGGCAAGGGAAAGCAGGAAAGGGAAGAAAGGCGACGCAAGGGAAGAAAGGAGATGCAAGGGAAGAAAGGCGACGCAATGGAAGCAAGGCGACGCACGGGAAAGCAGGTACGAGAAGATAGGCGAATCAAGGGAAAGCAGGAACGGAAAGAAAAGCGATGCAAGGGAAGAAAGGCGGCGCAGGGGAAGAAAGGCGACGCGAGGGAAAGCAAGAATAGTAAGAAAGGCGATGCGAGGGAAAGCAGGAATGGTAAGAAAGGCGACGCACGGGAAAGCAGGAACAAGAAGAAAGGCGAAGCGCGGAAAGAAAGTCGACGCAAGGGAAAGTAGGAACGGGAAGAAAGGCGATGCAAGGGAAGATAGGCGACGCAAGCGAAAGCAGGAATGGTAAGAAAGGCGACGGAAGGGTAGAAAGGCGACGCAAGGGAAAGCAGGAATGGTAAGAAAGGCGACGCACGGGAAGAAAGGAGATGCAAGGGAAGAAAGGCGACGCAATGGAAGCAAGGCGACGCAAGGGAAAGCAGGAACAGGAAGAAAGGCGACGCACGGGAAAGCAGGAACGAGAAGAAAGGCGACACAAGGGAATGCAGGAACGGGTAGAAAGGCGATGCAAGGGAAGATAGGCGACGCAAGCGAAAGCAGGAATGGTAAGAAAGGCGACGGAAGGGTAGAAAGGCGGCGCAAGGGAAAGCAGGAATGGTAAGAAAGGCGACGCAAGGGAAGAAAGGCGACGCAGGGGAAGAAAGGCAACGCGAGGGAAAGCGGAAATGGAAAGAAAGGCGATGCAAGGGTATGAAATGCGACGCAAGGGAAAGCAGGAATGGGAAGAAAGGCGACGCAAGGGAAGAAAGGCGACGCAAGGGAAGAAAGGCGATGCAAGGGAAGAAAGGCGATGCAAGGGAAGCAAGGCGACGCAAGGGATATCAGGAACGAGAAGAAAGGCGACGCAAGGGAAGAAAGGCGGCGCAAGGGAAGATAGGCGACGCAAGGGAAAGCAAGAATGGTAAGAAAGGCGACGGAAGGGAAGAAAGGAGACGCAAGGGAAGAAAGGCGACGCAGTGGAAGAAAGGCGACGCACGGAAAGCAGGAATGGGAAGAAAGGCGACGCAAGGGAAGATAGGCGATGCAAGGGAAAGCAGAAATAGGAAATAAGGCTTCGGAAGGGAAAGCAGGGACGAGAAGAAAGGCGAAGCAAGGGTAAGCAGGAATGGTAAGAAAGGCGACGCAAGGGAAGAAAGGCGATGCAAGGGAAGAAAGGCGATGCAAGGGAAGCAAGGCGACGCAAGGGAAGTCAGGAACTGGAAGAAAGGCGACGCAAGGGAAGAAAGGCAACGCAAGAGAAGAAAGGCGGTGCAAGGGAAAGCAGGAACGGGAAGAAAGGAGATGCATGGGATGAAAGCTGAAGCAAGGGAAAGCAGGAACGGGAGGAAAGGTGACGCAAGGGAAAGCAGGAACGGTAAGAAAGGCGACGCAAGGGAAAGCAGGAACGAGAAGAAAGGCGACGCGCGGAAAGAAAGTGGACGCAAGGGAAAGTAGGAACGGGAAGAAAGGCGATGCAAGGGAAGATAGGCGACGCAAGCGAAAGCAGGAATGGTAAAAAAGGCGACGGAAGGGTAGAAAGGCTACGCAAGGGAATTCAGGAATGGTAAGAAAGGCGACGCACGGGAAGAAAGGCGATGCAAGGGAAGAAAGGCGACGCAAGGGAGGCCAGGCGACGCAAGGGAAAGCAGGAACAGGAAGAAAGGCGACGCAAGGGAAAGCAGGAATGGTAAGAAAGGTGACGCAAGGGATCGCAGGAACGGAAAGAAATGCGACGCAAGGGAAGAAAGGCGACGCAGGGGAAGAAAGGCGACGCGAGGGAAAGCAAGAATGGTAAGAAAGGTGACGCGAGGGAAAACAGGAATGGTAAGAAAGGCGACGCAAGGGAAAGCAGGAAAGGGAAGAAAGGCTACGCAAGGGAAAGCAGGAACGAGAAGAAAGGCGACGCGCGGAAAGAAAGTCGACGCAAGGGAAAGCAGGAACGAGAAGAAAGGCGACGCAAGGGAAGAAAGGCGATGCAAGGGAAGAAAGGCGAGGCAAGGGAAGCAAGGCGACGCAAGGGAAACCAGGAAGGGGAAGAAAGGCGACGCAAGGGAAGATAGGCGATGCAAGGGAAAGGAGGAACGGGAAGACAGGCGACGCAAGAGAAAGCAGGAACGGGAAGAAATGCGATGCAAGGGAAGAAAGGCGACGCAAGGGAAGAATGGCGACGCACGGGAAAGCAGGAACGGGAAGAAAGGCGTGGCAAGGGAAAGCAGGGCGACGCAAGAGAAAGCAGAAACGGGAAGTAAGGCGTCGGAAGGGAAAGCAGGAACGAGAAGAAAGGCGAAGCATGGTTAAGCAGGAACTGGAAGAAAGGCGATGCAAGGGATGGAAGTCGATGCATGGGAAAGTAGGAACGGGAAGAAAGGCGACGCTAGGGATCGCAGGACCGAGAAGAAAGGTGACGCAAGGAATGAAAGGCGATGCTAGGGAAAGCAGGAAAGGGAAGAAAGGAGACGCAAGGGAAGAAAGCTGACGCAAGGGAAAGCAGGAACGGGAGGAAAGGCGACGCAAGGGAAAGCAGGAACGAGAAGAAAGGCGACGCAAGGGAAGAAAGGCGACGCAAGGGAAGATATGAAACGCAAGGTAAAGCAGGAATGGTAAGAAAGCCGACGGAAGGGTACAAAGGCGACGCAAGGGAAAGCAGGAATGGGAAGAAAGGCGACGCAAGGGAAGAAAGGAGACGCAAGGGAAGAAAGGCGACGCAATGGAAGAAAGGCGACGCACGGAAAGCAGGAATGGGAAGAAAGGCGACGCAAGGAAAGAAAGGCGATGAAAGGGAAAGTAGGAAAGGGAAGAAAGGAGACGCAAGGGAAGAAAGCTGACGCAAGGGAAAGCAGGAACAGGAGGAAAGGTGACGCAAGGGAAAGCAGAAACGGTAAGAAGGGCTACGCAAGGGAAGAAAGGCGACGCAGGGGAAGAAAGGCGACGCGAGGGAAAGCAGGAATGGTAAGAAAGGCGATGCAAGGGTATGAAATGCGACGCAAGGGAAAGCAGGAATGGGAAGAAAGGCGACGCAAGGTGTCAACGGTTTACGGGCTGGTTCGGCCCAGTTCCGCGACTATAGCAATATCTTTCCACAGTTCAGCAGCCCAAATAGGTTTACCCCTTCTTTGCCAGTTATTCTGTTCCCACTGCTGTAACCACCCCCTCAAAGCATTTGCCACCATCCATGAGTCAGTGTAAAGATAAAGCATTGGCCACCTCTCCCGTTCAGCAACATCTAAGGCCAGTTGGACAGCCTTTACCTCTGCAAATTGGCTTGATTCTCCTTTCCCTTCAGTGGCCTCTGCAACTTGTCGTGTGGGGCTCCACACAGCAGCTTTCCATCTGCGATGCTTCCCCACAATACGACACGATCCATCAGTGAACAGGGCATATGTCTTTTCATTTTCTGGTAGTTCATTGTATGGTGGGGCCTCTTTAGCACGTGATACTTCTTCTGCTGGTGATGTTCCAAACTTTTTGCCTTCAGGCCAGTCCATGATCACCTCTAGGATCCCTGGACGGCTGAGGTTCCCCATCCGAGCTCGCTGCGTAATCAACGCAATCCACTTACTCCAAGTGGCATCAGTAGCATGATGGGTGGAGGGAACCTTTCCCTTGAACATCCAGTTCAGCACTGGCAGTCGAGGTGCCAGAAGGAGCTGTGTTTCAGTACCGACTACTTCAGAAGCAGCCCAAACCCCCTCATAAGAGGCTAAGATCTCCTTTTCAGTTGGAGTATAGCCCTCTTCTGACCCCCTGTAGGCCCGACTCCAGAATCCTAGGGGCCGGCCTCGGGTCTCTCCTGAGGCTCTTTGCCACAAGCTCCAAGTGGGACCTTTCTCTCCAGCAGCAGTGTAGAGGATGTTCTTTACATCCTCTCCCATCCGTACTGGCCCCAGGGCCACGGCACGGGCTATCTCTTGCTTAATCTGCTCAAAAGCCTGCTGCTGCTCAGGACCCCATGTAAACTCATTCTTCATTCGCGTCACATGATAAAGGGGGCTTACAATGAGGCTGTAGTTTGGAACATGCATTCTCCAAAAACCCACTACACCCAGAAATGATTGTGTCTCTTTCTTATTAGTGGGTGGAGACATGGCAGTGATTTTGTCGATCACATCTGTCGGGATGTGACGACGTCCATCTTGCCACTTTATACCTAGGAACTGAATTTCCTGGGCAGGTCCTTTCACTTTGCTTCGCTTAATAGCGAAACCAGCATGCAGAAGGATCTGGATTATTTGCTCTCCTTTCTCAAAAACTTCCTTTGCTGTGTCGCCCCACACAATGATGTCATCAATATACTGTAAGTGCTCGGGAGCACCACCCTGTTCCTGTGCAGCTTGGATCAACCCATGGCAAATGGTTGGGCTATGTTTCCACCCCTGGGGCAAACGATTCCAGGTATATTGGATGCCCCTCCAGGTGAAAGCAAACTGTGGCCTACATTCTTTGGCCAAAGGAATGGAGAAAAAGGCATTAGCAATGTCAATGGTGGCATACCATTTGGCTGCTTTTGACTCCAATTCATATTGGAGTTCTAACATGTCTGGCACAGCAGCACTCAGTGGGGGTGTGACTTCATTCAGGCCACGGTAGTCCACCGTCAGCCTCCATTCTCCACTGGCTTTACGCACTGGCCATATGGGACTATTAAAAGGCGAGTGAGTTTTACTGATCACTCCCTGACTCTCTAGTTGACGAATCAACTTATGAATGGGGAGCAAGGAATCCCTGTTGGTGCGGTACTGCCGTCTGTGCACCGTTTTTGTAGCAATTGGTACCTGTTGCTCTTTCACTCGTAGCAACCCCACAGCAGACGGATCTTCTGATAGGCCAGGCAAAACAGACAACTGCTTAACACCTTCCGTGTCTACAGCAGCTATTCCAAAGGCCCATCGATACCCTTTGGGATCCTTAAAGTATCCCCTTCTGAGGTAATCAATACCAAGTATACATGGAGCCCCTGGGCCAGTCACAATAGTGTGCTTTTGCCAGTCTTTACCAGTGAGGCTGATTTCGGCCTCCAACATAGTCAGCTCTTGGGAACCCCCAGTCACCCCATGAATATAAATTGATCTTGTCCCTTGGTGACTCGAGGGCATTAGAGTGCACTGAGCACCAGTGTCCACCAGGGCCTTATATTTCTGTGGTTCTGATGTGCCAGGCCATCTAACCCACACAGTCCAATATACTCTATTATCCCTTTCCCCCCCCTGGCTGGGGGCAGGGCCCCTCTATTTGTTACCTCCGTTGTCTGCAGCAACTGGAGCAATCACCTTTTTGGAGAAGTTCACCTTGGTGGTTGATTTGTCTTGTAATTCTTTTACCCGTGCTTGAAGTGCAGGAGTAGGTTGTTTATGCCACTTCTTCATATCTTCTCCATGGTCACGTAGGTAATGCCACAAGGCAAAACGTGACATAGTCTTACTGTTGTCACTTGCTCGAGCAGGAGAACGTCTTCTTTTAATAGCTGAGACATTGGATGACACCGGCTGGGAGGAAACCAAGTTGATCAGGCCCTCCAGTAGGCTGTTCTGGGAATTCTGGTCCCCATTGGATGTATCTGTTACCACCGTGGATCCATCAGCATTAGGCACGGTTGACAGTTTGTCTATCATATCTTCTTGTTTGTTTTCTATTCTGTTCAGCTTTTCAGCTACTTTTACGATGGCTGAAACACAAGCTCGCAGAGGGCTTAAATGTAACTCAAAGTCTTGAAGTTTATTAATCAGTTCATTTATGAGGGGTCTTCTTTCCCCTCTGCCATACATTGCTGCAAATGTACTGGCGTACCTTTCTGGTGCAGTCTTTGTGAATGTACGCCACATGTTTGGTGTACACCTGACTCTCTCAGGATCATGCTCTTGATCCGGCTCATCAGGAATGAAATCGGGGCTATGTAGCGTTTCCACCACAGCATATTCTCTTAAATAACTGATGCCTTTTTCTATATCAGTCCATTTCTTTTTCTCAGGCATCAGATCATCTTTGAAGGGGTATCTTTCTTTTACAGCTAACAGCATCCTCTTCCAGAGGGTGAAGGCCTGGTTCTGGCATGTACTAATACCTCGGTCAATGGCTGAGTCCCTAGCAATGCCACCCAGCTGGCGAGCTTCTCTACTATCTAGCCACACACTGTTGGCCCCATTGTCCCAACAACGAAGTAACCAAGTGGCAATAGGCTCATTTGGGTGACGTGAAAAGTCTTTTCTCAGACTTTGAATTTCATTCATTTTCAGAGATCGATCAACAATGGTAACAATGTCTTGCTCACCTCTTACTCTTTCAGGACTCCTTGTTGCCCTTGTAGGCGTTGGTGACCGCGGTCTTACTGAGGGTCCCTCTCCTGGACTCGGGGGTGCTTCCCCTGGATCTCGGAGCCACTCCTCTGGACCTCTTTGCTCCTCTTTCTTCTCTTCTAACGGAGTCGAGATTCGTTTCATTTTCCGTCCTCTCACAGGGGCAACTGATATCAATTGTGGTGCCTCCTGTGGTTGATCAGGTTGGTCAGTTCCAATGCTCTCACCCTCCAGCTCGGCTTCGAGTCTGTCTTTTTCAATCATGAGAGCATTTAGTTCAGATTGAAGGGTGTCTCGCTCAGTTTGGACAGTGTCCCGTTCAGATTGGAGGGTGTCGAGTTTGGATTGCAGGGAGTCTCTCTCGATTTGGAGGGCATCTCGTTGAGATTGGAGATCCCTTCTCTCAGCTTGAAGATTTTCCCTTTCGGCTTGGAGACTTTCTTTCTCAGCTCGGAGACACTCTTGCCAGGTTTTGAGATTCTCTCTCCTGGCTAGGAGACTCTCTTTCTCAACCTGGAGATTCTCTGTCTCGCCTTGGAGACTCTCTCTTTGGGATTGCAGGGAGTCTCTCTCAATTCGGAGGGCATCCTGTTCGGACTTGAGGCTATCCCTCTCAGACCGGAGGGCATCTCTCTCAGATTGGAGGTCTTCTCCCTTGACCAGGAGACTCTCTCGCTCAGCCTGGAGATTCTCCTGCTCTGCTCGGAGTCTCTCCTTTTCAGCTTGGAGACTCTCTCGCTCAGCCTGGAGATTCTCCCTCTCTGCTCGGAGTCTCTCCTGCAAACTCTCCCTTTCTGCTTGGAGACTCTCCTGCAAACTTTCCCTTTCAGATTGGAGACTCTCTCGCTCATTTCGTACCGTCTCCCTGAGACTCTCCCTTTCAGCTTTCAGACACTCTCTCTCAATTTCACAAACTCTCTCCCTCTCTGGGATACTATTGAATAAGGCCCGATAAGCATTAGCTAGGCCCCAAATCATTTGTGCCTCCTCAGATCTGCCTGAGCCGCAACATTCCTGTCTCAAGTATGCGTTTAAGCACTCAGGGTCTTCCAGGTGTTCAGGAGTGAAGTTCCATGACACCGAAGATGTCCATCTCTCTAAAGTCTCTCCCAAGCCTCTCCACACTCCCTGCCACTCAGTATTCTCTGGTTCTGGGGAAGGCTTCCTCAAAAAATGACAAATACAAATACTGAGTGAAATGATGAGAAGAACATTCAGGGAGATTGACAACGTGATCAGGTGAGCATTTAAAAACTGCATAAAGGATTCAAAGGAGAGACTGGGAGCCTGCTTAAAAATCACAAGTTCTGTAAAATTAGCAGCTCCCTCTGGAGTTGTATGCCACATTGTATGCAGATACCAGGTACATATTTCCATCACTGTTTTCAATCGATTGTATATACCTATAGCTCCATAGAGCAAAGTGACAAACTTAATTAAGGCCCAGTATGTTTTGAGCATTAAAAAAGAAAAAACAATGGCATGCAGACCCTTAAAAGGCAGTTTTAAAAGAGAAAGCATTTTTTTTTCTCTTTCTTTACAAAAACAAGATAGCAGAGCTCAAAGTTTACAAATATCCCAGAATATTGGCAGTCCGCCTAGACTTTCAAGGTCAAGTTCTCAGTGAGCACCTATGAAAAAGATAAACTTCCCCAACGAAACTCTCTGAGAGCAGAGAGAGATTCGTTCTAAAAAACTAAAAAGCAGCTTTTGCCCGCATTCTCCACCAAGAATGTCAACGGTTTACGGGCTGGTTCGGCCCAGTTCCGCGACTAGCGGGGCGGAGGGATCCGCAGATCCGCAGATCCGCGCCTCCGGAAAAAGGGAACAGGGGACCCCAAAATAATTAGAAACAGCGGCAACGATGTTGGCGATGCAAGGCAAGAAAGGCAACGCAAGGGAAAGCAGGAACGAGAAGAAAGGCGACGCGCGGAAAGAAAGTGGACGCAAGGGAAAGTAGGAACGGGAAGAAAGGCGATGCAAGGAAAGATAGGCGACGCAAGCAAAAGCAGGAATGGTAAGAAAGGCGACGGAAGGGTAGAAAGGCGACGCAAGGGAAAGCATGAACGGTAAGAAAGGCGACGCAAGGGAAGAAAGGCGATGCAAGGGAAGAAAGGCGACGCAAGGGAGGCCAGGCGACGCAAGGGAAAGCAGGAACAGGAAGAAAGGCGACGCACGGGAAAGCAGGAACGAGAAGAAAGGCGACACAAGGGAATGCAGGAACGGGTAGAAAGGCGATGCAAGGGAAGATAGGCGACGCAAGCGAAAGCAGGAATGGTAAGAAAGGCGACGGAAGGGTAGAAAGGCGACGCAAGGGAAAGCAGGAACGGTAAGAAAGGCGACGCAAGGGAAGAAAGGCGATGCAAGGGAAGAAAGGCGACGCAAGGGAAGAAAGGCGACGCAAGGGAAGAATGGCGACGCACGGGAAAGCAGGAACGGGAAGAAAGGTGACGGAAGGGAAGAAAGGCGACACAAGGGAAAGCAGGAATGGGAAGAAAGGAGACGCAAGGGAAAGCAGGAACGGTAAGAAAGGAGACGCAAGGGAAGAAAGGCGGCGAGAGGGAAAGCAGGAACGGGAAGAAAGGAGATGCACGGGAAGAAAGCTGACGCAAGGGAAAGTAGGAACGGGAGGAAAGGCGACGCAAGGGAAAGCAGGAACGAGAAGAAAGGCGACGCAAGGGAAGAAAGGCGACGCAAGGGAAGATAGGAAACGCAAGGGAAGAAAGGCGACGCAATGGAAGAAAGGCGACGCACGGAATGCAGGAATGGGAAGAAAGGAGACGCAAGGGAAGAAAGGCGGCGCAAGGGAAAGCAGGAACGAGAAGAAAGGAGATGCATGGGAAGAAAGCTGACGCAAGGGAAAGCAGGAACAGGAGGAAAGGTGACGCAAGGGAAGGCAGAAACGGTAAGAAAGGCTACGCAAGGGAAGAAAGGCGACGCAAGGGAAGAAAGGCGACGCACGGAAAGCAGGAATGGTAAGAATGTCGACGGAAGGGAAGAAAGGCGACGCAAGGGAAAGGAGGAACGGGAAGACAGGCGACGCAAGAGAAAGCAGGAACGGGAAGAAATGCGATGCAAGGGAAGAAAGGCGACGCAAGGGAAGAAAGGCGACGCACGGGAAAGCAGGAAGGGGAAAAAAGGCGATGCAAGGGAAGAAAGGCGACGCAGGGGAAGAAAGTCGACGCAAGGGAAGGCAGGAACTGCAAGAAAGGCGACGCATGGAAAGAAAGGCGAAGCAAGGGAAAGTAGGAAAGGGAAGAAAGGAGACGCAAGGGAAGAAAGGCGTCGCAAGGGAAAGCAGGAACGGGAAGAAAGGCGACGCAAGGGAAGAAAGCTGACGCAAGGGAAAGCAGGAACGGGAGGAAAGGTGACGCAAGGGAAAGCAGGAACGGTAAGAAAGGCTACGCAAGGGAAGAAACTCGACGCAAGGGAAGGCAGGAACTGCAAGAAAGGCGACGCATGGAAAGAATGGCGACGCTAGAGAAAGCAGAAACGGGAAGTAAGGCGTCAGAAGGGAAAGCAGAAACGGGAAGAAAGGCGACGCAAGGGATCGCAGGAAGGAGAACAAAGGCGACGCAAAGAAAGAAAGGCGATGCTAGGGAAAGCAGGAAAGGGAAGAAAGGAGACGCAAGGGAAGAAAGGCGGCGCAAGGGAAAGCAGGAATGGTAAGAAAGGAGATGCATGGGAAGAAAGCTGACGCAAGGGAAAGCAGGAACGGGAGGAAAGGCGACGCAAGGGAAAGCAGGAACGAGAAGAAAGGTGACGCAAGGGAAAGCAGGAACGGTAAGAAAGGCGACGCAAGGGAAGAAAGGCGACGCAAGGGTAGAAAGGCGAGGCAAGGGAAAGCAGGAAAGGGAAAAAAGGCGACGCAAGGGAAGAAAGGAGATGCAAGGGAAGAAAGACGACGCAATGGAACCAAGGCGACGCAAGGGAAAGCAGGAACAGGAAGAAAGGCGACGCACGGGAAAGCAGGTACGAGAAGAAAGGCGACTCAAGGGAAAGCAGGAACGGAAAGAAAAGCGATGCAAGGGAAGAAAGGCGGCGCAGGGGAAGAAAGGCGACGCGAGGGAAAGCAAGAATAGTAAGAAAGGCGACGCGAGGGAAAGCAGGAATGGTAAGAAAGGCGACGCACGGGAAAGCAGGAACAAGAAGAAAGGCGACGCGCGGAAAGAAAGTCGACGCAAGGGAAAGTAGGAACGGGAAGAAAGGCGATGCAAGGGAAGATAGGCGACGCAAGCGAAAGCAGGAATGGTAAGAAAGGCGACGGAAGTGTAGAAAGGCGACGGAAGGGAAAGCAGGAATGGTAAGAAAGGCGACGCAAGGGAAGAAAGGCGATGCAAGGGAAGAAAGGCGACGCAAGGAAGGCCAGGCAACGCAAGGGAAAGCAGGAACAGGAAGAAAGGCGTCGCATGGGAAAGCCGGAACGAGAAGAAAGGCGACGCGCGGGGAAGCAGGAACGAGGAGAAAGGCGACGCAAGGGAAGAAAGGCGACGCAGGGGAAGAAAGGCGACGCGAGGGAAAGCGGAAATGGAAAGAAAGGCGATGCAAGGGTATGATATGCGACGCAAGGGAAAGCAGGAATGGGAAGAAAGGCGACGCAAGGGAAGAAAGGCGACGCAAGGGAAGAAAGGCGACGCAAGGGAAGAAAGGCGATGCAAGGGAAGCAAGGCGACGCAAGGGATATCAGGAACGAGAAGAAAGGCGACGCAAGGGAAGAAAGGCGACGCAAGGGAAGATAGGCGACGCAAGGGAAAGCAAGAATGGTAAGAAAGGCGACGGAAGGGAAGAAAGGAGACGCAAGGGAAGAAAGGCGACGCAGTGGAAGAAAGGCGATGCACGGAAAGCAGGAATGGGAAGAAAGGCGACGCAAGGGAAGATAGGCGGCGCAAGGGAAAGCAGAAATAGGAAATAAGGCTTCGGAATGGAAAGCAGGGACGAGAAGAAAGGCGAAGCAAGGGTAAGCAGGAATGGTAAGAAAGGCGACGCAAGGGAAGAAAGGCGATGCAAGGGAAGAAAGGCGATGCAAGGGAAGCAAGGCGATGCAAGGGAAGTCAGGAACTGGAAGAAAGGCGACGCAAGGGAAGAAAGGCAACGCAAGAGAAGAAAGGCGGCGCAAGGGAAAGCAGGAACGGGAAGAAAGGAGATGCATGGGAAGAAAGCTGAAGCAAGGGAAAGCAGGAACGGGAGGAAAGGTGACGCAAGGGAAAGCAGGAACGGTAAGAAAGGCGACGCAAGGGAAAGCAGGAACGAGAAGAAAGGCGACGCGCGGAAAGAAAGTGGACGCAAGGGAAAGTAGGAACGGGAAGAAAGGCGATGCAAGGGAAGATAGGCGACGCAAGCGAAAGCAGGAATGGTAAAAAAGGCGACGGAAGGGTAGAAAGGCTACGCAAGGGAAAGCAGGAATGGTAAGAAAGGCGACGCACGTGAAGAAAGGCGATGCAAGGGAAGAAAGGCGACGCAAGGGAAGAATGGCGACGCACGGGAAAGCAGGAATGGGAAGAAAGGCGTGGCAAGGGAAAGCAGGGCGACGCAAGAGAAAGCAGAAACGGGAAGTAAGGCGTCGGAAGGGAAAGCAGGAACGAGAAGAAAGGCGAAGCAAGGGAAAGCAGGAACTGGAAGAAAGGCGACGCCAGGGAAGGAAGTCGAAGCATGGGAAAGTAGGAACGGGAAGAAAGGCGACGCTAGGGATCGCAGGAACGAGAAGAAAGGCGACGCAAGGAAAGAAAGGCGATGCTAGGGAAAGCAGGAAAGGGAAGAAAGGAGACGCAAGGGAAGAAAGGCGGCGAGAGGGAAAGCAGGAACGGGAAGAAAGGAGATGCACGGGAAGAAAGCTGACGCAAGGGAAAGCAGGAACGAGAGGAAAGGCGACGCAAGGGAAAGCAGGAACGAGAAGAAAGGCGACGCAAGGGAAGAAAGGCGACGCAAGGGAAGATAGGAAACGCAAGGGAAGAAAGGCGACGCAATGGAAGAAAGGCGACGCACGGAATGCAGGAATGGGAAGAAAGGAGACGCAAGGGAAGAAAGGCGGTGCAAGGGAAAGCAGGAACGGGAAGAAAGGAGATGCATGGGAAGAAAGCTGACGCAAGGGAAAGCAGGAACAGGAGGAAAGGTGACGCAAGGGAAGGCAGAAACGGTAAGAAAGGCTACGCAAGGGAAGAAAGGCGACGCAAGGGAAGAAAGGCGACGCACGGAAAGCAGGAATGGTAAGAATGTCGACGGAAGGGAAGAAAGGCGACGCAAGGGAAAGGAGGAACGGGAAGACAGGCGACGCAAGAGAAAGCAGGAACGGGAAGAAATGCGATGCAAGGGAAGAAAGGCGACGCAAGGGAAGAAAGGCGACGCACGGGAAAGCAGGAAGGGGAAAAAAGGCGATGCAAGGGAAGAAAGGCGACGCAAGGGAAGAAAGGCGACGCACGGGAAAGCAGGAAGGGGAAAAAAGGCGATGCAAGGGAAGAAAGGCGACGCAGGGGAAGAAAGTCGACGCAAGGGAAGGCAGGAACTGCAAGAAAGGCGACGCATGGAAAGAAAGGCGAAGCAAGGGAAAGTAGGAAAGGGAAGAAAGGAGACGCAAGGGAAGAAAGGCGTCGCAAGGGAAAGCAGGAACGGGAAGAAAGGCGACGCAAGGGAAGAAAGCTGACGCAAGGGAAAGCAGGAACGGGAGGAAAGGTGACGCAAGGGAAAGCAGAAACGGTAAGAAAGGCTACGCAAGGGAAGAAACTCGACGCAAGGGAAGGCAGGAACTGCAAGAAAGGCGACGCCTGGAAAGAATGGCGACGCTAGAGAAAGCAGAAACGGGAAGTAAGGCGTCAGAAGGGAAAGCAGAAACGGGAAGAAAGGCGACGCAAGGGAAAGCAGGAACGGTAAGAAAGGTGACGCAAGGGATCGCAGGAACGGAAAGAAATGCGACGCAAGGGAGGAAAGGCGACGCAGGGGAAGAAAGGCGACGCGAGGGAAAGCAAGAATGGTAAGAAAGGTGACGCGAGGGAAAACAGGAATGGTAAGAAAGGCGACGCAAGGGAAAGCAGGAAAGGGAAGAAAGGCGACGCAAGGGAAAGCAGGAACGAGAAGAAAGGCGACGCGCGGAAAGAAAGTCGACGCAAGGGAAAGCAGGAACGAGAAGAAAGGCGACGCAAGGGAAGAAAGGCGATGCAAGGGAAGAAAGGCGAGGCAAGGGAAGCAAGGCGACGCAAGGGAAACCAGGAAGGGGAAGAAAGGCGACGCAAGGGAAGATAGGCGATGCAAGGGAAAGGAGGAACGGGAAGACAGGCGACGCAAGAGAAAGCAGGAACGGGAAGAAATGCGATGCAAGGGAAGAAAGGCGACGCAAGGGAAGAATGGCGACGCACGGGAAAGCAGGAACGGGAAGAAAGGCGTGGCAAGGGAAAGCAGGGCGACGCAAGAGAAAGCAGAAACGGGAAGTAAGGCGTCGGAAGGGAAAGCAGGAACGAGAAGAAAGGCGAAGCATGGTTAAGCAGGAACTGGAAGAAAGGCGACGCAAGGGATGGAAGTCGATGCATGGGAAAGTAGGAACGGGAAGAAAGGCGACGCTAGGGATCGCAGGACCGAGAAGAAAGGCGACGCAAGGAATGAAAGGCGATGCTAGGGAAAGCAGGAAAGGGAAGAAAGGAGACGCAAGGGAAGAAAGCTGACGCAAGGGAAAGCAGGAACGGGAGGAAAGGCGACGCAAGGGAAAGCAGGAACGAGAAGAAAGGCGACGCAAGGGAAGAAAGGCGACGCAAGGGAAGATATGAAACGCAAGGTAAAGCAGGAATGGTAAGAAAGCCGACGGAAGGGTACAAAGGCGACGCAAGGGAAAGCAGGAATGGGAAGAAAGGCGACGCAAGGGAAGAAAGGAGACGCAAGGGAAGAAAGGCGACGCAATGGAAGAAAGGCGACGCACGGAAAGCAGGAATGGGAAGAAAGGCGACGCAAGGAAAGAAAGGCGATGAAAGGGAAAGTAGGAAAGGGAAGAAAGGAGACGCAAGGGAAGAAAGCTGACGCAAGGGAAAGCAGGAACAGGAGGAAAGGTGACGCAAGGGAAAGCAGAAACGGTAAGAAGGGCTACGCAAGGGAAGAAAGGCGACGCAGGGGAAGAAAGGCGACGCGAGGGAAAGCAGGAATGGTAAGAAAGGCGATGCAAGGGTATGAAATGCGACGCAAGGGAAAGCAGGAATGGGAAGAAAGGCGACGCAAGGTGTCAACGGTTTACGGGCTGGTTCGGCCCAGTTCCGCGACTATAGCAATATCTTTCCACAGTTCAGCAGCCCAAATAGGTTTACCCCTTCTTTGCCAGTTATTCTGTTCCCCCTGCTGTAACCACCCCCTCAAAGCATTTGCCACCATCCATGAGTCAGTGTAAAGATAAAGCATTGGCCACCTCTCCCGTTCAGCAACATCTAAGGCCAGTTGGACAGCCTTTACCTCTGCAAATTGGCTTGATTCTCCTTTCCCTTCAGTGGCCTCTGCAACTTGTCGTGTGGGGCTCCACACAGCAGCTTTCCATCTGCGATGCTTCCCCACAATACGACACGATCCATCAGTGAACAGGGCATATGTCTTTTCATTTTCTGGTAGTTCATTGTATGGTGGGGCCTCTTTAGCACGTGATACTTCTTCTGCTGGTGATGTTCCAAACTTTTTGCCTTCAGGCCAGTCCATGATCACCTCTAGGATCCCTGGACGGCTGAGGTTCCCCATCCGAGCTCGCTGCGTAATCAACGCAATCCACTTACTCCAAGTGGCATCAGTAGCATGATGGGTGGAGGGAACCTTTCCCTTGAACATCCAGTTCAGCACTGGCAGTCGAGGTGCCAGAAGGAGCTGTGTTTCAGTACCGACTACTTCAGAAGCAGCCCAAACCCCCTCATAAGAGGCTAAGATCTCCTTTTCAGTTGGAGTATAGCCCTCTTCTGACCCCCTGTAGGCCCGACTCCAGAATCCTAGGGGCCGGCCTCGGGTCTCTCCTGAGGCTCTTTGCCACAAGCTCCAAGTGGGACCTTTCTCTCCAGCAGCAGTGTAGAGGATGTTCTTTACATCCTCTCCCATCCGTACTGGCCCCAGGGCCACGGCACGGGCTATCTCTTGCTTAATCTGCTCAAAAGCCTGCTGCTGCTCAGGACCCCATGTAAACTCATTCTTCATTCGCGTCACATGATAAAGGGGGCTTACAATGAGGCTGTAGTTTGGAACATGCATTCTCCAAAAACCCACTACACCCAGAAACGATTGTGTCTCTTTCTTATTAGTGGGTGGAGACATGGCAGTGATTTTGTCGATCACATCTGTCGGGATGTGACGACGTCCATCTTGCCACTTTATACCTAGGAACTGAATTTCCTGGGCAGGTCCTTTCACTTTGCTTCGCTTAATAGCGAAACCAGCATGCAGAAGGATCTGGATTATTTGCTCTCCTTTCTCAAAAACTTCCTTTGCTGTGTCGCCCCACACAATGATGTCATCAATATACTGTAAGTGCTCGGGAGCACCACCCTGTTCCTGTGCAGCTTGGATCAACCCATGGCAAATGGTTGGGCTATGTTTCCACCCCTGGGGCAAACGATTCCAGGTATATTGGATGCCCCTCCAGGTGAAAGCAAACTGTGGCCTACATTCTTTGGCCAAAGGAATGGAGAAAAAGGCATTAGCAATGTCAATGGTGGCATACCATTTAGCTGCTTTTGACTCCAATTCATATTGGAGTTCTAACATGTCTGGCACAGCAGCACTCAGTGGGGGTGTGACTTCATTCAGGCCACGGTAGTCCACCGTCAGCCTCCATTCTCCACTGGCTTTACGCACTGGCCATATGGGACTATTAAAAGGCGAGTGAGTTTTACTGATCACTCCCTGACTCTCTAGTTGACGAATCAACTTATGAATGGGGAGCAAGGAATCCCTGTTGGTGCGGTACTGCCGTCTGTGCACCGTTTTTGTAGCAATTGGTACCTGTTGCTCTTTCACTCGTAGCAACCCCACAGCAGACGGATCTTCTGATAGGCCAGGCAAAACAGACAACTGCTTAACACCTTCCGTGTCTACAGCAGCTATTCCAAAGGCCCATCGATACCCTTTGGGATCCTTAAAGTATCCCCTTCTGAGGTAATCAATACCAAGTATACATGGAGCCCCTGGGCCAGTCACAATAGTGTGCTTTTGCCAGTCTTTACCAGTGAGGCTGATTTCGGCCTCCAACATAGTCAGCTCTTGGGAACCCCCAGTCACCCCATGAATATAAATTGATCTTGTCCCTTGGTGACTCGAGGGCATTAGAGTGCACTGAGCACCAGTGTCCACCAGGGCCTTATATTTCTGTGGTTCTGATGTGCCAGGCCATCTAACCCACACAGTCCAATATACTCTATTATCCCTTTCCCCCCCCTGGCTGGGGGCAGGGCCCCTCTATTTGTTACCTCCGTTGTCTGCAGCAACTGGAGCAATCACCTTTTTGGAGAAGTTCACCTTGGTGGTTGATTTGTCTTGTAATTCTTTTACCCGTGCTTGAAGTGCAGGAGTAGGTTGTTTATGCCACTTCTTCATATCTTCTCCATGGTCACGTAGGTAATGCCACAAGGCAAAACGTGACATAGTCTTACTGTTGTCACTTGCTCGAGCAGGAGAACGTCTTCTTTTAATAGCTGAGACATTGGATGACACCGGCTGGGAGGAAACCAAGTTGATCAGGCCCTCCAGTAGGCTGTTCTGGGAATTCTGGTCCCCATTGGATGTATCTGTTACCACCGTGGATCCATCAGCATTAGGCACGGTTGACAGTTTGTCTATCATATCTTCTTGTTTGTTTTCTATTCTGTTCAGCTTTTCAGCTACTTTTACGATGGCTGAAACACAAGCTCGCAGAGGGCTTAAATGTAACTCAAAGTCTTGAAGTTTATTAATCAGTTCATTTATGAGGGGTCTTCTTTCCCCTCTGCCATACATTGCTGCAAATGTACTGGCGTACCTTTCTGGTGCAGTCTTTGTGAATGTACGCCACATGTTTGGTGTACACCTGACTCTCTCAGGATCATGCTCTTGATCCGGCTCATCAGGAATGAAATCGGGGCTATGTAGCGTTTCCACCACAGCATATTCTCTTAAATAACTGATGCCTTTTTCTATATCAGTCCATTTCTTTTTCTCAGGCATCAGATCATCTTTGAAGGGGTATCTTTCTTTTACAGCTAACAGCATCCTCTTCCAGAGGGTGAAGGCCTGGTTCTGGCATGTACTAATACCTCGGTCAATGGCTGAGTCCCTAGCAATGCCACCCAGCTGGCGAGCTTCTCTACTATCTAGCCACACACTGTTGGCCCCATTGTCCCAACAACGAAGTAACCAAGTGGCAATAGGCTCATTTGGGTGACGTGAAAAGTCTTTTCTCAGACTTTGAATTTCATTCATTTTCAGAGATCGATCAACAATGGTAACAATGTCTTGCTCACCTCTTACTCTTTCAGGACTCCTTGTTGCCCTTGTAGGCGTTGGTGACCGCGGTCTTACTGAGGGTCCCTCTCCTGGACTCGGGGGTGCTTCCCCTGGATCTCGGAGCCACTCCTCTGGACCTCTTTGCTCCTCTTTCTTCTCTTCTAACGGAGTCGAGATTCGTTTCATTTTCCGTCCTCTCACAGGGGCAACTGATATCAATTGTGGTGCCTCCTGTGGTTGATCAGGTTGGTCAGTTCCAATGCTCTCACCCTCCAGCTCGGCTTCGAGTCTGTCTTTTTCAATCATGAGAGCATTTAGTTCAGATTGAAGGGTGTCTCGCTCAGTTTGGACAGTGTCCCGTTCAGATTGGAGGGTGTCGAGTTTGGATTGCAGGGAGTCTCTCTCGATTTGGAGGGCATCTCGTTGAGATTGGAGATCCCTTCTCTCAGCTTGAAGATTTTCCCTTTCGGCTTGGAGACTTTCTTTCTCAGCTCGGAGACACTCTTGCCAGGTTTTGAGATTCTCTCTCCTGGCTAGGAGACTCTCTTTCTCAACCTGGAGATTCTCTGTCTCGCCTTGGAGACTCTCTCTTTGGGATTGCAGGGAGTCTCTCTCAATTCGGAGGGCATCCTGTTCGGACTTGAGGCTATCCCTCTCAGACCGGAGGGCATCTCTCTCAGATTGGAGGTCTTCTCCCTTGACCAGGAGACTCTCTCGCTCAGCCTGGAGATTCTCCTGCTCTGCTCGGAGTCTCTCCTTTTCAGCTTGGAGACTCTCTCGCTCAGCCTGGAGATTCTCCCTCTCTGCTCGGAGTCTCTCCTGCAAACTCTCCCTTTCTGCTTGGAGACTCTCCTGCAAACTTTCCCTTTCAGATTGGAGACTCTCTCGCTCATTTCGTACCGTCTCCCTGAGACTCTCCCTTTCAGCTTTCAGACACTCTCTCTCAATTTCACAAACTCTCTCCCTCTCTGGGATACTATTGAATAAGGCCCGATAAGCATTAGCTAGGCCCCAAATCATTTGTGCCTCCTCAGATCTGCCTGAGCCGCAACATTCCTGTCTCAAGTATGCGTTTAAGCACTCAGGGTCTTCCAGGTGTTCAGGAGTGAAGTTCCATGACACCGAAGATGTCCATCTCTCTAAAGTCTCTCCCAAGCCTCTCCACACTCCCTGCCACTCAGTATTCTCTGGTTCTGGGGAAGGCTTCCTCAAAAAATGACAAATACAAATACTGAGTGAAATGATGAGAAGAACATTCAGGGAGATTGACAACGTGATCAGGTGAGCATTTAAAAACTGCATAAAGGATTCAAAGGAGAGACTGGGAGCCTGCTTAAAAATCACAAGTTCTGTAAAATTAGCAGCTCCCTCTGGAGTTGTATGCCACATTGTATGCAGATACCAGGTACATATTTCCATCACTGTTTTCAATCGATTGTATATACCTATAGCTCCATAGAGCAAAGTGACAAACTTAATTAAGGCCCAGTATGTTTTGAGCATTAAAAAAGAAAAAACAATGGCATGCAGACCCTTAAAAGGCAGTTTTAAAAGAGAAAGCATTTTTTTTTTCTCTTTCTTTACAAAAACAAGATAGCAGAGCTCAAAGTTTACAAATATCCCAGAATATTGGCAGTCCGCCTAGACTTTCAAGGTCAAGTTCTCAGTGAGCACCTATGAAAAAGATAAACTTCCCCAACGAAACTCTCTGAGAGCAGAGAGAGATTCGTTCTAAAAAACTAAAAAGCAGCTTTTGCCCGCATTCTCCACCAAGAATGTCAACGGTTTACGGGCTGGTTCGGCCCAGTTCCGCGACTAGCGGGGCGGAGGGATCCGCAGATCCGCAGATCCGCGCCTCCGGAAAAAGGGAACAGGGGACCCCAAAATAATTAGAAACAGCGGCAACGATGTTGGCGATGCAAGGCAAGAAAGGCAACGCAAGGGAAAGCAGGAACGAGAAGAAAGGCGACGCAAGGGAAGAAAGGCGACGCAAGGGTAGAAAGGCGAGGCAAGGGAAAGCAGGAAAGGGAAGAAAGGCGACGCAAGGGAAGAAAGGAGATGCAAGGGAAGAAAGGCGACGCAATGGAAGCAAGGCGACGCACGGGAAAGCAGGTACGAGAAGATAGGCGAATCAAGGGAAAGCAGGAACGGAAAGAAAAGCGATGCAAGGGAAGAAAGGCGGCGCAGGGGAAGAAAGGCGACGCGAGGGAAAGCAAGAATAGTAAGAAAGGCGATGCGAGGGAAAGCAGGAATGGTAAGAAAGGCGACGCACGGGAAAGCAGGAACAAGAAGAAAGGCGAAGCGCGGAAAGAAAGTCGACGCAAGGGAAAGTAGGAACGGGAAGAAAGGCGATGCAAGGGAAGATAGGCGACGCAAGCGAAAGCAGGAATGGTAAGAAAGGCGACGGAAGGGTAGAAAGGCGACGCAAGGGAAAGCAGGAATGGTAAGAAAGGCGACGCACGGGAAGAAAGGAGATGCAAGGGAAGAAAGGCGACGCAATGGAAGCAAGGCGACGCAAGGGAAAGCAGGAACAGGAAGAAAGGCGACGCACGGGAAAGCAGGAACGAGAAGAAAGGCGACACAAGGGAATGCAGGAACGGGTAGAAAGGCGATGCAAGGGAAGATAGGCGACGCAAGCGAAAGCAGGAATGGTAAGAAAGGCGACGGAAGGGTAGAAAGGCGGCGCAAGGGAAAGCAGGAATGGTAAGAAAGGCGACGCAAGGGAAGAAAGGCGACGCAGGGGAAGAAAGGCAACGCGAGGGAAAGCGGAAATGGAAAGAAAGGCGATGCAAGGGTATGAAATGCGACGCAAGGGAAAGCAGGAATGGGAAGAAAGGCGACGCAAGGGAAGAAAGGCGACGCAAGGGAAGAAAGGCGATGCAAGGGAAGAAAGGCGATGCAAGGGAAGCAAGGCGACGCAAGGGATATCAGGAACGAGAAGAAAGGCGACGCAAGGGAAGAAAGGCGGCGCAAGGGAAGATAGGCGACGCAAGGGAAAGCAAGAATGGTAAGAAAGGCGACGGAAGGGAAGAAAGGAGACGCAAGGGAAGAAAGGCGACGCAGTGGAAGAAAGGCGACGCACGGAAAGCAGGAATGGGAAGAAAGGCGACGCAAGGGAAGATAGGCGATGCAAGGGAAAGCAGAAATAGGAAATAAGGCTTCGGAAGGGAAAGCAGGGACGAGAAGAAAGGCGAAGCAAGGGTAAGCAGGAATGGTAAGAAAGGCGACGCAAGGGAAGAAAGGCGATGCAAGGGAAGAAAGGCGATGCAAGGGAAGCAAGGCGACGCAAGGGAAGTCAGGAACTGGAAGAAAGGCGACGCAAGGGAAGAAAGGCAACGCAAGAGAAGAAAGGCGGTGCAAGGGAAAGCAGGAACGGGAAGAAAGGAGATGCATGGGATGAAAGCTGAAGCAAGGGAAAGCAGGAACGGGAGGAAAGGTGACGCAAGGGAAAGCAGGAACGGTAAGAAAGGCGACGCAAGGGAAAGCAGGAACGAGAAGAAAGGCGACGCGCGGAAAGAAAGTGGACGCAAGGGAAAGTAGGAACGGGAAGAAAGGCGATGCAAGGGAAGATAGGCGACGCAAGCGAAAGCAGGAATGGTAAAAAAGGCGACGGAAGGGTAGAAAGGCTACGCAAGGGAATTCAGGAATGGTAAGAAAGGCGACGCACGGGAAGAAAGGCGATGCAAGGGAAGAAAGGCGACGCAAGGGAGGCCAGGCGACGCAAGGGAAAGCAGGAACAGGAAGAAAGGCGACGCAAGGGAAAGCAGGAATGGTAAGAAAGGTGACGCAAGGGATCGCAGGAACGGAAAGAAATGCGACGCAAGGGAAGAAAGGCGACGCAGGGGAAGAAAGGCGACGCGAGGGAAAGCAAGAATGGTAAGAAAGGTGACGCGAGGGAAAACAGGAATGGTAAGAAAGGCGACGCAAGGGAAAGCAGGAAAGGGAAGAAAGGCTACGCAAGGGAAAGCAGGAACGAGAAGAAAGGCGACGCGCGGAAAGAAAGTCGACGCAAGGGAAAGCAGGAACGAGAAGAAAGGCGACGCAAGGGAAGAAAGGCGATGCAAGGGAAGAAAGGCGAGGCAAGGGAAGCAAGGCGACGCAAGGGAAACCAGGAAGGGGAAGAAAGGCGACGCAAGGGAAGATAGGCGATGCAAGGGAAAGGAGGAACGGGAAGACAGGCGACGCAAGAGAAAGCAGGAACGGGAAGAAATGCGATGCAAGGGAAGAAAGGCGACGCAAGGGAAGAATGGCGACGCACGGGAAAGCAGGAACGGGAAGAAAGGCGTGGCAAGGGAAAGCAGGGCGACGCAAGAGAAAGCAGAAACGGGAAGTAAGGCGTCGGAAGGGAAAGCAGGAACGAGAAGAAAGGCGAAGCATGGTTAAGCAGGAACTGGAAGAAAGGCGATGCAAGGGATGGAAGTCGATGCATGGGAAAGTAGGAACGGGAAGAAAGGCGACGCTAGGGATCGCAGGACCGAGAAGAAAGGTGACGCAAGGAATGAAAGGCGATGCTAGGGAAAGCAGGAAAGGGAAGAAAGGAGACGCAAGGGAAGAAAGCTGACGCAAGGGAAAGCAGGAACGGGAGGAAAGGCGACGCAAGGGAAAGCAGGAACGAGAAGAAAGGCGACGCAAGGGAAGAAAGGCGACGCAAGGGAAGATATGAAACGCAAGGTAAAGCAGGAATGGTAAGAAAGCCGACGGAAGGGTACAAAGGCGACGCAAGGGAAAGCAGGAATGGGAAGAAAGGCGACGCAAGGGAAGAAAGGAGACGCAAGGGAAGAAAGGCGACGCAATGGAAGAAAGGCGACGCACGGAAAGCAGGAATGGGAAGAAAGGCGACGCAAGGAAAGAAAGGCGATGAAAGGGAAAGTAGGAAAGGGAAGAAAGGAGACGCAAGGGAAGAAAGCTGACGCAAGGGAAAGCAGGAACAGGAGGAAAGGTGACGCAAGGGAAAGCAGAAACGGTAAGAAGGGCTACGCAAGGGAAGAAAGGCGACGCAGGGGAAGAAAGGCGACGCGAGGGAAAGCAGGAATGGTAAGAAAGGCGATGCAAGGGTATGAAATGCGACGCAAGGGAAAGCAGGAATGGGAAGAAAGGCGACGCAAGGTGTCAACGGTTTACGGGCTGGTTCGGCCCAGTTCCGCGACTATAGCAATATCTTTCCACAGTTCAGCAGCCCAAATAGGTTTACCCCTTCTTTGCCAGTTATTCTGTTCCCACTGCTGTAACCACCCCCTCAAAGCATTTGCCATCATCCATGAGTCAGTGTAAAGATAAAGCATTGGCCACCTCTCCCGTTCAGCAACATCTAAGGCCAGTTGGACAGCCTTTACCTCTGCAAATTGGCTTGATTCTCCTTTCCCTTCAGTGGCCTCTGCAACTTGTCGTGTGGGGCTCCACACAGCAGCTTTCCATCTGCGATGCTTCCCCACAATACGACACGATCCATCAGTGAACAGGGCATATGTCTTTTCATTTTCTGGTAGTTCATTGTATGGTGGGGCCTCTTTAGCACGTGATACTTCTTCTGCTGGTGATGTTCCAAACTTTTTGCCTTCAGGCCAGTCCATGATCACCTCTAGGATCCCTGGACGGCTGAGGTTCCCCATCCGAGCTCGCTGCGTAATCAACGCAATCCACTTACTCCAAGTGGCATCAGTAGCATGATGGGTGGAGGGAACCTTTCCCTTGAACATCCAGTTCAGCACTGGCAGTCGAGGTGCCAGAAGGAGCTGTGTTTCAGTACCGACTACTTCAGAAGCAGCCCAAACCCCCTCATAAGAGGCTAAGATCTCCTTTTCAGTTGGAGTATAGCCCTCTTCTGACCCCCTGTAGGCCCAACTCCAGAATCCTAGGGGCCGGCCTCGGGTCTCTCCTGAGGCTCTTTGCCACAAGCTCCAAGTGGGACCTTTCTCTCCAGCAGCAGTGTAGAGGATGTTCTTTACATCCTCTCCCATCCGTACTGGCCCCAGGGCCACGGCACGGGCTATCTCTTGCTTAATCTGCTCAAAAGCCTGCTGCTGCTCAGGACCCCATGTAAACTCATTCTTCATTCGCGTCACATGATAAAGGGGGCTTACAATGAGGCTGTAGTTTGGAACATGCATTCTCCAAAAACCCACTACACCCAGAAACGATTGTGTCTCTTTCTTATTAGTGGGTGGAGACATGGCAGTGATTTTGTCGATCACATCTGTCGGGATGTGACGACGTCCATCTTGCCACTTTATACCTAGGAACTGAATTTCCTGGGCAGGTCCTTTCACTTTGCTTCGCTTAATAGCGAAACCAGCATGCAGAAGGATCTGGATTATTTGCTCTCCTTTCTCAAAAACTTCCTTTGCTGTGTCGCCCCACACAATGATGTCATCAATATACTGTAAGTGCTCGGGAGCACCACCCTGTTCCTGTGCAGCTTGGATCAACCCATGGCAAATGGTTGGGCTATGTTTCCACCCCTGGGGCAAACGATTCCAGGTATATTGGATGCCCCTCCAGGTGAAAGCAAACTGTGGCCTACATTCTTTGGCCAAAGGAATGGAGAAAAAGGCATTAGCAATGTCAATGGTGGCATACCATTTAGCTGCTTTTGACTCCAATTCATATTGGAGTTCTAACATGTCTGGCACAGCAGCACTCAGTGGGGGTGTGACTTCATTCAGGCCACGGTAGTCCACCGTCAGCCTCCATTCTCCACTGGCTTTACGCACTGGCCATATGGGACTATTAAAAGGCGAGTGAGTTTTACTGATCACTCCCTGACTCTCTAGTTGACGAATCAACTTATGAATGGGGAGCAAGGAATCCCTGTTGGTGCGGTACTGCCGTCTGTGCACCGTTTTTGTAGCAATTGGTACCTGTTGCTCTTTCACTCGTAGCAACCCCACAGCAGACGGATCTTCTGATAGGCCAGGCAAAACAGACAACTGCTTAACACCTTCCGTGTCTACAGCAGCTATTCCAAAGGCCCATCGATACCCTTTGGGATCCTTAAAGTATCCCCTTCTGAGGTAATCAATACCAAGTATACATGGAGCCCCTGGGCCAGTCACAATAGTGTGCTTTTGCCAGTCTTTACCAGTGAGGCTGATTTCGGCCTCCAACATAGTCAGCTCTTGGGAACCCCTAGTCACCCCATGAATATAAATTGATCTTGTCCCTTGGTGACTCGAGGGCATTAGAGTGCACTGAGCACCAGTGTCCACCAGGGCCTTATATTTCTGTGGTTCTGATGTGCCAGGCCATCTAACCCACACAGTCCAATATACTCTATTATCCCTTTCCCCCCCCTGGCTGGGGGCAGGGCCCCTCTATTTGTTACCTCCGTTGTCTGCAGCAACTGGAGCAATCACCTTTTTGGAGAAGTTCACCTTGGTGGTTGATTTGTCTTGTAATTCTTTTACCCGTGCTTGAAGTGCAGGAGTAGGTTGTTTATGCCACTTCTTCATATCTTCTCCATGGTCACGTAGGTAATGCCACAAGGCAAAACGTGACATAGTCTTACTGTTGTCACTTGCTCGAGCAGGAGAACGTCTTCTTTTAATAGCTGAGACATTGGATGACACCGGCTGGGAGGAAACCAAGTTGATCAGGCCCTCCAGTAGGCTGTTCTGGGAATTCTGGTCCCCATTGGATGTATCTGTTACCACCGTGGATCCATCAGCATTAGGCACGGTTGACAGTTTGTCTATCATATCTTCTTGTTTGTTTTCTATTCTGTTCAGCTTTTCAGCTACTTTTACGATGGCTGAAACACAAGCTCGCAGAGGGCTTAAATGTAACTCAAAGTCTTGAAGTTTATTAATCAGTTCATTTATGAGGGGTCTTCTTTCCCCTCTGCCATACATTGCTGCAAATGTACTGGCGTACCTTTCTGGTGCAGTCTTTGTGAATGTACGCCACATGTTTGGTGTACACCTGACTCTCTCAGGATCATGCTCTTGATCCGGCTCATCAGGAATGAAATCGGGGCTATGTAGCGTTTCCACCACAGCATATTCTCTTAAATAACTGATGCCTTTTTCTATATCAGTCCATTTCTTTTTCTCAGGCATCAGATCATCTTTGAAGGGGTATCTTTCTTTTACAGCTAACAGCATCCTCTTCCAGAGGGTGAAGGCCTGGTTCTGGCATGTACTAATACCTCGGTCAATGGCTGAGTCCCTAGCAATGCCACCCAGCTGGCGAGCTTCTCTACTATCTAGCCACACACTGTTGGCCCCATTGTCCCAACAACGAAGTAACCAAGTGGCAATAGGCTCATTTGGGTGACGTGAAAAGTCTTTTCTCAGACTTTGAATTTCATTCATTTTCAGAGATCGATCAACAATGGTAACAATGTCTTGCTCACCTCTTACTCTTTCAGGACTCCTTGTTGCCCTTGTAGGCGTTGGTGACCGCGGTCTTACTGAGGGTCCCTCTCCTGGACTCGGGGGTGCTTCCCCTGGATCTCGGAGCCACTCCTCTGGACCTCTTTGCTCCTCTTTCTTCTCTTCTAACGGAGTCGAGATTCGTTTCATTTTCCGTCCTCTCACAGGGGCAACTGATATCAATTGTGGTGCCTCCTGTGGTTGATCAGGTTGGCCAGTTCCAATGCTCTCACCCTCCAGCTCGGCTTCGAGTCTGTCTTTTTCAATCATGAGAGCATTTAGTTCAGATTGAAGGGTGTCTCGCTCAGTTTGGACAGTGTCCCGTTCAGATTGGAGGGTGTCGAGTTTGGATTGCAGGGAGTCTCTCTCGATTTGGAGGGCATCTCGTTGAGATTGGAGATCCCTTCTCTCAGCTTGAAGATTTTCCCTTTCGGCTTGGAGACTTTCTTTCTCAGCTCGGAGACACTCTTGCCAGGTTTTGAGATTCTCTCTCCTGGCTAGGAGACTCTCTTTCTCAACCTGGAGATTCTCTGTCTCGCCTTGGAGACTCTCTCTTTGGGATTGCAGGGAGTCTCTCTCAATTCGGAGGGCATCCTGTTCGGACTTGAGGCTATCCCTCTCAGACCGGAGGGCATCTCTCTCAGATTGGAGGTCTTCTCCCTTGACCAGGAGACTCTCTCGCTCAGCCTGGAGATTCTCCTGCTCTGCTCGGAGTCTCTCCTTTTCAGCTTGGAGACTCTCTCGCTCAGCCTGGAGATTCTCCCTCTCTGCTCGGAGTCTCTCCTGCAAACTCTCCCTTTCTGCTTGGAGACTCTCCTGCAAACTTTCCCTTTCAGATTGGAGACTCTCTCGCTCATTTCGTACCGTCTCCCTGAGACTCTCCCTTTCAGCTTTCAGACACTCTCTCTCAATTTCACAAACTCTCTCCCTCTCTGGGATACTATTGAATAAGGCCCGATAAGCATTAGCTAGGCCCCAAATCATTTGTGCCTCCTCAGATCTGCCTGAGCCGCAACATTCCTGTCTCAAGTATGCGTTTAAGCACTCAGGGTCTTCCAGGTGTTCAGGAGTGAAGTTCCATGACACCGAAGATGTCCATCTCTCTAAAGTCTCTCCCAAGCCTCTCCACACTCCCTGCCACTCAGTATTCTCTGGTTCTGGGGAAGGCTTCCTCAAAAAATGACAAATACAAATACTGAGTGAAATGATGAGAAGAACATTCAGGGAGATTGACAACGTGATCAGGTGAGCATTTAAAAACTGCATAAAGGATTCAAAGGAGAGACTGGGAGCCTGCTTAAAAATCACAAGTTCTGTAAAATTAGCAGCTCCCTCTGGAGTTGTATGCCACATTGTATGCAGATACCAGGTACATATTTCCATCACTGTTTTCAATCGATTGTATATACCTATAGCTCCATAGAGCAAAGTGACAAACTTAATTAAGGCCCAGTATGTTTTGAGCATTAAAAAAGAAAAAACAATGGCATGCAGACCCTTAAAAGGCAGTTTTAAAAGAGAAAGCATTTTTTTTTCTCTTTCTTTACAAAAACAAGATAGCAGAGCTCAAAGTTTACAAATATCCCAGAATATTGGCAGTCCGCCTAGACTTTCAAGGTCAAGTTCTCAGTGAGCACCTATGAAAAAGATAAACTTCCCCAACGAAACTCTCTGAGAGCAGAGAGAGATTCGTTCTAAAAAACTAAAAAGCAGCTTTTGCCCGCATTCTCCACCAAGAATGTCAACGGTTTACGGGCTGGTTCGGCCCAGTTCCGCGACTAGCGGGGCGGAGGGATCCGCAGATCCGCAGATCCGCGCCTCCGGAAAAAGGGAACAGGGGACCCCAAAATAATTAGAAACAGCGGCAACGATGTTGGCGATGCAAGGCAAGAAAGGCAACGCAAGGGAAAGCAGGAACGAGAAGAAAGGCGACGCGCGGAAAGAAAGTGGACGCAAGGGAAAGTAGGAACGGGAAGAAAGGCGATGCAAGGGAAGATAGGCGACGCAAGGGAAAGCAGGAATGGTAAGAAAGGCGACGCAAGGGAAGAAAGGCGATGCAAGGGAAGAAAGGCGACGCAAGGGAGGCCAGGCGAAGCAAGGGAAAGCAGGAACGGGAAGAAAGGTGACGCACGGGAATGCAGGAACGGGTAGAAAGGCGATGCAAGGGAAGATAGGCGACGCAAGCGAAAGCAGGAATGGTAAGAAAGGCGACGGAAGGGTAGAAAGGCGACGCAAGGGAAAGCAGGAACGGTAAGAAAGGCGACGCAAGGGAAGAAAGGCGATGCAAGGGAAGAAAGGCGACGCAAGGGAAGAAAGGCGACGCAAGGGAAGAATGGCGACGCACGGGAAAGCAGGAACGGGAAGAAAGGCGTGGCAAGGGAAAGCAGGGCGACGCAAGAGAAAGCAGAAACGGGAAGTAAGGCGTCGGAAGGGAAAGCAGGAACGAGAAGAAAGGCGAAGCAAGGGAAAGCAGGAACTGGAAGAAAGGCGACGCAAGGGAAGGAAGTCGAAGCATGGGAAAGTAGGAACGGGAAGAAAGGCGACGCTAGGGATCGCA